>OX276380.1:37691707-38139344 GCA_946251855.1 Alsophila aescularia
CTCGTTGTGGCGTTCTAGGAATGGACTCTGTCAGCATATGAAAGGAAATTTCCTTTTCAACCTCTAAGCTCTAAGCTACTTAGTTTACCTAATATAAAAGTAATATAGAGTTTTATGATTTAAACTAAGATCTAAAAGTGGTATTTTTCTCCAACTTCTGCGTCAAGACATTCTCTATATATGGCAAATCCCAAAATGTTACCCCAGCAAAATCCTGCATAACTCAAAAACCGTTGGACATAAATTTTGCTAGTTGGACACATTTACTAAGAGAGGAAAGCTATTCATGCATTAGGTTCTGGGCTAAACGATACAAAAAAAAACATTCTGCATTAAAACCTGTTTTCACCATTATTTCCGATAATTTCACAAAAAAATTGCTATCACATATATACTTACTCCTCACGACACTAATTTTCGATCAAACTCTCATCCTTCTAAACCACAACATTTTGCTGCGGTAATACACACTAAAATTATTCTATACTGTTATTCCCGGACCAAAAGTACCTATAAAGTACAATTTACCAAATTTCGTTCAGGCGTCATTTTTTACCCGATTGACATTTTTCACACAAATATCCCTCATATTTGTGTGGGTTGTATATATGGTACGTTTCATAGGCGCGCCCTATAGCCTAAACAGTTTGATGGATGATAAATGAGGTATCATTAGATTCGTCTTGATCACGAGAGTGCTATAGGATAAATTAAGTGTCAAGAAAACTAATATTATGGCGGCTGAGAGCTGCCATATTGTATTTCCGACGGAACAAAAAATGACCAAAACCTATCGAGTGAGGTATCAAAATACAGGTCTTTAAAAGACAATTTCAAAAATATATCATTCTTATCTCTTAGGTTATTCAAGTTAATGTAAATACTTTAATATAATGTTGCAATTGCAACTATTAGAGTAAAATAAAATATGTAAGTAAAACAGAAAGAATTAAATTTATATAAATAATAGCTGTGCCCGCGGTTTCACCCGCGTCCCTCCGGAACCATGCATTTTTCCGGAATAAATAGTAGCCTAACAGCTCGTAGTCAATAATTTTGTACGCAGTCGGGTTATTGTATTTTTATAATAATTTTACTGTCGATTGTTCGACTTCTACTCATCGGATTGTTATATAAAGTCTTCTCAGTTTTTGAGTCAAAACGTATGCCATCCAATAGCAAAAATCGCAATCAATCGGTCAAGTAGTTTTTACGTGATTTGCGAACCAACAAACATACAGACAGACAGGCAGATGAACAGAAAGACATGATTTTTAAAAATGTTATGTTCTTGTCCAGTAGCTTATTTTAAGTATGACTGTGCCAAGTTGCATCAAAATCCGTCTTGAAGTTGTAGCGTGATACGTGTTCTTTTAAATAACTTTCAACCCCTATCCTGCGGGAACCCTTTAAATTTTCGGGATGAAAAGTATCCATTGGCCTACCTCGTAGTATGAACTCAAATTGTAGCAAGTTAAGTTGAATTAATTCAGCTTATGGTTTGACTTTAAAACTGGTGTACTTGGTATCTCAATCTAATGAGTAGAAGTTGAGCAATCGATAAAATCTTTTTGACGGCTGAAGGAAGTTTGATCAAATGTTGGTATTTTAGGTCTTGGAATAGTGAATACTTTTAACCTAGAGAAATAACAACGCGTGCGAAGCCGCGGGTACAGCTAGTCTTAACTATACTTAAAATAAAGTAACAAAAAATCTGAACAACGAAGATAATTTAAAAAAAAAGTTCTAGTGAAAAAAAACAAAGAAACATTTTTTGTGTTGAATTAATGTATTTTCTTTCTTCTTTCCTTCTTTCTTTCTTTCTTTCTTTAGTGTACTTAAAATAAACTACTGAACAAGAATATAACTTTTTTTAAATTGTGTCTGTCTGTTTGTCCGTGGATCACGTAAAAACTACTAGACCGATTGCAATGCGGTTTTCACTGTTGATATCTTAGGGTTTCATTTAAAAACTGGTGTACTTAGTATCTCAATCCGATCACTAGAAGTCGAGCAATGGGTTAAAAAACTATTTGACGGCTGAAGGAATTTTGAGTTATATTGTTATTTTATGTCCTGGAATAGCACATAGGGTAATCATAACCCAGTGAAATGACCACGCGGGCAAAGCCACGGGCACAGCTCATCATAAGTATAATAGGTTACAATACATACTTAGTAGGCTTTTGTCGTTTCAGAGCATTCGTGAAACAGAGCGCGGCTCAGATGCACGTACCCGCGACCATCGGCGACTACACAGATTTCTACTCGTCGCTCCACCATGCTACCAACGTCGGTATCATGTTCAGAGGGAAGGACAACGCTCTGTTCGAAAACTGGTGAGGAACTGGTAGCAGAGATAATATGGTTCCTAGTGTAACCCGAGTCAAACTAAATGGCGGCTGTGAAGTGCGCTGCGAATACGGTTTCACACAGCCCCTCACCCCTCTAACGCCCGCGCAATTCTTTTTTGTTTTATTTATTACTAACTAGGCAAACGTTTGACCACGATCTCACCTGATCGAAAGCGATGATGTGGTCGAAGGTGAAGCACGCTTGCCTAGTAGATACCCATTCACTCTTGACTTGAAAACCCTGGGTTAAATTTTACCGGAAACACTGACGAGGGCAGGGCATCCACTCCTTTGCAGTTCTTATAATAAATGAAGAAGCCTAACGCTTCGTTCTTGTGCGAGGTACGAGTATTTCAACCATAAACAGGTGGCGCTTTTCTGATCGTCTAGTCGTACGGTAATGGAAAAGTGATGGCGGAATCAGATTGTGCAGTTCTTGTGCACACTCTCCATAGTGCAATCTGTAGAATACCCACAGGCTTGCGACCTCACATCGATGCGCTAGACTTTGAAGCTTACCCTTTACTAGGGCTGCGTTCACTTACTACGCTCGAATCATCCGTGCGATTATCGCTCGATCATCCGGAGTTAGTGAACGACTTTGGACGTCCACATAGAACTGACAACTGTCAAGTGTCAGTTTCATACTATTCCTCCCCGCCCCTACCATTTTTCGGATGACTCAGGCGAACGCCCGACAACGTCGTGAACGATTTCGAGTGTTCGCGCGGGTTATCCGTGCGTCCTCGAACGTAGTAAGAGAACGCGCCCCAGAATGTCATCTCCAACGAGCCTCATAGCACTCTCTCAATTGATTCCAAATCCTCGAGCTGATACTTGGCAGAACCGTCCCAGAGGTGGCAGCAGTAGGTACTCCATTTCCTATTGCGCAGCGCCTCGCTCCAACTTCACAGCTGCCATTAAGTTTGAATCGGAGAAAGTAGTTACTGCAATACTTTGAAGTAGGCATTCAATACGTGATCTTCTACTATATTACAAATGAATGTTTGGTTATCGTATACGCGTGCGTGCATGGTTCGTGCAAATAAGTTGAATCTTAATACAGTTGTTGTTGCACTTGCGTAAAGGTTTCTGCCATATAAAACCTGCCAAGTGCGTGTTGGTCACGCGTAGAATAATTATCCTCAATGCGTTCGCGCACTGTTCACCCAATTGAGTTGAAACTGCTCAGTTATTGTTGGAACTTGCGTGAATGATTCTAAGGAAAAATAATATAGATAGGAAATATAAAAAGGGCATGTGTTTGCCTCTTTATTTTTAGGACATTAACAAGCCACTGTGTCGGAGACATTTATCCGCCCGAGCTGAAGATGAGGGCATATATTAAAGTCGAAGATACAATACAATGCCTTGTTTCATAAACGAATTACCTATACACTCTTCTTTTCACTTCAATTGCGAGGAAATTATCTTTAAAAGAAAAGTCGAGAGCTCCACTTTTGACTTTTTACATTAGACTCGGGTTGGAGACCATAGAGAATCAGATAAGTAAAATACTTTTATGCAATAGAGCATAAAATGCAGTTTTATGTCGCCTACACCCAGCATAAACTAGAACTTTAAAAGCATGAGAAGTGAAAAATGAATTTTATATTAATTAAAATTGTATTCAGGAAGCATCTGCCAGTTGGCTACCACGGCAGGTCCAGCACCGTCGTCATATCGGGCACTCCCATCACCAGGCCCTTGGGACAGACATTACCGGTTGAAGGTAAAAACTTTGTTGTGTAGACTGATCAGTTTTATTTGAAGCTTTAAACCCACAATTTCATCAGAGGACCTTAATATTGCTGCATGTTAAGTAGGCGAGAATCTAATCCAATATTCTAAGTAAATGCTTTTATGTCCAATTAAATGTCCAATGCTTTTGCTGCAATCGTTGTGCGCAACAGTGGGGCTACAGTCGCGAACAAAATATCAAATAGCATTCAGTATAAATTTCGTCAAAAATAAATTTGATTTTTATTACTGTGAAACTCCAGGAATTCTTATCCTCACATCAATCAGAGCGATGGTAGTAGCCTAACGGTTCAACAGTGCAACGATACCAGGTTCGTTTCTAGGCTCCGCAACAATGACTTTTATAAGTTTTCCATAGCTTCGTGCTTAGGAGGGCACGTTAAGTTGTCGGTCTCGGCTGTTATCGATTAATAGCAGTCGTTAAACCATGTGAGAGGCCCTCGGGCGGCCTGACAAACTGTGACACCAGAGGCCAGCACTACCTCATACGACAAACACCTCAATCATGTAACAGCTGTGGAATGAAATTGGTTAATTTTTACTCCTAAAAATAAGATGGATAAAGTCATAGAAAAAAGCTGGATTATACTCACATACTCGTAAAGTGGAAATAGATTGTAAAACGGTAATGCTTGGTGGTGACAAAGAATTAAAAAAAAAGTTTTCTTTTCTGTCTACGCGATACGAAGTCGCATTTTTGTTAAATTACTGTTTTTTGTTTCTTAATTTTTAGTTTCGTTAGTCTTAATAAAATGAAGTAGGTACTCAATTTCGTTCGCTTAGAAGAAAACCATACAGGAAACAGTTAAGAGGGCCCTTCCCGTTCCGTCTATTGTCAACGCGAGCATGGTCGAAAAGCTTGTTGTTTGATCCAGCGCAATCTTTGAAAAAGAGGCAAAGCGAAAAGGGAGAGATAGCGCCTGAACGCTCGGTTGGCATTCGGTAACTTCCGCATTATAACAACATTGAACGAAAAATAGTGTGCGGGAACTTAATAAACTTGTTCTAGGAAATACGTGTTTTTGAGTAATCCTTATAAGTTTGTGAAATAAATGTTTATCATTTAGAATCTCCATTACATGTGCGAGGTTTCTACGAAGATGTTTTCTTTACTTTTACAATTTATGAGTACATAAAGATCACGTAAAATTCGTGCGAAAATGCCAATTTATGCAGGTTTATACTGAATTTGTTACTCAACATTTTTATATTTTGCTTTCCTTTAAACCTAGATACAGTGCACAAGATAACTCTATTTTCAGTTCGAAAAATTCAAAGAAAGACGCTTTGAAAGAACGAGCGTTTGTATGAAAAGTATGAAAGGTGGCCTCTCTAAACAGTCCATTTTTTTTTAAATTACTGTACCGATTTTGATGAAACCTGAACTATTCTCAAAGTTGAAAGATACTAACACTATCACTTATATACATTCGCGAATTTTGGTATGAATATTACGCATTTCAACAATATTACATTCATACACGTAAACTTGATAACTTCCTTTTTTTGAAGTCGGTTAAATCGTTATCAACTCTTCAGGAGCACCTCCACACTTCGGCCCCTGTCGGCTGATGGACTTCGAGCTAGAAATGGCGGCCTTCGTCGGCGGAGCGCCCACCAAGCTCGGCGAGCGGGTCACCGCGGCGCAGGCTGAGGACAGGATCTTTGGCTTCGTGCTCATGAACGACTGGAGCGGTAAGGCCTTGAATGCTAACTCTAGATGAATAAGAATGCCTTACCTATTTTTTCTTTCCGACGGCTCAAGTGACGGCAGGAGTACAGAATGAGGTATTTTCTTTAAAAGAAAAAAATAGTTCAGAGGAATAACAGATCGTGTTGTCTCTATAAACTGTAAATGTCAAACCAAAAGTGTCAGTTATTGTCATGGGCTTGCATTCAGTAGATTATGGATGGCGCTTAGTGACTGCAATCATAATGTCACCAGTTGGGAATGTATGCTATTGATGGCATTCCATCTGTGCATCCCATATGTTTTACATAACACGACGTCACAACGCTTAGTTTTTATTGGAACTTTTACAGCTGCACCCATAATTATCAATTAATGCTAATCAAGCTGTTTGATTAATCAAGCATTAAATTGGTCAAAATCCATACCAAACAGTTAATCGATCATTTCACAATAAAAGCTCTATTAATGTTTTTTGTAACTATGAAAAACCATAGACAAACACGAACAAAACTCACATTAGTACTCTGTGGGAAATATACAGTTGACAGATACTCCTTACAAGATTACAACATACACGTACTTTATTACATTTTTGTCGTAGAGAGACTATTACTCTCTCTACGATTAATGTTTTTTTTTTTATCGCGGACTAGGCAATCGTTTGACCATAATCTCACCTGTTGGAAAGCGGTGACGTGGTCGAAGGTGTAGCACGCTTGCCTAGTAGATACCTATTCACTCTGGATTTGAACACACCAGGGTTATATTTTACCGGAAACACTGACGAGGTGGTAGGCTTCTTAGGCAAGAGGGAAAAGTACCACGCCTTTTTCAGATATTCAGCCGCCAACCAGTAGTGTGTAAACATTTCTGTGTTTCGGTTTGAATGTTTCCAGCGAAATTACTGGGCAATGAGACTTGACAACCAATGTCTCAGGGTGACGAGCGCAGTGCAGTGTAGCGCAAGATTTTGCAACCAGTTCTGGGTGGCACTGCAACTGTTATGGGCAGGCGTGACGCTTACCATCAGGCGAGCGACCTGCATGTCTAAATGTCTGCATGTAAAAAAAGTAATGATAAAAAAAAACAACGCCATCTGTTCTGAATAAAATAAACTAAGTTGTGATGACTTGGGCCATTAATCTTGCATGCATTAGAGATAATATTCTTGCTGATCGTTCTAGAACGGGTTTTGAGTTCGAGTATGATAGGAGAAAAGTTAGATTTTAGGCTTTTAACAACCCGCCCTAAATCAGCACCAGGATTGACAACTTTCTTCAATTTGCATTTCCATTTTAGGCTTCCGTACGTCCGAATGAAAAAAGGAACCCTTATAGGATCACTTGTGTGTCTGTCTGTCTGTCTGTCACAGGCAATTTTCTCCGATTCAACTGAACGGATTAACTTGAAATTTGGTACATATATGCATTCCTGTGACAAGGCCATAAATGAATGAATTTTGAATATGGGGGTTACATATGGGGTGGGGAAGGGGGAAAATAAGTAAAAAACTAAAAAAAAGTGAAGAAAATAAGTTAAAGAAAAAACGAGTGTTTTTTTAAAGACTCGATTTTTCTTTTTCTTTTGAAGTCAACTAGCATTTGTCCTAGATTTTTTGTATTTTTTTGTAATTCTTGTAAATTTAGTTTCAGCTGTTTGCGGATTGAATAGCCTTTCTTTCCCAGTACTATCATCGAATATTTTTATGGTTTTTATCATTAACGCTAGCTAACAAACTAAGAATGTGCAGAGGCACAGATGTTGCAGGTTCGAGTCCCGTCTGTGATAAAAAAAATACAAAAAATTAATCGAAATCATTTTGAGATACAAAGTCTCAATACGCGCGGTACCTGTGATTACCAAAACTCAGCAAAAAACGGTTTTTCGCGCTCGTTCACGTACTGAGCCTATGAAGGGTTCCTATTTATTTCCCAATATATTAGTTTGTAATCTACTAATAAACCATTCAATAATTATTCCACTTTCACACTTTCCAGCGCGTGACATCCAGAAATGGGAGTACATCCCCCTCGGTCCCTTCACAGCGAAGAACCTCGGAACCACCATATCCCCCTGGGTAGTGACGGTTGAAGCCCTGCGGCCATACATCGTGGACAACTTCCCGCAGGACCCCACGCCGTTCCCGTACCTACAACACGACGATCGTTTCAACTTCGACATCAAGCTGGAAGTTGATTTGAAGCGTGAGTTCTTGAGGAATCTTTTCGTGAAACTTCTATATACACTTGGTACTTCCACAGAAGCTTTGCTGCAGTTTAGAGCCAACAAACCTCAAGTCCACCAGTTTCATATCTACATAATGACTACAGAATACCAGTTTCGATCAACTATTCTTTATATGATTTTAGCATTAACGCATGCTTAGCGAGAACATATCTAATCATTTTCTAAACGAAAAAAGATAGTCATGTGCCGCGCAGATGCACGGAATGATGCGGGTTCGAACCCCGTCCGTGATTCAAATTTTTCGTTTAGAAATTTATAAACGAAAAATATATATATATATATATTTATTTTTTTTATACATCTTTAACATTTTTGAAAACACAAAAATAAAAAGAATCGTATTCTTTTTACTTTTCTTCTCTACTTTATTAGAATACATATTAATCAGTCACGTTAATCAGTCATTGGCAGTGCAGTTTTTTTTTTCTAGGTTATTTTCATGTTTTTTAATGTTGATGTCTACAATTTTTTCCCCTAAGTTACCTTAACGAGTTATTTTTTCAGGCTAATTTATGCTTCACAATTGGTTTAAAATGAATACATTTCTAAGATTTACCTGTACGGGAAAAGATTTTGTCAATTAAGTTATCATAAAATTAATGAAAAATAATTGAAAATTCATAATCAAATGCACTTTAATTTCTATTGCAATGTATTCACAGAATAGTTGATTGACCCACCAACGGATTGCCTACAACATCCTGAGTATTGGTGATAAAAAGACAGATAACTATAGGAAACGTTGATGGATTTTTTTGCTCTCTATTGTTAGTTTGTTGCTCCCATATAGATTTATTATAAGAATCTGAAAACCGGCTTCATTAAACAGAATATATTTCTTACTAGCTGCGCCCCGCAGCTTCGCCCACGTACAAATATTGCCAAACACTGGAATAAAATTTCTAAAAATTCCTCGATATTGCACCTCCTATGGTTGGCATCTGTCACTTTGTCACCGAAGTGGCAATTCCAATACAAAATCTATAAAAAAACTAAATTAAGATGAAAGGTAACCTGTGTCCTTTTCTAACAACGTGTGTGCTAAATTTCACGATGGTCAGTTGAGTAGTAGGCATGAAAGCGTTACAAAAAACAAACACACGTACTTACGCATTTATAATACTATAACTAGCGGCACGTAAGTCTAGCGGTGAACGAAACGTGGCGGAAACTTGGCACAGTCAAAGTTTATATGATGTGTTAAAATGTTGAATACTTTTTATCCCGAAAACTGTCTGTGCCAAGATCCCCGCTAGGTTTCGTTCACCGCTAGACTTACGTGCCTATAATAGGATTTTGATGAATTGATGATGCTTATTTAGTGATGAGCGATATATGTGCTATGCATAAAATACTTGTTATTTATTTTCATAGATACTGTCTAATTATGTGTTTTATATTTCAATTTTCCAGCTGAGAACTCGTCATCGGTCACAACCATTTGCCGCTCCAACTCTCGCTATCTCTACTGGACAGCAAAGCAGCAGCTTGCACAACAGACTGTCACTGGCTGCAGTGTTAACCCTGGAGACCTACTCGGGTCCGGCACCATAAGCGGCGAGGTACGTACCATGATCAATCCGGTGAAGTGTGTGACGTTATCACCGTAAGTAATAGTAGGGCAACCGCTACTGCACGGTACCGCAACAGAAAGCGATTTAAGTAGAAAGGCACCTGATAAGACTCCCTAAACTGAGTGGTCAAGTAAATAGCACTGATATCTAAGTAACATACTGGTCATCATCATTACATATTTTTTTTATATAATGTCTTATTCATTTCTCGATGTGGGGATAACAATATGCATATGCACTGATGGACAAAGTCAATGGTGATTTGTGGGATAACCCTAACCTGGTTTCGAGACCCGTGCGGTAGGTCCAGGCCTCTTCGTAATATGGTAGGATAACAAATTTTGGCGAATATTCTAATTATAAAGTGTAGCAAGAAATTATTTTTTCTTTGCGTAACATAATGTGATGCACTTAAATGGATATGTCTGCAATTGTGTGAGTGAGGGTGAGTGTGTGCGTGTGTGAGGAGGGGAAGGGGGTGTACACATGTATTTGTGCGATTACTTGCGGGATATATTTAGTTTAATTTATTGACTACTATAAATCGATATTATTTTAGACTTTCAAACAAAATTTCAGTTTCATCGTTTTTATTTTAATTAATTTTTATCTTATAGTATTTTTTATGCTCATGAGCAGTCAGGAAATTAGGTTTGGTTTCTTTACTATTTTGTATACAGTACTGCTAAGGACCAATGCAGTTTAACCAATACAAAACATAAACCAATTATATCTTAGACTTATTTTCACTATTTCAATATCATCGACCTTGCTATCGGTTATACAAAATTTAATTTCGCAGTACGTAGGTACCTTTGCATATCATTATAATAAACTTGCTTTCCTGTCCTGATTACTATGGTCTATTTCAGTTGCCAGACTCCTTTGGAAGCATGTTGGAGCTGTCGTGGAAGGGTACAAAACCGTTGAGTCTGCGCTCTGGCGAAGAAAGAAAATTCTTGCAAGATGGTGACACAGTCACCCTTAGAGGCTACTGCGTCAATGAAACTGGGGTCAGAATTGGCTTCGGAAAATGCGAAGGAAAACTACTTCCTGCGATACCTTTGTAAAATGTATAAAATATACCTACATACATTTAAGTTTTTTACGAATAAATATCGTTATATAAAATAAAGTATGTATTTTGATTTAATTTATTTAATGAATATTTCCTTTAGGATTCGATCAGTCCACGTAGTATTTGTACATTTATCAAATGGATTTAGGTCACAACCAACTGCATTATTACTCACATACTCATCTAAGTACATAAACATATGGAACTTACTTTATGAAGAACTTATTATTATTATTCATAGAACTTACTATTATAATTAATATATAAACAAAGAATACTGTCTCGGTCATAGACGACTGCATATTAAGTCTCGGTGGAGAGTAGTTTATTAATTTGAATATCGGACCACACTAGAGGTCCACCGTTCATAAAAATAAAATCATCGACATAGTATTATATTCAAAACAAGTACAATTTAAAAATTTATACGACTTCCCACCCCCCATTATAGCTATAGGAAGCATCACATCAGTTTTCAAAAATAAAAATAGTTCCATCCATTTGAGAGCTACGGTCGTCACCACCCCCATTCCCCCCTCCCTCCCCCTTCCCCCATTATAGCTAAGACCATCTCTTTTAACTCAGCTTTCAAATATAAAAAAGTATAAAAAACCGCAGCTAAATCGGTCCATTCGTTCGAAAGCTACGATTTGCACCCACCCTTTTCTCACCTCCCCCCTTCCCCTCCCCATATATCTAAGAACCATCTCTACATCTACTCACATCAGCTTTCGAACAGAAAAAAACCGCATCCAAATCGGTCCATTCGTTTGGAAGCTACGATGCCAAAGATACACCTCAGACCAAATATTACTTAAGTATCCTCCTAGGATAAGACTATGATAGAAAATTAGAGTATCTAGAGGAGTGCATGTGCCCATATAGCAAAATTTGTAAGTTCGTAATTTCGGAAATAATCGTGAATACAGATTTTGCTGCGGTAACGTTTTAAACAATATCCATTTTTTTTAAATCCTTTTTGCCTGGAACCAAAAGCAATGAATAGGAAGCTTTCTTGTCTTAGTAAATGTGCCCAAATAGCAAAATTTGTGTGCCCCATGGTTTTTGAGTTCTTGCAGGTTTTGCTGGGGTAACATTTTGGGATTTGCTATATATCGAAAATGGCTTCACGCAGAAGTTTGAAAAACTACCACTGATAGATATTACTCTATGCGTATTTTTGTGATAGTGTTTAGATTTGTTTGATGAATACATACTAATTAACTTATTTTGTAAATCATTAAAATCGGAATTACAATTATTTATTTCGAATATTTTATCGTATTTATATTCTAAAAATATACATTTATTCATTTCAGTAAAGTATACTTGCTTACTCGTATGCACTATCGTTCATTAATGTTCATGTTCTCGCTTTCTAATCTAAGGTTGCCTGGAAGAGATCGCTGCTTAGTGATAAGGCCGCTGATTGTACTATTTTAAGGTCATTGTTGATGTGCCATAATTTCAGTTTCTTTAGTGCAATAAAGAGTTATCTAACTATCTATCTATCTACAAGTAAACGAGTAAACTTGCAATCACGTTAAAAGCTGTCAAATGTACCCTTAGTAGGTATTAGTACCTACTAAGGGTACATTTGACTATTATCATCTGAGTAAAATTGGTATAAAAGTAACTTTTAAAGTTTTATGAAGATTTACCACATTTAATATTTACTTACTTTTGCGCTCGAATACGCAACTCCTATAGAACCAGGAAACGTAGATTTTTACATAAGGAGTGCATTGTGTACAAGCATTTCTTGCAGCTTAGAATATCAGTTCTAAAAAAAAGGCAAATATATCGAAATCTCAGAAATTCCATAGAACCCAACCATTTTCGCAGCAGGTATCCGATTCGTTGTACAGTGGCCCAATTCCATAACTTGGCTACAATCGGATTATCACTTTTTTCATAGCAAATTCGACTCTATCGCAAGGTATTAGTGATTGCGATACTGAGAATTCGATTGAAGCCAAGTTATGGAATCGGGCTGCAGGTAAGCAGAATATCGTCATACGTGCAGCTGGTTTCTTGTGTGATATAAATGAGTATAATTTAAATTTAAAAAGCTCATTGAAAAAGTCTTTTTTTTGCATTCATTATCATCGAGTCGTGAGCTACCCTGAGAGTTTCAGCCGGATAGCTAATCGGGAAGTGCACGAAATTTGAGATGCAAGATTCCAGGATAGACAGAATTACATAGATACATAGGTACATACAAGTGAAATTAAATAAAAGGTTTAAAAAAAATTGATAGTCACCCAGAGGAGACACGAGTCCGGCACCCCTTTACTGCGTTTGTTTATTTAATTTTTTAGTTTATTTGCTTGGTACAATTGTTGGCACTTGCATGAAGATTTCTGTCACAAAAAACCAACCAAATAAGTATAGAAAAAATATTATTAACTTTTGTAACGTTAATATTTTCGTAAACTTAGCTCCAATATAATTACGAGTAAAAGGTGTCAGACGATTTTCAACCTTATGACATGAACTAAGTATTTTGTTTTTATAAGTATTTTGCACAGACATAAAATATACAGTAGCAGACGAAGCATTAATTAACCGCTTCTTGTATGCATACATAAAGATATGCAGCCCGATTCCATAACTTGGCTACAATCGGATTATCACTTTTTTCATAGCAAATTCGACTCTATCGCAAGGCATTAGTGGCTGCGATACTGAGAATTCGATTGAAGCCAAGTTATGGAATCGGGCTGATGATCATTTATCCTTTTTTCGTCTAGCGACGCGTCATTAATGGTGTTTCACGCACTAAGCGGTACTTCACGGCAGCGGAGCGACGAAATGTATGGAAAAAGATTTTCGCAGTTTCTGACATTTCTAGTACTCAAACCTGAATCAGTCCCGTAGACACTTTTAATCCTTATAAGAAACAGGATCGACAGGCATTTTTCCCAAAATCTGTGAATTCAGTTCCGAATATTTAAAAAAGTTATGGATGGTCTCCTGTAACTATAACGGTTAGAGAACCTGCCCTTGCTGTCCTGTCTCAAAAATCCATATGTATGTATGCTAGTGTTTTTATATTTTTAAGTACTTCACTTTTTGGGTGCGAGAAGACTATGATGCCCACTTCTGATGTTAACTCTACTTGGACGAAGGATATTGAAATAAGATACTATATTTTAACACTTAATATTCTGTATAATTTCTTTATTATTACACAAAACTAAAATCACTTCACTATTTTAACTTAAATCACTTCAACTAGCAACACTGCACATCCTCTATGCTTCGTTCAATGGTGTAGGAAATGCTATTGGCTTCGTTCGATCGACGTCTCTTTCCCGCCGGTCGGTCTCGGGAATCTTCGTCAATGTTCGTTTAGTTTCCCCGCCATTCGTTCGGAAACAGGGTAGCTTCACTCGATGTTGCCAACACACGTCAAATTCAAATTACCCTTCAAACACAAATTATCAGTCAAATTCAAGATTAGTTTGTAAGGGCAATTTATTTTCTTCTATGATTTTAAAGGTACCTTAATCCCTGCGTTCGAAATGATGAGATGGCGTTGTGGGCAGTTTCGAAATGTACATTTTTAACAAGCCGTTTTCTTTGAACGTTTTCAACACTTAATGGCTGTAGCGTTGACAAAACGCTACTTAAATAAAAAAATAATAAACCCATAAATAGCAATACAAAACAACAAGTAAAAGAAGGAATAAACAAGACAGCACATAAACAACTAATAGAACGCACTAATAGTAACGCATTTATAATAGTAAAACTAGAATTATAATTGCATATTGTTCAATATGCCAACATATTAGAATCTAACAGATGACGACATTGAAGTCGCACATAGTTGATTGAAACAGTACTATCGTTCGTATTTGGTGAATACCAGCGAAAGCAGACGATCGGATACATAAAATCGATTATCGTACGTTGTTTACTTACATGATATAATCCTGTAAATCACAGTTCCAAAAGAATAATAGTCATGTTCATAGGTTATAAACACTTCGATAAATACAACACGTTCGTGCACTACTGATCACGACTTTATAACACTTATTAGGTCAATTGAATGAAATAAATACAAAAGGGAACAAGGAATAACTGGGAATTACATAATAAATGGATGGTTAATAAAGTTCAATTGATAAACACGGAGACAGGTGGTGACATCTACCGGAAATGTTACTTATCTTTGCATCGATTAGCTGTCAAAGCAAAAGGACGCGTTCCGTTGTTCGGCACGGTCCCGCAATGTCAGCAAATAGAAAATAAAATTAAACAAACCAATTAAATGCAACAAATGTTAAATTTAGGAACGTAGATTTTTTCCAAAGCAAACCCATACAATATCATAATTCAATAGTTACGGTATATAGTTTTATGATGATATAACGGTGGCGGAGCAAAGAAACCGCGTTTCGTACCTTTCGTCTGGAACGGAACGTTTTTATAGACTATAGTTTATAACAATTCTTAAAACGTCACTTGGCAGTTGTTTAGCTGTCAAAAGTAGTTAAAGAAACGATAAATAAACAAATGTGACTTCTAGGGTGAAAATCTTGAAAATAAAAATAAACCGATATTACTTGTCCAAAGCCCATGTGTAAGCGCTGATCGGTTTCCTGGTGAAACGAAATGTAATTCTGATAGATTTTGCTAAATAAAAAAACTAGATCCGGCTAGACAGAAAGAAACTGGCAATGGAAGCGGGTCCTTTCTTTTTCGTGCTGGAGGAGAGCCTAGCAGGACTGACAAGTTTTTTCCCTGCATATCACAAAACCCGTAAAAAAAGGTGAGAGCATTTGTCGGTGTTATTTTCGTATTGACGGCAGTAATGATTGCGATTGTGAGATCACTTTTATCCATTTTTCGAGACGCCATTTTAGCGAACCGAAAGAGGTGGCGTTTGCGGAGTCTCGAAATCTAAAAAAACGTTGTGTCTATTGATTCACAGCGGGTTTTCCCCGCCGAAATGAGACCCCACGACGGAGATTTTCCCCCCCGGACTAAAGACACCCCACGAAGGAGGCTTCTTCCCCGGATTTGAGTAAAAAAGGCGCCGTGTTGCAATACGTCACGCCACGCCGACATTATACCCAACGATTCCTGCCACATACTTGAGATGCGGTATCGTATTTTATCCATATATTTCGTTAACCGGAGTGTTGAACTTTGGTTCCCCACCGACCTGCTGGACACCTGCAACGCCTGAGGGGTCTAGCCTGGCTACCTCTCACGCGAATCGGACATTTGCTGAAACGTCAGATGGAGTATTACCTTCACTAACATAACGGCTAAATCCTATAGAAAAAGGTAAATAAGTAGACTATACTGCCGGCCGGCAAATTCATCAATGTTCTGTTAGAGTAAATACTTAATTTTGTCAATTCTATATCGACCCTAATTATAGCAGGATAATCTTAGATCTTGGTATTTCTTGGTTGCTGAGTTGGATCTGCAGGCTAGGATTCTTTGGATCTTAAGTAAATAAGCAGAATTAAAACCAAGGATAATAAATGTTGTATTGGTGAATTTAAATTGCATGTTTTGTCTTCAACTTTACATGCTAGCTTGAATGGCCGTTCAACGTACCGACGGCACGGTTCCTTAGATTTTAAGTACATAAGCAAGATTAAACCAAAGGTAATAAAGATTGTATTGGTGAATTTGAGTTGTATGTTTTATCTTCCACTATAGTACCCACTAGCTAGTACATTACCGAACGGTCTTGATCCAATAGTTCTTGAAGCTCGTTCCGGTCTAAGTTTATCCAGGTAATTTTATTAATTTCAGAATAGTAACGAGTATTTTTAGTTTCGAGTGATTCTGAAGAAAGGTATAGCGTCCTCGCGTACAGAGCGACCGAATGGGGCAAAAATCCCGACTCACCCCACTTTTGGTCTGACTTGCCCCAATTTATTTTTTATTGCCTTTTCTTTCAGAAATCACTAGAACACCCTTTTATATCTTTACAATACGTTTTTCTCGTTACATGGCATAAAGTCGATTTTCCTATGTCAACATGTCATCGAAACTTGCAAAACGAACGGTGATTGAAAACGTTCAGAACGCTAATTTCGCCCACAAATGGCCAAAGGGAACGCCATTTGTGATCATATTTAGCGTTTTTAACTGTTATTTTCGCCAAAAAAACAAAACGAACGGCCCCTATGCCGTAGACATACGCCTTATGTCGTGCCTTACTTAATATTTGTATAATCTTTGGCCGTGGTAATCAAATTCAATTGACAACTTGTGAAATTTTTGTTCAGAAGCTTGCTATTAATATTGTATATTAAATTTGTGGTACAGAATTTTTGTTACTGCTATAGACATTTAGAAAATATATACGAATACAAATTCAACATACAAATTCAATCTAACCGTGAATCGAATGAAAACCAGCTGGTAATCTGATAACATACACATCAATGGATAACATACTAAAATTTAGCGATTTCAAAAGGTCGCTAAAATTAATGCTAGTCAGCCGAAAACTTAAATCAGCGGACGCCCTTGAAGGGTTCATATATATTTTTTTTTGTTGGTTTTATTTGTCAATAATGGAGCGTTTTACATGTCAGTTTAAATTTTATAAAGTAGTATTTAGATACTCTTTTGGAATATTTGATTTAAGGTGGTATTCCATTCGTCAATTATCTTTGTCCAATTTCGATGTCCATTATTTGATCAAATATATTTGACGGATGTCATTCCACTCATCCGATAGCTTTGTCGAAGATTTCTGTGTAATTTGCATAGTTTGAGAAAATGGAGGAAAGTGGAGAGACCTATGTGCTGCTATCATTAAAATCAAAACAAAAAAGCTTTGGGTGAAGCCATGGGCGCGTTCACTTACTACGTTCGAGGACGCACGGATCACCCGCGCGATCACTCGAAATCGTTCACGGCGTCTTCGGGCGTTCGCCTGGGTCATCCGAAAAATAGTAGGGGAGGGGAGGAATAGTATGAAACTGACACTTGACAGTTGTCAGTTCTATGTGGACGTCCAAAGCCGTTCACTAACTCCGGTGGCCCAATTCCATAACTTGGCTACAATCGGATTATCACTTTTTTCATAGCAAATTCGACTCTATCGCAAGGAATTAGTGGTTGCGATATGAGAATTCGATTGAAGCCAAGTTATGGAATCGGGCTGCAGATGATCGAGCGATATTCGCACGGATGATTCGAGCGTACTAAGTGAACGCGCCCATGGATTAAAAGGCGAAAATAAAAAGCATTCAAGATAAATTATCATAATCTTTGATCAAAATATCGGTGCTGCCCAATTTCTCTGGTCAAAACATTGGATAAAGAAATTTGACGAATGGAATACCACCTTTAAACGCAGGGGCGCGTTCACTTACACGTTCGAGGACACATGGATCATCCGCGCGATCGCTCGAAATCGTTCACGGCGTCGTCGGACGTACGCCTGGGTCATCAGAAAAATAGTAGGGGAGGGGAGGAATAGTATGTAACTGACACTTGACAGTTGTCAGTTCTATGTGGACGTCTAAAGTCGTTATCCTCCCATATTTTACCGATTAATATCCTTCTGGTATGTATTCTCCCTTATTTTTCGGAATACGACTTACGTGACATTGGCGGAATTGTGGAATGGCAACTCCACAAATGCCAAAAACAAGAAGTGAAGTGAAGTCTAAAGTCGTTCACTAACTCCAGATGATCGAGCGATAATCGCACGGATGATTCGAGCGTGTAAGTGAACACAGCCCAGAACCCCGTTCACTTACTACGTTCGAGGACGCACGGATCATCCGCGCGATTCCTCCCCTCCCCTACTATTTTTCGGATGACCCAGGCGTACGTCCGACGACGCCGTGAACGATTTCGAGCGATCGCGCGGATGATCCGTGCGTCCTCGAACGTGTAAGTGAACGCGCCCTAGGTATGTCACTGAAACGTCAAAGTATTTGGTGTCATTACTGTCAATGTCAAGTTGGTAAACTAAACTCCGATACATTCATGACATTTTGCAGCAAGAAAGGCAAGCATTCATTCGTATTTATTAATGATTTTCATATCCTTTCATATTTTACTGTCTCAATGCGGTATTTAATCGTTATTTGTAGATCTACAATTACTTCTATATAACAGTCGTAAATAGTTAATCGCAGTGAGTGCAAGATACCACATACCGTTAGCAAGCACACAGGGCGCGTGGTCGCGACTTGCACAATGGAAAATCAAGCTCGCAACAATAATAAAAACGTGTCGCTAAGCCTGATAGCGGAGTACGGGGGTTCAGAGAGCGATTCCGACACGGAGACTAGGTCGAACACAAATGATGATTCCGACGCGACGGAACTTAGTGAGATGGTGTTAAAGAATAATATTATAAATGCGTGCGCTCACGGGCCGTTGAATCGGGCTGTGGAGGAGGATGATGATGAGTACGAGCTTGCTCAAACTGGACACATGATCATAGACTCCCAGAGTGGGGATGTTGGGTACGAAATAGCTGGATACAGGGAAGACAGTGACTCGGACACAAGTTCGTCTAGTGATAGTGACAGTGAAGTGGACTCTGTTAAAGAGATTGAGGAGATATCCAGTGGGTGAGTTCCATTTTAATTCATGGATTACAGGAAGCATACAATGTGCTAAACATTGACGACAATGCTGGCTCATGCTGCATATGCCAACACAGACAGTGATTAAGCTAAACATTTGCTAGTTAATAATACTCTGCCTTCCCTGCGTTCGAGATGATGAGATGGCGTTGTGGCCAGTTTTGAAATGTACATTTTAACAAGCCGTTTTCTTTGAATATTTTCAACACTTTTGTCATTATTACAACTTTTGACACTATAGATCCTTTCCAAACTGAATGAAAAACGACCCTATCTCTCACGGAATAAAGTTGATTTTCCTATGTCAACATGTCATTGCAACTTGCAAAACGAATGGTGATCGAAAACTTGCAGAATGCTAATTTTGTGACCACAATTGGCATTCCCTTTGGCAATATGTTTAGTGTTTATAACAGTTATTTTCGTCAATTGTTTTAAAACGAAAGGCCCCCTTGTAAGTTTTAATTGATTGCATAATATTACAATGTATGTACCATTAGCATTATGTTCAAGGCTATTCATTAACCCATCAAATGTTGCAACTGCCGGGAGTTTAGTATAAAAATACACCCTGCCTGTCGCCATGTTTTTAACTGTTTACATTATTGATGAGTTTATCAACAAAAACAAATATTACTTTGAGATGCTATAAGGTCGAAATATTAAACTACTACCAAAATGATTTAAAATATTACTATTTGATTTATAATGATTTGATGATTTTCAAAGTTCCTATTTTTTTCCCTAACAAAATCAGTACTTTCACCTAAAATCTCTAAAATTCGATTTTATTGTACTAAAACTATAGTATAATATAATAATATGGATAAATACCTACTAAGCACTTTTTGTAACAACTGATCTAGAACATGTAGTTAAATAATACTAGTCAAATGTGGCTTGGTGGATTTTGATTGGCTTTGATGTCTCTCAACTTTGGCCACATCATCTCTTCCCATCAGTGAGATTGTGGTCAAACGCTTATATAATCTAAATCAAGATCTTAGCAGTTTGAACTACTTAGATCTTGATCTTGGCATTATTTTGTTTTTGCCCTTAGAGCAAAAACAAAATAATGCTGAAAAATGTAGTGTTTTGTTGTTGTAATTTTACCATCTGAAATGTCATCAAGTTTGTTACACAGTCAGTATGCCATTAATCTATTCTGCTAAGTACAAACATATGTTAAACTTTCCATGTACTTCCTCAAACATATTCCTCACACTTCCTCCAAACTTCTTTTGGACTGAAATCCTTTCATGTTCAATTTGGAAATTTATTCAGTCACGGTTTGTTTTGCATATCAAAATGACATGACGGTTAAAAATGACATTGTAAATGCCATTTAATACCATAAGGTATAGGGTCGTTATTCGTTCAGTTTCGTAAGCATCATTAGTGTTGAAATTGGTCAAACTAAACGGCTTGTAAAAATTATACATTTTGATACTGCCCTTAATGTCCTCAAGCCAATCTGAACGTATCTATATGTAGTCATCAAATACACATAATTGTTCTAAATTCAAAGCATTCAATTGAGTAAAATTGACTAAATACACTCATCACATCACAATTTATAACTACTTGAATCATTTTACGTATGAGTAATAAATTGGGAATCCCCACACACAGATGAATCACAAAATTTCAATTTCAACAGTAACCTTAACACAATGGCCTGATGGTAATCATGCAAATTGAATAAATGGCCTGCTGTTTACAGATCTTTTATTTTCTGTAGATTTGAAAGTGTTCATATTTTTAGGGTACCTAGAAAAAAGAGGTCCTCTTAAGCTTGATTCACATTAACACTGAATTCTCAGTATTGGATGATTCCAGTAATTAGAAGTCACAAATATGTTCTAATGTCCATAAGCTTTTTTTTGTATTATTTCATTATTTTCTATTTTAAAGGCATTATTCATGGTTTCATCATTATCTGTATGTCTGTTGATACACTTAACATAAACAAAAGCAGAAAATAACTGTTGTTTTTTTCATTCTTCACTTCATGTTCCTCAAATGCAGATGGTATGTGTGGCAAACCTGTTAATTAATCTATGAATTTAAAAAAGGCCAGAACCTTCAGAAATCATTCATCCACAGAGTAACAGATACATTGGCAACATAGTCACAAGCTTCATACTTTTATGTGATCTAGCATTGCTCCTGCTTAGCCAGACCTTATCTAATAATTTTCTAAACAAAACATTTGAATCACGGGGGTTTGAACCCACATCATTCCATGCCTCAGCGCGGCACAATAAACAATATACGTAAAATATAGAGTTTGGTGTTTGCCTTCTGTATATATCTATAAATGTGTATCAGCTAATCTGCTGAACTGATTTTTGACTTGAGAGTACTGAGAACTTAGACATACTTATCTCCACAGTTGGAACTATTACAAATTTAGTTCAGAGCTACGAGCAAACATTTCAGGACAGTGGTCCAACTGGTCTGTCCAACTTGTTGGACTAGGGGATGTGGTCCAACTATTTTTGTAGTTGGACAATAGCACCATAACTAGACCTGTGGTCCAACTATTATAATTGTATTTACTTATATAATAAACAAGTAAAGTATGTTTTTTTTAAAACAAGCTTTTATTAGTTGTTAATAAAAAAGAAAAAAAAGTTAAAATAAATACAAATCAAACAAGGCAAAACTCGTGGTGGTTGCATTCATTTTATTACTGATTTCATCCCATGGCCACCTTCCGGCTCCAATGTCAGATCAGCTCAATGTTACAATAATATTGCATTGTCATCCGAATTACATATGCATGCAAAATTAAATGTTTCTGCAAAAAAAAAAAAACTACCGCAAAGCAAAGGAAGGCTTACATGTTCAAACTAAATACTTGGTCCGATTTTGAGATGCAAAGTGTCAATCGATTCGTCTTCATCGCAAGAGTGTCTATTATAGGCTATTTTTTACCTGTCCATACTTGGGTTTTAGTACTTGAACATATGTCTTGTTAATATATAAATAATTATAATAAATCATTTGGACCACGGGTCTAGTCATGGGACCATTGTCCAATTACAACAATAGTTGGCCTACAACCCTTAATAAAGGCCAACTAGTTGGACAGACCAGTTGGACCTCTGCCCCGAAACATTTTCATAAACGTCGTTCGTTGACATAATACACATACTTCATATGTTCTTATGATGGAAAACTGCACGTAACTTAGTAAAGTCATTGGTGCGGAGCCCAGGAACAAACCTGTGTTCTGTGGCAGATCAAATAAGATCTTATTGCCCTCTATCAAAGTTGTATTTCAAGTGGAAAATTAGTATTTGTAGTGTCTTGTTTTAAATTATTTTAATGCAGCAGGAAGTCATGGTATGTTATTTTTAAAAGTTTTTTTTTATTTTTTTTTTATTTCAAGATCAACTAAATTATCTATCTGAGTCTGCGTGGTTATTTCATTTAAAAGTATCTTCATCATCGGATTAAGATACCAAGTACCCGATTTTTTAAATCAAACCCTAAGCTATCCAACAGTGAAAACCGCATCGCAATTGGTCCAGCAGTTTTACGTGATGAGCAAACAAACAGAAAGAGAGAAAAAAATATATAATTGTTTATTTTAAGTCCCCATACTTACCAGTTTTTTTAATTATCTTGATTGTACAGACTTTTTGTTACTTACTGCTTTATTATAAGTATAGAATAGATAAAGTATTATTTCTATCAATTTCAGTGAAGAAGAGTCCGGAACCAAAGCTACGGAAATAAAAGCTCCAAAGGTGAATGGTGAGCTTGGAATAGAAGACTTGCCACCCATTGAGGATCTTGCCATCAGTTTGCCAGCTCAGGAGACCACCAAGATTGGCACCATATCTAGCATAGTAGAACAATTAGGTAAGATTTGACAACCGGTTGGCTGACTGACTGCAAACTCAATGTTTCTGGTTCTAATCCCACAAGCCATTTGTGACAAGCACTAATGTTTGGTTCCGAGTCATGGATGTATATTTATGTATAAATGTTTATCTGTTTTCCAGTACTTATAATACAGGGTATCCTAGTTTGGTGCTAGGTGTGAATTGTCGTTTTTTTTTAAATTATAATTATTGATTACTAGCTGTGTAAGCCGCGGCTTTACCCGCGTGGTCATTTTTCTAGGGAAAAAGAATCCTATATGTTATTCCAGGACCAAAAGTACCTATAAAGTACAATATACCAATTTCATTCAGCCATCAAATAGTTTTTTATTGATTTCTCAGCTTCTTCTCACCGTATTGAGATACCAAGTACACCAGTTTTTAAGTAAAACTCTAAGCTATCCACCACTGAAAACCGCTTCGCATTCGGTCCAGTAGTCTATACGTGATGCGCGTTCAAACGGAAGACACGATTTAAAAAATGAAATATTCCTGTTCAGTAGCTTATTTTAAGTACCCTAGGCCAAGTTTTTTTTAATATCTACATTTTACAGACTTTTTGTTATATACTGCTTTATTATAAGTATAGATTATTGAGATACAAGCTATTCTTAGATACATCTCACGCGCGTCAAGCGACCGTTTTATGAATGAAACAACAGTAATTGATCGTCGTAAACTAGATGTTAGCAGGAGGTCTAAGCAGTATGTAGAATGCTGCAGTGATGCAATTTTGGGATGCTCTCTCATTCGTCTCAAGAGCTTTACATCCAAAACCAGATTAGGTACTCTGGTTAAAATTGGTTATAAAGGTTGTGGAATGTTTATTTCTAGCTGATGCCCGCGGCTTCGCACGCGTGCTCACTTCTCTAGGTTAAATGTACTCCTATGTGCTATTCCAAGACTTAAAATACCAATATACGAGTACCACAGAACACAGTTTGATCAAATTTCCTTCAGCCGTCAAAAAGATTTTTATTGATTGCTCGGCTTCTACTCATCGGATTGAGATACCAAGTACACCAGTTTTTAAGTCAAACCCTAAGCTATCTAACAGTGAAAACCGCTTCGCAATCGGTCCTGTAGTTTTTACGTGATGCGCGAACAAACATACAGATAAACAGAAAAACAGACCGACTTGAATTAGACCGATTAGTAGAAGCCGAGCAATCGATAAAAAACTTTTTGACGGAAGGAATTTCAATCAAATGTTTTAATGTTGGTATTTTAATGGTCTTGGAATAGTACATATGAGTACTTTTAACCTAGAGAAATTTCCACACGTGCGAAGCCGCGGGTACAGCTAGTATTTCATATACTTGAACAAACATACAAATTTTCGCACTATATGGGATACCTTAATTGTCTACAAAGTCACCCAACCTAACCCAACCGATAACCTCTTTTATTCAAATTAGGCTATTATAGAAACAAAAGGAAGTAAATAATCAATAGTCACAGAGAAAGGTCACAAGTCACTACATTATTGATTGTGAGAAAAACAACCAAGGTCGCTTAAAACGGTTTGCAGTTGTCAAGGGCATCTGCTACTTTGCTTACTGCAGATAAACTAAGTTTCTGGGCTTTTTTGCGTACAGATAATACATATACATACCTATAATTACTTATACCTATGTGATTAATATGGTCAGCTCTTTTAGAATTATTCTAAGGATAATAGATGATGATGTTGCTTGATGTTTTATCTATCTTTACTTATAATAACGCAATAGGAACGAAATAGTCTGTACAAAGAAGATAATTTAAAAAATATGGTCTAGTGTACTTAAAATAAGCTACTGAACATGAATAGAACATTTTTTTAAATCGTGTCTTTCTATTTGTCTGTATGTTTGTTCACGCATCACATAAAAACTACAGGACCGATTGCGATGCGGTTTTCACTGTTGGATAGCTTAAGATTTGAATTAAAAACTGGGGTATGCCGAGTAATCGATAAAATCTTTTTGACGGCTGAAGGAATTTTGATCAAATGTTGGTATATTGGTATTTTAGGCCCTGGAATAGGACATAGAGTATTATTAACCTAGAGAAATGACCACGCGTGCGGCGCCGCGGGCACAGCTTGTATACAATATGAAAAACATATGATCTTACCTTCCTGCCTTCCTCATTGCGGGGTTTTTATGCCCGAAATTCGCATTCGCTAGAAGGAGGTTCTCAGAACGCTTCGAGCTCTAGATGCGAACAAGGCCAGTGGTCCTGATGGTATTCCAGCGATTGTGTTGAAAAACTATGCGCCCGAATTGTCTCCCATCTTAACGCGTTTGTACCGCCTCTCTCTTCACTCAGGTAAAGTGCCGAAGAGCTGGAAGCTTGCCAATGTGCAACCAGTACCAAAAAAGGGTAGTCGTGCTGATCCGGCCAATTATCGTCCCATCTCGATTACCTCCTTACTCTGTAAGTGTATGGAGCGAGTCATAAACATTAGGCTCTTGGCATACCTTGAAGACAGTGATCTTCTCAGTGACCGGCAATACGGATTTCGCCGAAACCGGTCTACTGGGGATCTTCTCGCGTATGCCACTCACGTACTGAGCGAAGCCATAGAGATGCATGATGAGGCGCTTGCCGTCTCCCTTGACATATCGAAGGCATTTGATCGGGTCTGGCACGATGGCCTTTTAAACAAGCTTCCCTCATATGGTTTACCTGTCGGCTTATGAAATTGGATAGTTGATTTCTTGAGGGAAAGATCTATTCGAGTAGTCTTAGAGGGCTGCTCGTCTGATCAAATGGCTATCAATGCCGGTGTACTTCAGAGATCGGTTCTCTCGGGTACACTGTTTTTACTGCACATTAATGACCTTCTGAAGCCCGGTACCTTTGGGTATGCTGATGACAGTACTGTAGTTACGAGATACACTTCCAATGCTCAAGCCAGCTGTGACGCTGTCCAGTTTCAGACAGAGGCTATGGTAGACCGTTTAAATTTAGCCTTAGTAGAAGCCGTGTCTGATTGGGGCGATGCTAACCTGGTTAAGTTTAATGCTACTAAAACGCAGGCGTGTTTGTTTTCTGCTAAAAAGAGTCCTCTAAACCGATCTCCGTCTTTCCAAAGTTTAACAATACCAATAGGCGACTATTTGGAGCTTTTAGGTGTCGAACTCACATCAAACCTGAATTTTGGGTCTTATATTGAATCCAAAGCCAAGGTAGCTGCAAAAAAACTTGGTATTTTGTCTAAGGTTAGGCGGTACTTACTTCACACCGGGACAGCTTTTGAATCTTTATCAAGCACAGGTCCGATCTTGTATGGAGTACTGCTGAACGGTTCTGCCAAGTATCAGCTCGAGTCTTTGGATTCAATTGAGAGACGTGCTATCAGGCTCATTGGGGATGACACTCTGGTAAAGAGTAAGCTTCAAAGTCTGGCGCATCGACGTGAGGTAGCAAGCCTGGCGGTATTCTACAGATTGCACTATGGAGAGTGTGCACAAGCACTGCACAACCTGATTCCCCCATCACCTTTCCATCACCGTACGACTAGACGATCAGCAAAGCGCCACCCTTTCATGGTTGAAATACCTCGCACAAGAACGAAGCGTTACGCTTCTTCATTTATTATAAGAACTGCAAAGGAGTGGAATGCCCTGCCCTCGTCAGTGTTTCCGGTAAATTATAACCCCGGTGTGTTCAAGTCAAGAGTGAATAGGTATCTACTAGGCAATCGTGCTACACCTTCGACCACATCATCGCTTTCCATCAGGTGAGATCGTGGTCAAACGATTGCCTAGTCCATAATAAAAAAAAACTATACATATAATAAAGCAGTAAGCAACAAAAATGACTGTACAATTAACATAATTAACAAGAAATGGTCTAGGAGACTTAAAATAAGCTACAGAATATAGCATTTTTTTTAAATGGTGTCAGTTTCTTTGTTTATGTGCGCATCACGTAAAAATTACAGGACCGATTGCGATGCAGTTTTCACTGATAGATAGCTTAAGGGTTGATTTAAAAACGTGTTTACCTTGTATGTCAATCCGATGAGTAGAAGCCGAGCAATCGATAAAAATCTATTTGAGGGCTGAACGTAATTTGGTATATTGTACATTATAGTTTGTTTTGGTCCTGGAATAACATTCAGGATCCTTTTATTCCAAAATAAGCAGCAAATAATATGCGCCGCAAAAGATGAGACTTGACGAGCGTCAGTAGTGGGGAGCCTGCGCAGGTATAGTCGCGTACGAAATAGTTATCCATTATTTGTATATCTATTCTGGGATTTTTCGATGACATTCGGAATTAGGTGTATAGCAAAATTCTTTACAATATTTATTTCGAAATAATAAATTTTAAGATAAAAAATGGAAGATTGTCTTAGTCACTGTCACTGTTAATAAATGATACACCAGCGAGAAGATCATTGACTGGGACGCGGCTACTAGAAGGTACATTTACTCTAGAAAATATAGCACTTGTTCCAGGAGTTGACAGATCGTCGTTTTCGTCAGATGACGATGAGGAACTACCGGAGTCCCCTGAGTCACTGTCTGACAAATCTCCTATTCTGATAATTATCTCCGTATCCGTCAAATTGATAATTATGTGATCACTTTCTATGTAAAAGTCTTCAATTTTTTTTGTTTTATTACATAGTGCTTTCCATTCATTTGGTCCCATTTGGTTTACCTTTTCTGTTATTAACTCTATCACTCGTTTGAGGTTCCATTGCACATTCTTACTGCTCACATAACCTTTTATTGCAGCCCAAGCCATTTCGATAGGATTTAAATCAGTATGGGGGTAATCGCAGTACATCATGTCCGTGTTCAGATAGTATTTTATCAATGCTGAATGTCTTATATTGTTCTTTATGTATTTTTATCAATTTGTACAATTGTGGTTTAAGCATATCTGGAGTGTAGGGAATTCCTTTTTGGGTTAGCCATGATTGCTTATCGGCTTTCTTGGTGTATAAGCTTGGTGCAGATTCATACTCCTTATTGTGATACGAGGCATTATCAACTACCACGACGGCATTTGGTGGAAGATTGGGTATTAGCTGGGTTCGAAGCCATTTCTGATAATTTTCGTAATTCATGTCGTCGTGGTAGTCACCCGTTTTTGACCCAGATTTAAAAGTCAGTAAAGCGTTTGGTATGAAGCCACTCTCAGAACCAGCGTGTACAATAACCACGCGCTGGCCTTTAGATATTGGGTTTTTGAGACCTTTATCCGAATCATCAGACCAAGATTTGGAGGTGGTGTGCGTGGAATGGACGTAAGACTCGTCAGTGTATACAATAGAGCGGCCTTCTTGGCGATATTTTCTGAGTTTTTTCAGATATTCAATTCTTTTCAGTCTGATATTGGATTATTCAATAAGAATTTTTCGATTATTTTCTGTCCTCTTCCATCGAAAACCAAGGTCTTTCAAAATGCGGCGTAGACTTGTATTAGAACCTGGAAAGGCAATATCATCGCGCAACTTCGCTAAAATTTTATTAAGGGTCGGCAGTTCCTTGTTCGTAACATGGAAGTTGTGAATACATCTTTTTATCACTCCTTTGTCAAATTCGTCTATATCGGTTAAAAGTTTGGGCCTTGACCTTATTTTTCCAGCAGTGCGGAAAATTGTTAGTAAATCGGAACTATTTGCTTCCTTCACAATTCTTTTTACTGTAATTAATGATGTTTTAGTTGCAGCCGCAGTACGCATTTGTACTTGCTTCAAATTTTGTACGCCTTCCTTTGCTTCTTTTAACATATAGGTATAAACATCGTAAACCATCTTCCTACTTTGTCTTCTTAATGTTTTACCTCGAGGCATAGTCAATATTTCCCAAATTTACACTCGTATATAACACAACTATAAACTACGTAGAAATTTATAAACGCACGTTGCACTCGTCTGTGCTTCGGAGTCAAGCGGTGCGTGCACGGGGTGAGGAGAACGAGAGGCAACTAACGCGCATGCGCAGCGCCATACTACGGCCCCCGCCGTCCTCCCGCGCCCTTTCCGACCTATAAATCGTCTACTGCGCAAGTCAAACCACATGGCATCTCAAGTCTCATCTTTTGTGGCGCGTATTATACTTTTTTTTTTGTCTAAAACACGTTTTTTATAATTCTTTGTCTTTGATTTGTTAGCTGCCCTGAAACTTTCAGCCGGAAAGACAAACAAGAAAGGAAACAAAAACGTGTTAAAATTACCACGCGGTCTCACCTAATATAAAATATTTGGGAATATTATGTAGCTAAATAATAATTAATAATTTACTTTAAAAAGAAGTAAATTAAAAAATAGAAGATTTTCTTGTTGATATCTTCTTTAACGGGCATTATTTCCTTTTCCTGTGGTAGTTGGCACATGAAAAGTAAATTTTCTTCCAATCTCAAAGTATATTTACAACCTAATTTATTGATTTGGCTATTTATAATATGTTATTATTTGCTTTTGCCTGCTTCTTCGTCCGCACGGTCAAAGTCGGTTACGGTCAGTCAGTCAGTCAGTCGGACTTCAGTTTATCGCATTAAAAATGTTTTCTATGTCTTCCGCCAGGGTTCAAACGATCTCTGTACCTACCAACTTTCATCAAGATCGGTTCAGCCGTTTAGTCGTAACAAGAATACAGACAGCTACTTTCGGTTTATGATATTATATGGATATTGGCCTTCATCAATATCAGTTCAGCCGTTTAGTTGTAACAAGAAGACACATTCGTTTTTTATTTTTTACTTTCTAGCCAGTCGTTTGACCACGTTTTTTAAATGATATTATATGGATATTGGCCTTCATCAATATCAGTTCAGCCGTTTAGTTGTAACAAGAAGACACATTCGTTTTTTATTTTTTACTTTCTAGCCAGTCGTTTGACCACGTTTTTTTTAATGATATTATATGGATATTGGCCTTCATCAATATCAGTTCAGCCGTTTAGTTGTAACAAGAAGACACATTCGTTTTTTATTTTTTACTTTCTAGCCAGTCGTTTGACCACGTTTTTTTTAATGATATTATATGGATATTGGCCTTCATCAATATCAGTTCAGCCGTTTAGTTGTAACAAGAAGACACATTCGTTTTTTTATTTTTTACTTTCTAGCCAGTCGTTTGACCACTTTTTTTTAATGATATATGGATATTGGCCTTGTTCTTTCATAAGACGGTAAGTTTTTTACGTGTAAAAATGCTTTATTATTATGTTGCCTATTCACATACACAGTTTTTTTTTTAAGTTTTAAAATTTATTTTTTCAGTTGTAGTTAAAGCAACCCCTGGGACTCTTCCCGTGGACGTCGACAGCGTGTTGTTTCTAGACAATGGTGCCAAGGCGCTGGGCAAGGTCTTCGATGTATTTGGACCAGTAAGTACTATGGAAAATAATGATTACTAGCTGTGCCCGCGGCTTTTCCCGCGTGTTCATTTCACTCAAAAGTAGCCCATACGTGTTATTCCAGGTCCAAAAGTACCCATAAAGTACAATATACTACATTTCTTCCAAATTCGTTCAGCCGCCAAATAGTTTTTTATCGATTGCTCGGCATTTAATCATCGGCTTAAGATACCAAGTACTCCAGTTTTTAAGTCAACGCCTAACCTATTCAACCATGAAAACCGCATCGCAATCGATCCAGTAGTTTTTAAGTGATGAGCGAATAAACATAAAGACAAGATTTAAAAAAAAACTTGTTCAGTTGCCTATTGTACCGTAGACCATATTTTTTTCAAATATCTTCTTTGTGTAGTTTTTTCGGTACTTCCTGCTTTATTACAAGTAGATTTTCTTCTTTGCAGAAGGGTAAAGGGTGTTTATTGGAATATTTTTTTTTTTTTTTTTTTTTTTTTTTTATTCTAAATTTTTGTCTTAAAAACAAGAATAGAGTAACTGTCTCAGAGTTGCAAACAATCTGCAGCTACTTTATAATAATCTTCAATCCAGCACTAGCCAGGAAAAAATCTTGCAGACATAAAATTTTACTCAAATACGTATAAACACACAGGATCCTGAACTGCTCGTCTATGAGTCAAGCACGTCTAGCCGCTAGAAAATAACTTTCATCAATAAAAATTACATTGCCTTAGGTCAAGTACTTTGGGACCACAGCCAGCTCCACTTGGCGAAGAGAACGCTTTCTCGACACGTAGATCAGTTACGCAGATACATTATCAAAATGGCTTTGGCTGCCATCCAGAACAAATTTTCAGGCAGAAAATTAACATTCAAAAACGCAATATAAATAGGGCCTTGTTTGACTTGTAAAGATTTACGATGCCATGTTTACAATGTACTACATAATGCATAATTAAAAACCTTCCAAGTGCATGTTGGACATGCTTAGATTTAGAGTTCCGTAGATCTGAGTTTAGATCTTATCCTACCCAACTATGAAAACCGCATTGTAATCGGTTTAATAGTTTTACGCGACATGTCATCAAAGTTGGTCTTCAGAGCTTCAGATATCTCGAAAAGTAGTGAATTGTAAGTATTCGTGATAATTCTGTTAACAAATTCGAATTATGCGCATATTTTCTAATTGTATGAAACTATACTATGTGAGTTGGACTTCCTTGTATGACTTATAAGCTGCCTGAAGTAATTAGAAACGAAAATAATGACATACACTTTCATTATTATCATCAGCCTATATTTGTCCACTGCTGGACGTAAGCCTGCGTAGTGCACGCCACTGAGTTGTTTGTTAAATATATTACTCTCTTGATGAATATTTAAATAATAAAAATTCATCAACAGAAAATGTAGGTAATGGATGAAATAAATAATAAATATAATTCATAAATAAAATGAATGAAATATGTAACATAAATATTTTTATATTGATAATTTGACATAAAATCAAGATCCATTATAATGATAATATACATATTTATTGATATTGAAAGTCCTCTTCTCTTCTAATTGTTGTGCTGGATAGGGACCATGACGATCTCAATTTTTACCAGACTACAGCGAAGCAAATAGGAGTGTTATTATTTTAACCGGTATGTATGTATGTGGGTATGTTTGTATGTACAGCTGTTCCCTCATAACTTCTAAACTACTTATTATAATTTGACAAATGCTGTATTGTTGGAAGCGTCTTCATCATCAGCTGGTTATAGGTTATGTGACGTCGCATAAATTTAATACGGCGCTCTCTACAGGACATAAAGATGTAAATAATAAAAAAAAATGTATGGTGCCGTGTTTGGTATCAAATGAAAGAGCTTTGAGCGATGGTAGTTCAATAGTGTAACTTAGAATCCAACGATACCGGGTTCGATCCTGGACTGATGGACCAATGAATTTTCTAATATATGTGCGGTTTTACATCGCTCCGTGCTTCGGAAGGCACGTTAAGCTGTCGGTCCCGGCAGAGGCCCTCTTGCGGCCTGACAAACTCTGACAGCAGAGGGCAGAATTACCTCATACGACAAACAAACACACATTAGCACATTTCGAAAATATATATATTATGTATATAACCCCAAAATAATTTAAATAAAAATATGAGTTCATAAACTAAAACCCGTGTACGGTCTTAGTGGACTTAAAAGTCACAAACAAGAATATACAAACGTTTTAAAATTTTAAAACTTTAGGGCGATATAAGTTTATTAGTATTTAACCAAGTAGGTAAAGCGCACTCCCCGGCTCTAAAGTTTTAATTTTCTAAAACATTTGAATATTCTTGTTTGTGACGTTTTAGTCCACTAAGACCGTAGACGGGTTTTAGTTTTTGAACTTATATTTTATTGTATTTATAACCATCAAATCATTACTTATGGCATGCAAAAAACATTTGAATTTGACTAAGACTCCATGAAACTGAATAAATCGTCCGTAATATGCCCATTTGAATATTCAGTACATATTCCGTAGAGGCAATGTAACTCTCATAATAAATCGTTTATGGTTTTTTTATTTATGAAGTTGACATTGTTGCCCTTGATATTGCTATTTATTTATTCATGGAGCGAGCGTATAAATGTGCAATTTCATTATGTTATATTTTGTAATTTAGGCTGTGATTATTGACAGTGGTCTGCTACAACACCCGGTTTCTGAAACGCGTGTCACATCAAGAATAGCAATGTCTATCTTAACACTTGACATTGGCGAAATTGTGGTGCTTCCTCTACAAAGCCACTAAACAAAAATTGAATTGATTGTTAACAAGTTCTTTCATTAGTGTTTTGTGGCTGTGAAGTTCTATCGTTGTCTCTTTTGTTTTTGACATTACATAAATACAATTTTGATTGTAGCGTATTTGAAACCGCCGGTTTCTAAAACGCGAGTCACATGGAAGTGAATAAATTAATAAATACATGTAATAAGGGTTTATTAAGGATTGACATATTATAGTGTTTCATTAATACTAGGTATATTATATAGCTCAGTAGATATTTAATATCCTTCAGCAACGTATTACAGCGATTAACACTAGGTTAATGTTCAGAAAATTGCAAGCGTTAGCCATGAGAAAATGCTTTCCGGAAACCCCAAGTTGCTTCAATTGATGTTTAAATGGAGATTTGACATTTGCGTTAACATCATCATCGTGTGACAGACTGTCATTTGACATTTGCGTTAACATCATCATCGTGTGACAGACTGTCATTTGAGATTTGACATTTGCGTTAACATCATCGTCGTGTGATAGACTGTCATTTGAGATTTTCAGCAACCCAAGCGATTAACAGGCTGTTAAGTTTTTTTTTGCTAATTTGCGTTTCAGAAACCGGGTGTTAGTCTGCTGTTGATAACATATAATTTAACGGCTTTTTAGGAAGAGTAGTTCTTCTGTTCTTGACAGTAATCCAGAAAAATCAGTACTCAAGCCAATTGGACGTGGCAGAGATCCGTCCGTCCAACTGCAAATAGAAATATATTCGCCAGAAACTACTTCTAGTAGTCAAAGGTCTAAGGGCTAAAGTCAATCAAATATGTAGAATAATACTGTCAAAAAACCTCATCGTAATTTTAAAATATCTACGCACTCGCTTGTTTGTTTTTTGTCACTCGGAGAGCATGTGTATGCCAGGATTGCCAGGATGCAATCCTGGCATACACATGCTCTCCGAGTGTGTATATTTGTCTCAGCCTGGCAATCCTGGCATACACATGCTCTCCGAGTGTGTATATTTGTCACATCCTGGCAATCCTGGCATACACATGCTCTCCGAATGTGTATATTTGTAAGGATTCTAACGATACCCCATACGTCTAAATCTGTTCAGGCATTTAAAAGTTATGGTGGAATAAATAAACTCACAAACATACATGAATGCTAAAAACAATAGACTCCTTTTTTTGGGCAGTCGTGTAAAAAGCAGGAAGGTATTAAAAAGTCTGAGTTCATACCGCCAAATTGAAAGTGAATCCAAGATATGGCGACCCGCTCGTACGCACAAGCCTCGCGCACACACTTACACCATGTTATGCCGATCGGCCACCACATTGCAGCAAGATCTCGGCCTTGTTAGTCGTGTTAATTCTGCCAAGTTCTCACGAAATATCAAAAACATTGCAGTCTTTTGTGATGAAATTGTGTATGAACTACCAAACACCACAAATTATCCACTCCCGCACACATACACAGCCGCCATTTGCTAAGCTTCACTCGTTTGTTAGGCGGTGTAGACTTTCTTAAACCTTCCTTTCCTTCCGTCTTTTTTTTAAGCCTTGGGAAATTAAAATATAATTTTATCGTAAACCCGAACTAGGTCTCGTGTTTTCGGTTAATTGCGGTTCGTGGTTCGTTTAGAGGTTATAATGGTATTTTTGCGTAGGTGACAGAGCCCCACTACGCCATACGCTTCAACTCTCACCAGCACGTGGTGGAGCGCGGTGTCGCGGTCGGTGCTGACGTGTTCGTGGCGCCACAGAGCCAGCACACCACCTACGTGTTCCTGCCGGACCTTATGAAGTGAGTACAGATAATAGTCTGTTTGCTACGTGTATAGGGTTGCCATCATCTATATTGCTGAAACCGGACAAAGAATACGGAAACCCCGGACATTTGGTCTAAATTTGTTTTTTTCCTCGGACACTCATTGTTTTTTTTAAATGTTTATTTTATAAAATAACTCTTGCCTAATTGGAAATGTCTTAAATAACTTCAATAACATAATTTAATTTTATGTATTACTCTACTATAACAATTAGGTAGGAACATACCTAACAAAAATATGAATAAATTAGAACTCATTTCTTTTTGACATCAAATTCAAAACAAATTATTAAACAAAATCATTTCATAGTTACTGCAATAGTTTGAATGACTCACGCGTCGGTTGAAATATGAATGAAATGTGATCGCGCGTCACTTGATTAAAAACATTTATTTCCTTTTAGCTTGCGTGGCGTGGAGGAAGTTTTTTTGTCCCTGCTTTTACTATTCCACCGAAGTTTGTGTTGCTGTTGTCCCCGAAAAATGATACGCACAATCATAATTGTGTCAGATGAGAGGCAGTTTGTTTTACTCAAGTCATATATGTAACATCCACAGCAATATATTAAAGTGAAACGTTGTCTGTTTGTTTCTTTGTTTGTTTGGGGAGATTTCACGCGGTAAAAGCTGGACGGATTTTGATGAAATTGAGAACACTGGACACTGGAATAAAACATCGGATACTTTTTATCCCGGAAAATGATAAGTTTCTACAGGAAAACTGGAAAATGTTGATTACTCGCTTTAAGGAACGGTTGACATGGCTACGCGTGCGAAGCCGCTTGTACAGCTAGTCATATATATAGTGCGATCAAGCTAGGCAGAGTGTGAAAAGTTAATGCGCTTTGCACAAACAACAATAACGTCTAGAGATAACGCAGATAACAAATCATGTGAGGAAAGCAACGATACGGTGAAACGGCAATTTAAAAATAACAACTACTCTATGATTGCTTTTTTTCAGTCGACGTATAACAGAAAACTAGAAACTCTCTCAAAGCTTGCGCTATTTTGAAGTCCATACCAATATATCAAAGTGAAACGTTGTCTGTTTGTTCGTGTGTTTTGGGAGCTTTCACGCGATAACGGCTGGACGGGTTTTGATGAAACTTGGAATGGAGATTCCCTAGCTTATACCCTGGAATAAAACATTGGATACTTTATATCCCGGAAAATTTTAAGTGCCAGGGGAAATTTGAAAATGTTGATTACTCGCTGTAAGGAACGGTTGCCATGGAAACGAAATAACAAGTCTGTCAAAAAGCATCAAGAGCGTTGGTGCTATACTTTTGCATTAGTTTTTAATATCCTAGAAGAACATAGGAAGCTTTTTTCGCGTTAGTGCGGACGAAGTCAAGGGCGAAAGCTAGTACGTCATATAGTATTCTTAACTAATTACTGGAATAGAAAACGAACAAAACTATCTACATGACGAGCGTCCGGGTTTTACCCGGGGACGTCACATCTTGAGAAACTCCCCCGGACGCCCTTCATACTAGGCCAAGTCCGGGGAAACGCGGACGGATGGCAGCAAAAAGCAATTTATTTCTTTTTTCAAAATGTTCCATATTTATTTCTGATTAATTAAAATTTTAAGGTAAGTACTTTAAAAAAAAACAAAAATGCAGTTCTTTTTTAACCCCTGACGAAAGAGAGGGGTGTTATAATTTTAGGTTGTGTATATATCTGTCAGTCTGGGGCATCTTAGCTCCCAACCGAATGGACCGATTTTGATGCAGTTTTTTCTGTTTGAAAGCTGAAGTGTTCGAGACAGTTGTTAGCTATAATGTAAATTTTAATGCGCTTGATATAACATCTCAGCTCTAAGCTGCCAACTGGACCTCTCTCTGGGACCTCACCTGAGTCCTAGAAGGTTAACTAAAATCATACCCCTCATTACAGAATGAAAGGATCCGACGCATCATGGAAGAACGACATCGAACCTCCGCCCAGCCAAATAGAGTATTCCGACGACGAGGAAGAACGGAGAGCTAAGAAAGAAGCCAAACAGAGATACGTAGTGGAAAACGAAGACGGGGAGAACTCCAAATCGCGAAAAGTGCCCGAGAGACGGAACCAGAGACCTTCCGAATCGAGCAGCCGGTTCGGGTCCGGGCCCAGTCGTGGCCGAAACCCGTTCTCGGCTGGGTCTAGACGGAACCCTAATACATTCCAGCGGTTCGCGCGGCCGTACATGGACGTGCGGACGCCGCCGCCCCACCCCAACGACCCCAGCAATCAGTTCGGGGCGCCTCCTAACTTTCCTATGTTCCCGCCGCCTTTCAATCCCAATACTCCTCCACCGCCGTTTATGTACCAGTACCCCCGTATGCGGGACTTGATCCCTTTAGGCCCCCCTCTGAGACCAAACGCTCCCATCTTCGGCTCCCCTTTCTGCAACATGGCGGGCCCCCAGCCGCAGTGGGTCAATAGCGAACCACCCCCGCCGCCCGGGACCTAAATGCATTCTTTTAATTATCTATAAGGTTTTATAATAATTTAGCTCATAGTCATAGTTGTAATTGTTTAACAATACTAAAGTGTGGTTATCCAAATATACCTACTACATATTTATGTAATTAAATGATTTAATGGCAATCTATGTATTTCATTTAGGAGGCGGAAGTCTTACGCCTCTGCCTTGTAGTAACCTATACCACATAATAAATAATAGTACTGCTTTAAAGACACCAGTTGTTGGTTCGGCGGGAGTACCCCCATAAGCGGGATCTGATCCTTTTAGGCCCCCGTCCACTTTCTGCAACTGTCAGCTGGCTATTAAAGGATTCGATCCCGAGATCCCGACCGCTTCGGCTTTTCGACCCCGAAATTTCGAAGATTAAGTTTTACTGATCCCAAGTAAGACCAGGCCGGTGACCGCCTAACTCAAAGCTGTAGCGAAAGCGATACCAATGCACTGTCCGTCCTTGTCCATTGTTACGATATGACAAGGACGGACAGTGCACTGACGTCATAAATGATTACAATTCCATTACGATCGCTCAACCGCGGTCGCCCCTGCAGGGCCCTATTTCATAAAACTATAGTACACTGACAAATGTCAATCGAACCGACAAATGTCAGTCAAACTATCGAAATGTCAATGCAATTTTGTTATATGAAACGCAGGTTTGGCTTATTCGACTGACATTTGTAGGTTTATTATGATTTGTCGCTTTATGAAATAGGGCCCACCTAGCCTGAATAGGCGACCATGTAGCCATTTTCGGGATTGACATAATTTAAAAAATATGCAAATCAGACTGCGTGAAGTCAAACGCTCAGTGCGTTTTATGGAGTAGACTCTCCCATAAAACGCACTCGAGTGTAGTGGAGTCTACGAGATGGCCGACATACACCAAAGTCGCCGTCTAACCAGCTCTGACAACAAAAGCAATATGAAAAGCTGTGAATTCGTTTTATTATTATTATTATTATTTAATACTTTATGCACAGAAAACAGTGTACAGAGGAGGACTTAATGCTAAGACAGCATTTTCTGCCAGTCATCCTGGTTGTGCAAGAAATATGTTTACAGGCGTGCACTCGAGATATGGACAGTAAAATGAAAATAAAGATAAATTGAGCGTAGTTAAACAGAATGCGACCATCGACGAAAAACGCATTTTGAGATACAGCCGTTTAAAGGGGTTTTCACTGCTTTTATGTACAGTTCAGAATTTAATTTTAATGTTATACTTATATAAAAGTACACTTCAGAGGCTACGAAATGAGCTATTTATAACTAGAAAATTGATTAGTTTTGTTAATAAACTTTTGAGTTAAACACGTAGTCGTTTTCTGCTTATTGCAACAATTCATAATTTAGTTTTTTTTGCAGAACGCATCCATAGAAATGGTCTCCTTCAGCTTATTGAGGTTGGACAACAACCGAGAGATATGCAAAGCCAAATCAATGGTGTTATTCTGCAAATTGTAATAACCATATAAAATAAACCTAGAACGACTCAAGGGATTGTTATGATCTCATAAGTTCTTTCCATAGCGCCTTGTGTGATGCTACACGAGATCAAAACATGGACATGGAAATCTTATCAAGTAAAATATTATAATACGCCAAAAATATTTATGCAAAACTCGACCATTGCTGTGGTCGGCTTCTGCAAATAAAAAAATGGGAACTATTCCATTATAAATAATATTTGCAGAAGCCAGACCAACTGCGATAGTCGGATTCTGCTTACCACCATTTCCTCTTTTAGGGATATTTTGCTAGATCATCCCCTAAAATGGTCAGCTTTAACACAAAAAATGGGTGAAAATGGCATGTAGTCTTATTGGATAATTTAATATCTTGACCTCAGAATGTACTTTGAAGAAACGTGTCTCTGGAATACGTAAAGTAAATAAAACGCTTAAGTCATAGGCATTATAACTCATTTTCTCAACAAAAAAAACCGGGTTGGTCGCTTTCTGCTTAACTATGCTCAATTAATTGAAATGAATACTAAAATATAAAACTTTGTAAAATATGTATATACAATTATTATAATACACATATAATTTTACATTTCAAATATAAAAAAGTAAAAACCTAAACCAACATAAACAATTAAACCTACACCTAAACCATAAAACTAAACTAATAATCTAAAAATAATTGATGTTCATGTGGCATGGTTCCAAGAACGCTAGCTGCATTTCCGCGTTGAATAGCAATAGCTATTCTCTGTGCGAGAAATGAGACAGCTCTCATGTCACCAGCGACGTCGATAACGCGGGGAGAAATTTGCTTAAAAAATTGTTTCGTACTGGGACCCCATGGACCAAATGTTTCAAAACCAAGCGGCACAAATATATAGTCGCTTGAAAGCGATACATACTTGCGTCGCGGCTCCGGCCCTCAGGACTGACCCGCTGAGACGAGAAGGGGCTAACGTATCAACACAAGTCGCGTCCCATACGAGAGCCCTTCCCCGCTCCCAGGGGATCAGCGTTAGGCCGTCCGGGCGCTTGCCATCATCACGTAATATCCCTACTGGTTCTAGTAAGTACAGAAGGTACGTTGATGGTGGCAAGCGCCCGTTTAATGATCTCATTGATTGAGCCGTGGCGGTAAAACCTACCAGCACTTCGTTGGTAAGAAAGTCCATGGAGTCCGTACCTGTCGACGTCGCTGCCACATGAACACCGATGACGTTCGACAATAGCAGCACCTAGACGAAGACCGGCGAAACTGGCATTGTCAGGCAGCGTTCCGAGGTTCGCAGATGGAAGGGCGTGCAGCCACTGTCCCGATTCTTGTTCCGAGACTGCAAGAAGCCTTGCGCGGTCATTATAACTGGATAAATTTTGAGCCAAATCTTTGGAAACTCTCTGCACCAATGAAAAGTCCCAGAGTTTTTGACTGTTTGGTTCCACTGGGATATTTTCAATGGGGCAAAGAGACTCCCATGCTTCAATTGCATCGGCTGCACAATGTATCTCGGCTGAAGGTGTTCTTAATATTTGCGCACACAGGCTTGACACACTGTGCACAGATGAAAGTAAAGCTGGAAGAGCTACACCAGAAATTTTTCTTATTCCGATGCCACCATATCTAATAGGTAAAGTAGCTTGAATCCATGAACTGTTCTCGAGGTTTAAATTTACAAATTTTTCTTAGGCGTTTTTAAGGGTGGCATCAAGTTTTCCAAAATTTCCGTATGTTTCCAGATTGGGCAAGCTCTTAGTATATATGTAAATTTTGGAACAAAAAGGCAGTATTTTAAAATGGTATAAGCGATATGACAATTTAGTAAGCCCAACTGTGGATGTTATCTGATAGTGTTTTGATTTTCTTTTCCAAAAGCGGTCTAACGCTTTCCTCGAGTAACGGCGCCCCTAGGAGGTATAGTGAATCATTTTCTAGAATTTTGATACCTGGTGCAATATCTTGAAAATTTTTAATTATTAATTTTCGATCACTTGAGTTGAATTTATTGGAGACATACAGCTCACATTTGCCGAAATTCAGTTCCAAATTTAATTTCCGAAAGTTATTAATTATTCTCATAAAATCATTTTTGACTGTGTCAGTGTTACCTCCTAAGGTGCCGTCGTCTAGGTACCAGACATTTAATTTAGAATTTAAATTAGATCTTATTGGGTGAATTCCTAAGCTGAAGAGTGCTGGTCCCAGAGGATCGCCCTGCTGAACGCCTACTTCTGAAGAAATTTGATTGTCATTATAGAATAATTTTGAAGGAGAATTGTAACAATGCCAAATATAGTTATATGCATCTGATGTATGGATGGAGGCTTCGTTCAGAAGGGTTGACCTATCAATACAATTAAAAGCGTTTTTTACATCAACTTTGAGCAGTACATCCGCTTCGCTGTCGTTGGATAGAAAAGTACGAACCGAATGTACAGCAGCTTCACAACCTCCCCGACTACCAAATCCCAGTTGATATGGTTGAAATAATGATTTTAATTTTGAAGAAATATTTCTGCATACTAATTTTGATGCCAGTCTCCGAAAGGTGCAACCAATAGCAATAGGGCGGATACCCCCGTCTTTTTTATTAAAAGCACAGAGGCGCGCCCCAGATAAAAATGGTATAAATGGGTCCGAAATAGTTCCTGAAAACAAAAAATTGCAAAATTTTGTTATGTCGCTCAGCAATGCCCTGCCGACGTCTCCGGCGGATACACTGACCAAGTCTTTGAGATGCTGGGGCGTTATTCCATCGATGGCACCTGCAGATCCATTGGGGAACGACATAATGGCGTCTAATATGTCTTCAATTTTGACTTGGAAGGCCAAATGAGTTAAAGTAGGGGGATTTGGTGGTAAAGATGATAGGTTGGCAGAAGGGTGTTTATCACGCAAGCCTTCTAGAGTCTTGTCATTGTTAGAAGCAAGGGTACCGTCGGAGAATAAAATTCTAGCTGCATTTTTTAAGTCGCCGTCCATTGCCTTGTTTTCAACAATTTTGTTGAAACTGTATGTTTTTCGTGGAGTATGTATAATGTCTACGTGATTGAGGGGAAGATTGGTGTTACAATTTTACTTAAGTAAAGATGTTAATGATTTTCTATTGTTAGATGGCACGTGAAAGTGGCGATATGCAAATGTAAGAAGACATTGCCAAGATTCTGGGTTATTGTTTTGGTTGTTGATGCAATTATTGATGGCAAAGGAAAGCGACTTAGCTAACGACACTCTAGCTCCTCTCGGGATTCTTCTCACTATTGGGATATTAGAGCGAAGCTCACTGAGGTACTTGTCAAATGGTATATTTGTAGGTGCTGGAAGAACGCCATTAGAGGACTGAGAAGTAGAAGAGTTGGAAGAATGTGAAGCAATATGAGAAATTGTATGGGCTTTTGCGACATGAATATTCAGGCCACGACGTCCTTTAAACTGTCGACCATCGGAACATTGCTCACACGTCAGAAGATCACTCGGACCTGCATTCATTGTATTATGACCTAAGTATTTTAAAGTAATAACTATTGCTATTAAAACTAATATAAAAAAAAACATCAATGTAACATCAATGTAAATAAACTCTTGACACACTTCAGGTAATGTTCACACTTGGTTCACACGCAGGCGCGCCTGGATCGGGTGCCATGGTTACGAGTCGTTATCTTATTGTTATTGGCTCAAGATGTTATTTGTACTCTTCTTATTGGCCAATATAAAATAGAGGGGATTTGTTGCTAAGGCAACTGAACAACAAGGACGATGAAAAACTGACAGAATAAATGCCGTGTTTGACTTTTTAGCTACCGGCCTTGAATTGATAAAATCTGCTGATTCCTGATATATATATATATATAAATGGTATAAATGGGTAATAATGGTAATACTAAATAATGGTAATAATGGTAATGGTGATACTAAAGAAAATTTTAAACGGTTTAAAAAAGACTTACTTATTAACAACACCAGCTGTTATATATATAATAATAATTACATCATATAATATCATGAAAATAAAATACATATAAATATTATAAAATTAAACAGCTGGTGTTGTTAATAAGTAAGTCTTTTTTAAACCGTTTAAAATTTTCTTTAGTTTGACACTTTCTAATGTCAATTGAAAGTGAGTTCCAGAGACGGACTGCTGAAACCTGGAAGGAGTGATCAAGGAAATGAGTATGAATAGGAGTGGCTAATATAAGAGTGTTTGAAGAACGAAGTTGCTTGTCATGAGTGTTTCAGAAGTTAAATTTACATTTTAAGTATACGAACTTTACGAGAAAAAAGCTATCATTATTACTTTTTGCACACCTTATCATAAGTACCTCCATTAGAAGGTTCTCGAAGCTTCCTTCCCTAGAAGGTCCCTTTCTAACATGAAGTATTTGTCATTAGCATGAATGAAAGCGCATTAGGCACGGATATTACATTTAGCCGGCTAATATTAGATGTACAATCAAGTAAAAATGGATTTCACGAAAGGTGATACATATCAACATGTGGCTGCGTTTCCAATCTTCAAGCGGCCGGGCCCCAGGCATAGGTACCTAAACCTAAGTACAATTTACAATGTTACCAGTAGGTACATTATTGAAATACAACAGATTTCGGAATAAATAAAGAACCATTAGCATAAATAATTGAAAATAGAAGGTATAAAATTTAAAGTAAATATAGTTATAGCATGTAGACTGATGACTATATTTTAAAACTAGCTGTACCCGTGGCTTCACACGCGTGGTCATTTGTCTAGGTTAAAAGTACGCTATATACTATTCCAAGACCTAAAATCCCAATATAACAACATATGATCAAAATTCCTTCAGCCATCAAAAAGATTTTATCGATTGCTCGGCTTCTACTAATCGGATTAAGATGCCAAGTACACCAGTTTTTTAGTCAACCCATAAGCTATCCAAATATGAACCGCATATCAATCGGTCTAGCAGTGTTTACGTGATACGCGAACAAACAAACATACAGACAAGCAGATGGAGAAACAGACAGACATGATCTTTTATATGATAAGTATGTTCAATAGCTTATTTTAAATGCCCTAGTTTTTTTTTATTATCTTTGTACAGACTTTTTCATACTTAAAGCTTTATTATAAGTACTTATAGATATCATCACCATCAAAATCCGTGCAATACGTATTCTTTTAAACAACTTTCAATCTCTATCCTGTGCGGGAAATCTTTCATTTATCGGGATGAAAAGTATCCAATGTCCTACCTCGTAGTATGAACTCAAATCATATCAAGTTTCATTCGAATTTATTCAGTAGTTTCGGCGTGATGCGTGGCCAGGATACAGACAGACAGACAGACAGAAAGATAAAAATTCATAAATATACAGTTTTGGCTTCAGTATTGAATTTATAACAGCCTCCCAAAAATAAATACAAAATATCTTCAATGTACAGAATTTGGACCCCTATCCTGCAGGAACTCTTAATTTTTTCGGAATTGAAATTTGGGTGTTCTCAATTTTCACCCATCATATATACTATGACTGTTCCAAGTAGCATCAAAATACGTCCAGTAGTTTCAGCGTGGTACGTGTTCTTTTAAATAACTTTCAACACCTATCCTGCGGGAATCCTTTAATTTTTCGGGATAAAATGTATCCTATGTCCTACCTCGTAGTATGAACTTAAATCATACAAAGTTTCAACTTAAATCATACAAAGTTTCAACTTAAATCATACAAAGTTTCAACTGAATCTATTCAGTAGTTTCAGGGTGATGCTCAGCCAAGACATACAGACAAAAATGAAAAAAAACCCAACAGTTTTGGCTTCAGTATTGAAATCAACCAAAAAAATAAATATGTACAGAATGTGGACCCGTCTTTTACTTGGATTTGTGAATATCTCGGTTCCATGTCATAATCCCCACCAGGTTATTCCCACTGGTGGGGATTTTAATATCGTTTAAAACATTTTTTCATGTGTCTGTCAAACTTACGCAAGATATCTGTACAGACATCTTTGAGGGTTTTGAGCACTTTTTTGACTTTCATTAATGTTGGATATCATTCTTAAGATACAACCCTATGGGATTATGTGTTCTTGTCACATAAGTAATGTATTATGATGAAAGTTTTTATTCGATTTTTACCTAGATTTTCACAAAATCGCTGATTTAGACTTTGTCAAAGTTACACCCCAAACGGGTAACATTGCCACCCAATTACATTTATATAACATTTTTCTAATGGAAAAATTTAGGTCACGGACGAGATTCTAACTCGCATACTGTGCTTCAGTGCGGCTCATACCTTTACCAATTCGGCCACCGAGACCTATGCGTCGTCATCCAAATCCTTCCACTAGCTTCTTTGAACCCGTCTTATGGGGACGGTAACGCATGTGCCGCGCTGAGGCACAGTATGCTAGTTCGAATCTCGTCCATGACCCAAATTTTCCATTAGAAAATTATTATATATATTTACGCTAAGCAGGCGTTAACTACTATAAAAAAAACATAAAAATACACTTACTTTTACTTTAAAAAGGCGTTTTATGCTTAATTCTTATTGACTGGGTATCTTTGGTCAATGTATTCTTATTTTCGGTTACCAACACTATAAATCCTCATGAACAAATAGTTCATAGAGGGTATATTTGAATAAAGAAACGTAAAGAACGCGTGATATTGCACTGAATCCAGTTTATATATAACATCATTGACTGAATCAGGGACGACTGACTGATTGACGGAGATACTGATTCATATCAATAAACTGATTGCTGTTTTATTATTGATTTAAGTTTTTAACACACAAATTATTTTTCTAAATGAAAACTTTGTCAAAATCTTTGCTTAACTACCCCATTTCATGTACAGCAAATCGTAATCTATTTCATAGTTGCCCTACTCCATATCTTCATTTTATTTTCATTTATGACATTAACAATATCAGTTGAATGGCATTTAGTATAACCTCTTGCATGAGGTCATGTCCAACCTCCTTCAAATGCTTTTGACTACGTGATAAGATCCGTAAAATTCCGCTCCACCTGAGAAATTTACCTTGAATGTCAAAGTTACCCAAGATGACTGTACGCGAATTTGAGACTTTAGTTCGATAATCCAACAGAAAGTACATAAATAATCCTCTGAGGGTAAGTACCTATCTACTACCCATCTGGTAACCCTAATCGCAACTTCTTTTGCTTGACATTAATGTATGACCCAAATAATGTCCAGTATTGTACAGCCGATAATGCATGGCCGGATAATTCGTGTACATTGATTCCAAATATTTGGCCGGCTTTTCCTAGCCACACATTATTGCCCGTACAAAAACGGTCCGTGTTGATAATGCATGGCCAGTATTGCACAGCCAATAATTCATTTACAGGCTTCTAAAGATTGGATGTGAAATATGAGCTCGTGACGGTTTTGTCCGACCGATAATCCTAGCCCGACCATAAACATACATGGAATCTCTCCTTGATGCCTCGTTTGTGTAGGCCACGGAATAGAAAAACAAGTGGAAGTGCAACGTGTGCGAGTGACGTGTACCACAGTTATACACAGGGAGTCATAACTTGCATACAAATATTTCGTAGGTAAAAATAAAATTTACTCCTTGAAGCAGTCGTTAACGCATTATTTTAAAATTTCATTCATAAGCTTAAATCATCTCAATAATACACACCCAATTACAAGAAAGGCTTGTAGTAGTGCAGTATAGGACTTTTATTTTATTTGTTTTTCGCGACATCGGTCCCAATGTACGTGACGTAGTGCACCACTTCCACTTGTTTTTTCTATTCCGTGGTGTAGCCGAATGTCAGCACAAACTAACACAGTACCAAATCGCCCAACCCTGACTCCACGTGGTCTTGTGCCGAAAGCACGGAGCCCCCCCCCCCCCCCCCCCCGAAGGCAGCCCCGTCCGCTGTACTAGCGGGAACCTGAAGCTGGTTGCTGAAGCTGCGGAGGCGAGTGCTTTGTTACGCAAGGGCGGAGGGGCTGCACATCCCGCAGCACTGGTGCAGCCGCGATTTATAATCTGTGTTAAAGGATACTGGAACACGCAAACTTTACCAAAACATTTCTGTTTAGTCTGTGGTATACACGGATTATCGGCTGTACATTATCGCCAGTGCAAAAAGTTGTAAGTATTGTGACGAGGTCCAAACCTCTTTCATAATAATACTCTTTTGATATCTAAATTCTTTCATAATCCATTTCTTTTCATTTTGATAGTTCATTATTCATTCTATATACAAAAAACCTGTGATTCGGACATTGATTGCATTAGCAAAACCGTAATTTTCGAAAGAATATTATAAAATACATAAATAAGTTAATTACAAATGGAGACTTGTAAATATATATAATAATTCCGTCGTTAGTGTTCGTTTTGTTTGAAGCCACTGTTTATGGAAATCACCAAATGCTCCAATAGTTCCTGACCTTTTATGTTGTCCACTGAGGCTTAGTCCCGGGGCTAGTGGAACAAACCCACACCCTGGGACCGCCTCGTGACAATCTAAGGCCAATTCATGGAATATTGGTCGCTCATTATTGGCCGTACAATACAGGGGTGACTCGTTTTGCTCGTTTCTCGAGTCGAGATACGTGCCGTGGTAAATACCTGCCTACCTACCCAGTTCTTTGGATACGTACCGCGTACCGTTGACAATAAATTTGTTATGTGATTTCACGCATGAACATAATCACCGTAAGTTCAGTATGGCGGCAATAATGACGTCATCTATGACATCACACGCGATATCGTCAGTCTGTCGTTGGCGCACTTATGCAGAATTGGACCGCTTGTGAGCGCGATAATATCGATTATGGCCTGATTCGGACCGCGCCGAATGTAACGTGCAAATGAGGCTTTGACTATGACATTTCTGTTTAATCTGTTATATACACGGATTAATTGCTGTACATTATCGCCCGAGCGAAAAGTCTCCAACGCGTATTTCACAACCACTAATGCACACCCTGATAATCCACGTACATCAAATGACTTCTTTTTTTCTGGCTGCGAATTAGCGCCTGTGCAAAATTAGCTCGTGTTGATAATGCACAATAAGACCCGTATGGTACTCGCAGCCGTAATTAGCTTTTTATGCGCCCGGTGCGAGCTGCTATAAATATTTTCTAATCATAACGGTTCTGACAATAAAATGGTTTCTGCGCTCTGTGCCTGGGAACCGCTGGCACCGCCCTAGTTACGGCACTGTGTGTACCCTGATATCCAAGGTCAGTCAACGCAATATTGGACGCCAATTATTGGCTGTGCATTATTTGGTCGCGAATTATTGGCCGTACAATAAAGGGCCTCTCTAAATTCGGGGGACGGTAACGCTATTTTTGGCAGCTCAGTTAAACTGAACCAAGCCAACACGTGACCATGCCACCTACCTACGTGATCCAATTTTTTCCTTTAGAAAATTACCTATTAAATAATAATATTATGTCTTGGCTAAGTAGGTGTTAATTCTTAATCATAGAACATATAGTAAAATTACACCAAATAAAGTGATATCAAGTAAAACTTTATTTAATACTTTGTATGAATTTTGTCTTGCGAGGACTGTAACGCTTTCTATTGGTAGCTCAATTGAATTAAACCAAACCACCAACTACTTACGTGATCTAAATTTTTCCTATATAAATAATTACATAACAAGTTATGTTCTCGCTAAGTAGGCGTTGATCCTAAAATCATAAAAATGTAATACCAAATAAAGTGATACATACCAATACTTTATTTAAATAATATTTTACTAGTTCTCACTTTTGAACGAGATTGTACACATTGTATTATCCGACCAAAATGGAAATCCAAGCTTCCATTATAAAAAGTAATGGTAGCTTTTTTCTCGTAAAGTTCGTTAGGTATATTTCCAATTCTCTGGCACAAAAACCATCTTACCGGGAACTATTTGTAGGTTTACGACTCAAAGCTGAAGGCACAGCCGTTGTCGAGTTTCAGGGTGCGCGCCAGAGCCAGCGCACGCCCAGCAGGTCACCTTTCGAGCCTCGAGCAAAAACTACTGAACTTACATTACTGATTTTTGGGCACAAAGGGCACAAATAGAAGAACTGCAGCTCCACTTAATTTGAAGAATATTGATTCACTCGTTTTGTTGTTATGGAGTTAGCGCGCTGAAGCAAGCGTCATCCTGGCTGACCACCCTTATAAGATGGTTTTCTCAAAAACCACTACTTGGATTGTAATTTTGTCTGACAGTTTCGCTTATTATTTTGAGAACTAAAAGATAAGCTATGTTCCATTTAAATCTGTTCGCTGGATTCGCCTCGACGATATCGACGCGCTGAACGCAGCGTCACCCCAGCAGGCCATCTTTTGATTTGAAATATCTCGTAAACTAATCGAGAACAAATTACCATATTTGGGCACTACAGAGCACTTGAGAGCACTACAGTTTGGGAAGTTTTGGGCGGCAAATAAACAAATGGCCGGCTGTAGTGACGGACACAAAGAATTCTAAGATTTCGTCGCTCACGGATAGAGAGCCATTTCAGTTTGGATCTGTACTCAGACACGTGACTATACTTTCTGAGGCTATAGATGAAACGGATACAGTGAATAAGAAGGCGGTCAAGTTTGTTAAGGTCTTCAGTTAGGTCTAAGGAACATACATCGGCATAATCTAGAATGGGAAGGAGAAGCGAGTTTACTAATGTAATTTTGGTATGAGTGGGGAGTTTTTTTTAAGGCGTATGATTGAATGAAATGAAGCAAAGAACTTACGAGAAATTTCATTAACATATGGAGACCAACTAAGGTTTGGGTCAATAATGACGCCTAAGTCTTTAACTGTCGAAGAAAAAGGAATATTAATGCTGTTAAAAGAAAGTGAGGGTAGATTGGAATGGTTAACTTTACAGAGACGTCGCGAGCTGCCCACTATGATTGATTGACACTTGTCAGGGTTCACTTTAATACCGTAATTGATCGACCAAGTGAGAAGACGCGACAAATCGTTATTGAGAATTGAATCGCGCGAGGCAAATCGTCAGTGGTAACAGAGTAGTATAGTTGCTGTAGGTCATCGGCGTACATGTGGAAGCTACTTTGTAAGAGAGGAGAAAGTAAGTTGATGAAAACTGAGAAAAGCAGCGGGGACAAAATTCCACCTTGAGGCACGCCAGTGTGTAAAGCATTCCAGTCGGAGAACTCTTGTTCATACCGTATGGCCTGCCGCCGAAATTTAAGGTACGAAGAAAACCATGAAACAGCAGAAGCAGAATTTATTTTAGAGAGTAGGTACGGCTAAAAGCAGATCATGGTCAACCTCATTGAAAGCATTGATAGATTCAGGCGTTACTTTGCGGAAATCCATATTTAAAATGAACAAAATAAAAATATGTAGCTTACTTCCGCCAAAACTGTATGTCAGATAAATGGTAAAATTAACACAAGTAAACCCCCACGCTAAACAAAACCCTACCCAAAATTGAACTAATGAAAAATATAAATGAAATGAAAGCTAAGGCCTGGAGGCCAGAAAAAACACTTATATACAAATAATAATTAATATATATATATACTTACACAATAAAAAAAAACCCAAGCTAAATAAACCCTACCCAAATACAAGTATCGTAACACTTATATATTCATATACATATAATATAGAAACACATTAAAAAACATATACCTCGATCCAAATACCAAACGTCTGACATCAATACGACACGTGTTTCGCCTCTGCACGAGGCATCTTCGGGTGATGTTGACTCGTCGATTTGTATATAAGTGTTTTTCTGGCCTCCAGGCCTTAGCTTTCATTTCATTTATATTTTTCATTAGTTAAATTTTGGGTAGGGTTTTGTTTAGCGTGGGGTTTTACTTGTGTTAATTTTACCATTTATCATTTGTCTGCCTTACAGTTTTGGCGGAAGTAAGCTACATATTTTTATTTTGTTAATTTTTCTCATTGAAAGCGTTACTGAAGTCTATCAAAACCAGTACAGTAACTTGTGAGTTTTCCATGGCAGCTGTAATGTCTTCAGTAACCTTGAAAAGAGCTGTTGTTGTTATTGTACTGTCTGGTTAGTTAGAGTGATTAGGTTAGCTAGGTGTATCTGTATACCCGAAAAAAAAAACGATTTTTTAATTTGGATTGTTGAGAGCAGATCTCTAAGTTTTTATTTTATTTGTAACCGTCATTACCGGTACAATCCTGGGATCCCGGGATAGACTAAGTATAATCCCGGGATCATAAGTAAGGGCCGGGATCGAATTATCTAGTAACATACACATTAATCTAATTAAATGAAACGCAAATACGTTTTTGTGATTTATTTATTAAATATTTAATTTTCATTGTTAGAAATAAACTAACGATCGAATGTTAAATAAAAAAAGTTATAATAAAGATTATATCTAAAAAATACTGCTCTTAGACTGCAGAACTAAAACATACGTTGTTATTCTGCTGCCTTTTATTGACGAACCGCCAAACGAACTGATTACAAATAAAATTTTGCACTCACATAATCACAACGTAAAATGACAAAACATTTCACAGTACAGGAATATAGACTTTAGACACTACAACTAAATCGTATCGACAAATATATGGATTAATCTTAAACTATACGCAGATACATTCGTAAAAGAAATATTACAATAAAATATGAGGGTAGGAGCGCATTTTTACCCCTAAGACAACCACAACCAATTACGCTGCTCTATTCTTAGTATTAATTGATCAACATTTGGCAACAATTTTAAGTGATATTTAGTTCTAGGGGCAAAAAAATATTGCACCGACTACCCATCTGATTTGTAAACGTAGATGACCATAGAAATAATACAATGATAAACAAGTAATCACAAACTGGAAAAACCATAATATGAAAGAAATAATTTAACAGGTAATAATAGCAATCGGCATTAATCTCAATATTGTAAGGATGATCTACATTGCATTTCTAACTTGCCGATGGCAATTTTCAACTGTAAACAAATAATAATATAATATCAACGCAAACAAACATCGGTCACTCGTCAACATTCCATAAATAAGAAACATATATTGCCAAAATAGTAAGACCGTGTCACGAACCAAAAAACCCAAATGTCTTTAGGTCTTCTCAAATCGCGACCTTAGATCTCATAAATAGTAACTTAACATAAACTCAAAGAGCCAATAGGGCCTACTAAAACTTAATCTTATTATGTGGGGAAACGTCGAGGTTTAAATGATTACCGTGTCCTGAGTAAACTTAGCTTAGTTTCGTTACAAAAATACAGATTACTATATCAAAATAATTCTCAAGAAGCTTAGCTTGCCGTCTGAGACTCACCAAAAGGCCTCTAGGGCTCACAAAATGACACTCGAACAATACGTATACAGAAAACGAACAGAGCAGTCTTCCAAAGTACGTAAAACTTAAACTGATTCGACGTCATTAACAACTAATAGCGAAACGTAAAAATACTAAAAATGATTGATCGAACAATAAAAACTTAGCGCTAAACAAGGACGTCGCCGCTACTCTAGTCAAGGGTTATATTTATCGATTATAACATTAGGAACTACTGTACATAGAAAAGAAAACTAATGATTACGAATGAGTGATTTGTTTAATACTTTCCAAGATTTCATTAAAATAACGCCATTGCGATACAATACTATTAAACGACGAACTTAGACAAACTAAATGAAAGATTTGATCGTGACAGACACAGAGTATACAATTTATGAGCCAATGTTAGCTGTCATACAGCCAGAATATAAACATTGGCGGTAGAATAGCTGTCATACCACACGGGTTATTATTATAAGTATATTTATAGACTACGATACGTTACAAATTGCTTTTACAGGCAAAATGATTAAAGAAATATATAATTATGTTATAATATACGATACAATTACGATCTTCTACAGTCGTATCACTCATTAGTGTGGTGTTGCCAAGTTATATTTAATATTTAGAATATTAAGTTTTATCTAAGACACTACTCTCTACGCACTAATATTCACAGAGATACAGACAAAGTATGGAAAGGCGATTATAGCGTGTGCTTATACTAGGAGAATAACATAATCATAAGATAACTTAAAGTAGAAGAGACGAATAGACAGCCGAACAGTTGCTATGTTAGATATTGTACCGTTTGTTTCATAGGTTCATGTAAATATTAAAACCCAGTGGGTCTATAATGGCTATTGCTGTCATGAAGTAAGCTGTTAGAAACATATCTTATTTTAAACGTCAGAGACGGGATATTTACCATGCCATGATCGCGAGCAGTCAGTTTGACCGTGATCATGGCGCACGGGATATTGACCATATCGTGCAGTCAGAGTTAATCCTACTTCAATTGTATTATTAAGTGACAAAACGAGCAGTGTGTATAAATATTGCGAGTATTTGCAGGTCCAGCCTTGACATAAAATCACCACATTACTTACTGGGCAATGAGACTTAATAACCAACGTCTCAGGGTGACGAGCGCAGTGCAGTAACGCGCAACATTTTGAACCAAGGTTCTGGGTGGCACTGCAACTGTTACGGGCAGGCGTAACGCTTACCATCAGTGCAGTAACGCGCAACATTTTGAACCATGGTTCTGGGTGGCACTGCAACTGTTACGGGCAGGCGTAACGCTTACCATCAGTGCAGTAACGCGCAACATTTTGAACTAAGGTTCTGGGTGGCACTGCAACTGTTACGGGCAGGCGTAACGCTTACCATCAGTGCAGTAACGCGCAACATTTTGAACCAAGATTCTGGGTGGCACTGCAACTGTTACGGGCAGGCGTAACGCTTACCATCAGTGCAGTAACGCGCAACATTTTGAACCAAGGTACAGGGTGGCACTGCAACTGTTACGGGCAGGCGTAACGCTTATCATCAGTGCAGTAACGCGCAACATTTTGAACCAAGGTTCTGGGTGGCACTGCAACTGTTACGGGCAGGCGTAACGCTTACCATCAAGCGAGCGACCTGCCCGTCTTGTCACTCAGTTACGGGCAGGCGTAACGCTTACCATCAGGCGAGCGATCTGCCCCTCTCGCACTTAATCAAATAAAAATAAAGTTTTATGTGGGACTTAACTACGCTCACCCTGACGTCAAAAATAGTATTGGAGATCAAAAAACTTTGAATAATACATTTCATTAGTTTCAAATAATCTATGAAACAAACGTACACACATACACTACTCAAAAGTCATTTGTATCAGTCTCCCATTATTCAGATCAAGTTTCGAGAGATTGCGTTTTGTCAAATCAAAAATACTTTTGAGAAGTGTATACAAATAAGAGAAAACAAAGAAGGCAATCTCAAATGTGCATATACATACATACACACTGTATACTTAAACATTTATTCACTGTATATTAACTGCTTGTCGTAAATATTGCTGCCTCTATGTAGATTTTCGCAAAATATTACATCTATTACATAATAATATAATCCTACAATGTTCTACATGAAAATATTGAATATAATTGTCTGTTTTAACGGAGAGTATTCATATATAATATATGTAATTCTAAATACTTAAAAATATATTGGATATCATAAGTGGTATCAAGCCGACATATTGTATATATGATTATTTATACACATTCTTGAATACATTTGATTATTCCTTTATGAATATTAGCATAAATTGAGTCTTAGGTGCGCTCAATATTTTGTGATGATTTTAATATTCATTTATAAGTCTATAGTTTTGAATTTTCATGTAAAACATTGTTTTTAATTTAAAATTGTGACAATTCGATTTGTTCTTGAAAGTGCATGCCCTCATTAGGCAAATAGTTTGCGACACCGAGTCAAATCTTAAGACACCTAGTCGAATCTTAAGACACCGAGTCGAATCTTAAAACACCTAGTCGAATCTTAAAACACCGAGTCGAATCTTTAGCTACTTAATCCTTCGGGCACCGCGCATGATAGCGCACTTTATGAATATGCGATATCAAGTGAGCGAAGGGTTAAATAACCAACCTTAAGTACCCGATGTGTAAGCTCTTTACAAATTAGCATTCTGGGTCAAACATAACTCAGCAATTTACAAACTGATTGTCTAATGGGGCCCTTATATGTCATGAGTATCACTATAATGTAAAGCTTATATGACGTTATATATATTCCACTTGCATTTTGGTAAGAAAATATTATGTTTTGTCTTGTATAATATATCAATATTTATTAAAAGATACATGAATTAAATCTCATATTATCATAATTTACTCTGTCTATGGCATTGTAATGAGATAATGTACTGGCTAGTTACAGCCAGAAATGCAAAAATTATCTCATATGTTTTTAAATCTTTTTGTTATTTTTGCAAGTGGACACATAGCCTAATGTTAAATAAGTTCACCAATAATAAATTAATTCCGTCACCGCCAATTTTAAATGCATTTTTGACAGTCATTTGGAAATTTCAATTGTTTTGTTTTTCATTAGTTAAAATACTTGAAGTTATTATCATTGTAGTAGCATTGCGCGATTTCATATGGTTTAGGAAGACATGTACGGCATATTTATTTTTGCTGACAATATTGGCAGTTGTATAAAAAAGCTATTTATATGAGTAGGTATGTAGAAAAATATACTTTCTTATCTGTTTCTATTACTTTCCGTTCTTTTCTATTCAGGCTCGATGTGAATGTAAATCCAGTTTCCGAGTTTACAAATTACATTTAATTTCAACTAGGTTTCCTGAAAAAATGTACTGAATAACCGGATTAAACCAGTTAGAAGCAAGGTACTAGATATGATCCTTTCGCTAAAATAAGCTGCTTTGTTAGGGACAAATTACAATAACCGCCGCGAACGCGAGCGCTGCCGCTGTTAAGGCTTCAATTATAATACGCGTTCCAAAAGTGCGGTTCGACCCAATTATTCGGTTGGAAGATATTCTGGAGAGACGCGGAATTTCATCATTTTATATACAAACGTCGTGTTCTTTCAAAAACTATAAGTCAGAAAGAAACCAAACATTGTAGACAGATTAAGAAAATAAAATTAACGTAATAAAGTTTTTAAAAGGCAACATAATACTCCTTTATTTCCGATTATATTATAAATGATGAAAAAATACTAGGCTGCCGTTCTCCAGATCCAGCGGCCCGTTTAGTTTCATCCTCCTATCCCATCTTTTAATTTGTCTTTTATCTTTTCATCTTTCGAGAGGCATTTTGTAACATGTTATGAGAAATTTTGGAACACTGTTATACCTTAAAAAATAATTCAAAACATCGATATGGCATAGCCAATCTAAATACAAAATGGCGGCTTCACTGGTAACGGATTCCCTCAAATGTTCTCTAAAAACTATTGCATGTCCGCGGCTTGTCCCACACATGCAGCCCTAGAGCACTTAATATGTATACTACTAAAGTAAAGAATGGCCTCTCTCCGCTCCGCACTCTCCCAACCCCCCCAGCTCGGGGGCAGTGTAAGGGTTCATTACGAAGGCCGCCGCCGAGCCGTGCAGCCGCAAATAAAAAAATAATTGTGTAACATTGCTTTTCAAGTCCATGAAAAGCTTAGTTTCACCAATTTACTGAAGAACATGGGAGGATGCATAGGGTCTGGCTTGTAGCCAGTGGATCTCATAAATACTTGAAGCTTCAAACCATTACAATTATTAATTTACTTGACATTGAAAGCACAAAATACAAAGCCAAATAAAAAAAAAAATCTTGCAGCCCTACGTACTTAAGACACGCGACACGTGTACAATTTAAGACACGCAGCGTAAGAATAAGATTAAATAATCTTGTATCAAATGAATGCAAGAAGCACTCCCGCGCATGCTACCACAACGATAAGGTTTGTCTACCCCATACTCCCCGAAACACATTCACGATACTATCTTACAAGTTTTAGGCACGCATTTATTTTATCATCAATTCGCGACAGACTTGTGTCAAAGGTAAACTATACTAAGAAGCGCTTGATTTTAAAGGCCTAGATTTAGTACCGAAGTCCTATAATTAAGTTGTATTCACTTAAATTGGTACCTAAATCGGGACCTTTTGTAAACTTCGTTTATACTATGAATTTCGTATTTGGAGAAGCTAAACCCCTTGAGTAAATTCTACACACCTGAGATTTTTCGTTTTTGGCTTCCCATATCAAATGACACAAATTTCGTAGTATAAATGAAGAACTTTGTACAAATATGTTCAATTCGAGTATTAGATTAGTAGGTGCCTTCATTTGGCAACAATTTTGTAAGTCTTACTATAGTACATTTAACGCTATTTCGTGTTGCCCGTGGTTACATGCGACGTTGCCAAACATCACACACAATGCACGCCATGTTGTATGCAACATTGCAATATTACACTAACGCAAGAATTAGAGTTGAAATGGGATGTTTATCTTTCTTTTTTCTCCAACGAATACATGACGTTATTAACATGCTTAACACGTCTTCAAGACTTTTAACATGTCACCAAGACGGTGAACATGTCATCAACACCCGGTTTCTACAACGCAAATTAGCGAAAAATGTACTACTCAACAGTCTGTTAATCCAATGTCAAACACATTTTGGGTTGCTGAAAATCTCATGTGACAGCCTGTTAACGCAAATGTCAAATCTCCAATTAAACGTCAAGTGAAGCGATTTTGGGTTTCCGGAAAGCTTTTTCGCTCATCAAAGGATTGTTAACTTGCAATTAGTTAATTACACGTTTTTGACCAATTAACCTATTGTACTGGAATACGTTACTGAAAGGTATTGAATATCTACTGATCTATAAAATATAACTAGGATTAATTAAACATCATATTTAAATCCTTCATCAATCCTTATTATATAAATTTTATTATTTTATTTACGTCATGTGACACGCCTTTCAGAAACCGACGGCGGCGGTAAATCAAAATAATATGATTCATGTAATGTCAAAAACAAGAGACATGGATAGAGCTCTATCGTAGCATCTTTTTTTGATTAACCACACAGATAAAATCACTTAGAGTGAACAAACCTATCAAGTGTGACCATATCAATAAAATAATCTCTTGTTAATAATCAATTACTGAATTTTTAGATGAATTGCGTTTCAAATACCCGAAGAGAATTAACAGACTCTAAAATGTGACAGCCTGTTGGCTGATTCTTGATTTAACTTGCGTTTCGGAAACCGGGTGCAAGACTTACACCCAGTTTCTGAAACGCAAATCAGAGAAAAAATTACGCAATAGCCTTTTAATCCCTTGTTAAATGCATTTTGAGATGCTGAAAATCTCATGTGACAGTCTGTTAACGCAAATGTCAAATCTCGAATTAAACGTCAATGTCATTTCAAAGGCTTGTTAACTTGCAATTAGTTAATTGGACATTTGTGACCTATCTTCTATATATACTGAGTTATAAATTATACATAGGATTAATGAAATATAATATTTCAAATATTTATCAACCCTAATTATATATTTGTTATTTTATTCACTTCATGTGACACGCGTTTCAGAAACCAGCATCGATTACACTTTCGCTACAAACAAAATTTGATTTATGTAATGTCAAAAACAAAAGAGACACAGCGTTAGAACAAAAGAGACAACGATAGAGAAACACAAAACACTAAAGAGTGAATGAACTTATCAAGTATGAACATGTCAATAAAATAATATCTTGTTAAAGATCAATTAGCAAATTTTTTTATGAATTGCGTTTCAGAAACCCAAAGAGAGTTAACAGACTGTCAAATTTGAAATTCTTGATGTGACACGCGTTTCAGAAACCGGTTGTTAACACGTCATTATCAAGACGCCATTGTTGTCAAATAAATTACCCCCAATTCATTAGCGTTCTAAAGGCGGTTATAAGAAATCATGCTTAGGCGTTAATTTAGACCTAGGATATTTTTTATTTAGTTTTAGCTATAATTAGGAATAATTCAACTTCTTAAGAAGTCAGTCAGCTAAGGATATCAAATAATTAACACTATCCTAGGTTTTATGGACAGTCGAAAGATACAATTGCTTTACTTTAGCATTTTACGTCCAAATAGATTCCCAAGCAATGCTATGTACTTAAAAAAATAGTCAGGACATTTAAAGTTTTTTAGATCAAAATAATTTGGTGCAATATAGAGAACCTAGCATAATATTTTCATTTAGATATTGAAAAACTTATACATTTTGAAGATATTTTGCCTGTTTATTTCTTAGCAAGTACAGACTAAAAAGTCCGTAAAAGTTCAAAAAGTAAAAATCCGGATGGGCGCCAATAAAAACGGACATGTCCAGACAATTTTCAAGTGGTTACGAGTACACTATTAATATATCGATTCATACAATCGCAAGCAATGAAATCGACTCGGCTCCTAAGCGCGTAATCAAACGTTTTTTCTGTTATTGTTACTCTTTTTAAAATTAACAGATAATTTGAAAGCTACATTCAGCAGGCCTTAATGAAAAAAATAATCTTAAAAGTCTTTCACTTATTACTGAAAATACATACGGTTAGAATTAATTCAAGAAAATATTGCTCTCCTCGTTACGGCAAGTATTCATAAACTTTTTTTGTCTTAGTTTAATTAAAGTTTTTCACATAGCTTGCTTTCAAACTTGTACAAAATTTCATTTTGAAAAACACGGTTGCACACTTATGGTTTTGAGTAGATTCATTGCTCGCTTGTAGAATGTTGATTCAAGTTGCTGTTTTCCTTAAAAGTGACCACAACCGATGTATCTTCCGACCAAACGCCGAGCACGAGAAAAGACTGTGTTTCTTCACTTCCAATATCGTTCGGCCAACTTACCATACTCAATAATGGGGCAGACAACGAATCCATATTATGCGTTCTCGACCGGCCTTATAGTACAGTCGCCGACTGTGGTGATGGGGGTGATCGTGACCGCGCTGTTCGTCGACGACGTCACCGTGGTGCTCTCCGCTGATTGGTCGGACTTCTCGTCCTTGTCGTCGTTATTGGCCGGCAGCTTCACGATCTGACAGTCGCCGACGGTCATGATCTGCGTTTCCATCGCCACGGGCGGCACGTTTTCTTCGGGCTCGACGCGCGAGTCCTCGTCCTCAGACGATGAATCTGATACGTCGACGATTGTTCTGTGAACAATTATTTCGGTATGTTAATGATTTTTCAATACTCATACTCGGAAAGTAGGCCTGAAGTTGCCTGGGGAGCGGGTTGAAAGTAGTACTTTTCAGCCCTAGGGAGAATCGTTTTCAACTGACAGCTGTCAAATTATTTAAAAAATTAGTTCTATTTTCACATTTTTTTTGAAAAATGAGAATTTTTTTTCTTGAAAAACGGTAATATCAAGCAGAAAGTACCTCATTACTGCTCATCATAAAAACTGTGCAGAAAGTAAGTATGGAAATCCATGACATTGACAGTTTTTTTTTGGAAATTTTGTACGGCAAGTACGCAAATTCATTACTGCAGTTTTTTTAAAATTATCGGTTGATCTCAGTTCTGTTTTTATTGAATGAGCGAACACGAAGCGAAGCGTCTCCGTTTCAGCCTGGCCAAAAATGCTGTCGTATGTCCGATCGGCAGATGTCTGTCTGTACTCCTCTACAGGCCGCATTTCTCAACCGATTCTCGTGAAATTTTGTGAGGTTCGACAATTATACGTTTTTTGTCGATTCAGTTTAATTCAGGAACACGTCATGGTGATGGTATTCCTAGACTTTATTATCCCTATAAATTTTCCTACATTTTTCTTTTAATAGATCAATGTATTTAAAACCTGATTAACTGAAGATTAATTGCATATTATTTTTCCAATTTATTTTCCAAATTTACTGTGTCCCAATTGTTGATTGATAAAGTATATAAAGGTTACGGTTACTGAAAACAGAATTCACTTCTGAACCAACAGTCAACATGAAGGTAGCTCTGGTAAGTGTATTTTATTTCTATTTAACAATTAAATTTAAAAAGAAACTAACTACTTGTGTAATTTGGCCTTGTGTGTACAGGTGTACAGTAAGCACATACGAGATGGATGAGGATCGCATGCGTAAGAGCTGATACGGCAGAGAACGAATGTCACCGACATAGCTCAAAGAAACTGAACAACTGAAATGGCAATGGGCTGGTCACATATGTCGAAGAACCGATAGCCGATGGGGCAGGCGAGTTCTTGAGTGGAGATCATGTATAGGCAAACGTAGTGTAGGACGCCCTCCGGCCAGATGGAGCGACGGCTTACGGAAAGTAGCTGACACTAATTAAATGAGGAGAGCTGAAGACTGGGCTCTATGGCGCGCATTAGGACAGGCCTATATCCAGCAGTGGACTGGTGCATGCTTTAGTTGATGATTATGATGTTCGGTAAGCGTTATAAGTCGATGAACACATGTTCATGTGAGTACATACTCACATTCACTTTAGTTTTACGAACGCAAAATACTGAAATTTTGTGTAGAATAGTATCTACTTCATTTTCTTTAGTGGCAGTTCGGTTGATAGTCCGGTGACCGATTGAGTTGGAAAGTAGGGTAGGTCGGGGCGCAAAAAAAGGGAGAAAAACTTTGATCAAGAAATACTATGTCAGATAGAATAGCGACCACAATGAAGTCGCTTAAAAAACAGACAAATTGCTTCCCGTTTTTTTTATACAAGGTGAAAGTTTGTACATGTTCAGTTGTTCAGCTAGTTTTAACGCTGACTGTAGTACGATTCTTCTGTTAAATTCCGTCTTGAGAAGAACGACCAATTTGCCAGATTTTCAAACACCAAGCAGTAGTGTGCAAGCGTTACCTACTGTATCGGTTTGAGCTATGTACTTACCATTGTGAGTGTGTGTGTGTGTGTGTATGTAGTAACCAGCGAATAATTTCTCTTTTTAAAGCAGGGTTAGACAAGGGCATTGATATAGGTCCTATACAATGTAAACGATAAAGGTCTAAAGCTAGCCTGCATAGCTCTGCTCGCGGCTTTGCCCATGTGAGAATTTATCAGTTAAAAGTACCACCTAAAATACCAATTTACCTAATATCAAAATGCAACTTCAGCCGTCGATAAGATTTTTAAGTGTTGCCCGGCTTCTACACACGGATTGAGATATGAAGTACACGTGTTTCTAAGACGAAACCACCAACCAACCAGTGAACCAGTCGTCGAGTTTTTTTAAGCTATCCAATACATACTGAAAACCGCAATTCAATCGGTCCAGGGCCTGCAGTCTCGACGTATATAGTTATTGAGTTACAAACATAATCGGTTACAAAATCCGATATTTGCAACATTTGCTGGTCTCTACATTACATATACCGATGACAATTGTCATCGGTTTTGATTGTCATCTTTATCTATACTGTAGAGACTATAAAATATCGGATTATTAGGACTGCAACCGATTTCGGTTGTTAAGTAATCGCTATCTATGTCGAGACTGCAGGCCCAGTAGTTTTTACGTGAAACATTCAGAAAGACAGACACACACGATTATAAAAAACTTTATATTCTTGTTACGTTACCTTTGAGGCTGTGGAGGAATTCGGACGTAGCCTCGAAGACTAAGCGTAGTTGTTTTCGTGTCTTTATTTTCGGCTCATACAATACATGTTTGTGCAGAAACAGGTACTTTGCATTCTAATTTCCTGCTCGATGAAGCCTAGCCTAGATGTATCAATCAGTGCCCTCACTCAATTAAACTTTGGATTCTCCAACGGAATAGAAATAAAATTATAGTAAAAAATAAGAAGCTTTTACGGGTTTTTTTTAAGGAATGTGTCACTATTTTTTCTGTATTTTTCTTCTTATTTTTTATTGCGTTTTCACTTTTATCGTATTTTTTTTGTAAATTTACGTGGTGTAGTGTATAGCTAGCTAAAAATAAAAATGTTGAATACTTTTTATCCCGAAAACAGACTGTGCCATGATCCCCGCCACGTTTCGTTCACCGCTAGACTTACGTGCCGCTAGGTATACCAGACATTTCTTACTGTCGTCGAGTGTACCACTTCCATTTGTTTTTTCTATTGTGTGGATTCGCCATTGTATTTTTTTTGTTGTTTGGCTCCGCACGTCTAGAACAATTAGCCAGTGTCAAGTAAAGATATAAGTATTACAAGTAATTTTTCAACAAATAGTCAACAGTACAACAACAACACAGTCTAGTCACTTGAGTTTCGACTTGACGATTCAGTAAACTGATGTGCCTTTACTGAAACTTCATAGGGAGTTCCGGAGAGAACACGAAATGGCCCGGTTTTCCGCGTTTGTATCATTTGCCCATACTTGTGCACGTTTACGAAATACCTAATGGTAGAAACACAAGATTGAAATAAAAAAACAACGCAAAACAACCGTCTCAATTTCGATTACCGCCAAAACTCCAGCCACTGGCAATCTTGGATTTTGGTGACTCTATTTTGATTTGACAGCACCAAATTTACTAGCCCGCTTGTTCCAGATCCTGCTCTGCTTCTGCTTCGCCATCCTCGGTGCCACCGCGAATTAAGGGTCAATTTGAGTAACAATTACGGTCCGGGCGTAATTGATTGCCTCCCTCCTAAGCAGAGTGCAGGGAAGCACTAACGGCATCCTACAAGTCATTGGCGGAAGATACGATTCCGCGATTGTGAGGGAGTTCATTCGAGTTCAGATCAAATAGTCTCGTTGCAGACTGTCTGGCGGGACTCGGATGAATATCTTCATAAATAAGTAGCACTTTTTATTTTATTGTATTTCATTTTACTGGACTTTATTAGACTAATATAGACTAGTGGCACAGAGCCACTAGTCTATATTAGTCTAATAAAGTACCTGTAGACCTCGGGCGTACAAACTTTTTTGCAAACAATCTAGCGGTGCACAGTAGCGCCATCTAGTTACCTTATTGTACAACTAACATTAATAACCAAGGTTCTCCATCAATCCCTACATAGTAGGTAATGGGCTGATTCCACTGGTAGAAACCTAAAAGTGAGAAATTTACTGCATTTTGAGGAGCTGTTCTGCTCATCACGCCGAAGATCCTCATCACATCTTCACCAATTTTTTTTTAAACTAACTTAAAGTTACTATTTACCTTTCAAATAAAAAAAGAACCATCGAAATCCGATTTAATAAGGCGGAGATATTCAGTAGCCCCCGACGACCAAAAAATTCTTAAAATTCGCTGATCCTGTATACCAAGTTTCGTCTAGATCGGTTGAATAATGCGACCTGTAGAGGAGAACAGAGATCCGGACGGACAGCCGGACATCCGGACATACGAAAGCATTTTTGCCCAAGCTGAAACGGAGACGCTTTGTTCGCGCTTTGCGCTCGCTCGGTCAATAAATAAGACCTTTACTAACAATTTTATGGACACTGTCAGAAAATAAATATAATAGCTTCAAGGAGTGTGTTCGTTTGCGTCAATGAGTGTGTTGCACTTTCTTTTTTTATTTCTTAGCAAGAAAAATGTTTACAATTTTGGCTACAAGTACCGGTAAACCTAGAAAAGGTTTGCTTTAGTACTAGGGTCCTCTTACAACAAACACAACGTAGTAGAACTGCTTACAATAATATAAATTAATGAGCGAACTATGGTTAGGTAAGTATACGTACGCTACTAATTGCACCTACAGTAATCGTCATTTTTAGGTTTTTTACTTTTTTGCTGATGCTACCCCAAGGGGCTAATCTATATACAGGTGGCGTAAAGAGTAGTCAACCCGTGATGGGTAGGAGGGGAGCGTCATGACAGATCAGAAAAACAATATTTGTGTTTAGTAAAAGTGTCATGGTTTTCTAGATTTAGGGTATTTTTTTAATTATATAAATAATTGCACCCTTGGTTACTCTTTTCGATGGCATGATCACAAATAAAGGTATATTCTTATTCTGTTTTTTCAATAGTACTCTTGGATAGGTGCACTATCAAATGTAAACTCTCTCTGTTCTATTTTTACACCGCAGGCTTAGTTTTTGATTATTAAAAAGATTAATACAAAAAATACTTAGACGAAAGAAGAAACAGAAAGTTTGAGCGCCCGTGGCACAGAATAAATAATAGTACAAGTACAGAAGGCTAACTGAGTAAAGTCATTTAAATAAATAGCGACTCTCGCTACAACGCTATAAAGTGCAATTTAACTCGCACGGCGCTGCGAGCTTTCAATTATATTTACCTAGAAGGCGCTCGCCCACCGCGTGCATGCTAGAATGCACCGTATCACAACGCGCGAGAACTTCCATTGCTCTAACCGTTTCAGAATCGCTCTGTCCCTTTTTCGCTCGGTAGGGTTGTATTAAGATATGACTAGGTACTTGTACTACTAATTATTCTGTGATATGTTATGACTTAGATATTGTACAGAATAAATAAGTAATAATGTATTATGTTATTACTTATTATTATAAATTAAAATAGTTCTATTACATACAATGACATTCTTATCAGAATAGACCGACTACCTCATTTTTACTACTACCTATCCCGTTTTCAGAACGCCGATAAGTTTAGTGGATACCTACCTACGTGTCGTTGGTTGATTATGATTATATCCTATAGGTATTGCACTTTGATGAATAAAGGTGCCTGTCTGAATTCCATGCTTTTTAATGAGTGAAAAATAAATTGCTACCTACGCAATAAAAGGTATTAAAAGTATGTAGGCTACTTACTAAGTCAGCACAGTAATTCATTTTCCGATCAACAACTTTGAAAATAGGTCAACCAACGAATCCAACTCGGATGGGCAGCATTCGGGAAATTACGCCATATCTTCTCGTCGCATATACCTCAGAGCCTCAAGACGAAAGTTTATAATCAGTGCGTGTTGCCAGTGGTGACATACGGCACTGAGACATGGTCGCTAACTATGGGTCTCTTACTATAATCAATTATAAAATTACGTTGATCGATTTAATAAACGACTTTATTTCTGCGCGGAAAAACCTTAAATATGCGTAGCTTCGGTATGGAACACAAATGAAATAACATAAAACTATAGGAACCTACGTAATAAAAAAATATCAATATCTAACTACATAACTAGGACCTATTATAGGTATTACAATTTATTACCTTTCAATATCCTTTGGAAGCGTAAAGAATGACAATTCGTCATTTCTATCACTATTCAAACAGCCGAATGCTATGCAGTACTTTCTAGCTTTCTTCTTGGTACTCATAATTAAAACACGAATAAAGTTTGTCAATAACTTTACGTAAGTAGGTGCTCTATCGCTAAGTACAAGGCGCGCGACTCATCGAGCGCACGCTTGACACTCGACTGAACGGACCCGAATATTGGGTCCTTGAATTTATTTGTACTTGTTGCGGAGTGCGACCGCCCTGCCCGTGGTGTAAAAAAACCCGGGTCACATGGATCGTGCGCATATCAACCGAACCTTTTGTACCAGTAGCCGTTACAATTTTTGGATTTTAGTTGTCCGTTGACCTTCGACACCATGGCGGCATTTCGCGATCCTGCGACTGGTTTACGTAAGTAATTATTTTATGTAGTTATATTTTATTTTTTTATGTAATTTTCGACTTCGTAACAAGGTCTTTTTGCCCTTAGCATATATTCTAAACTTACGTCAATTTAAGCTGCACCGCTTAAAATAACATAATTAAAACAGGTTTTAACACGCTGTCTAACAGCGTTTGGATAAATTCTGACACGTTCTGAGACAGCCTTTGGACTAATCGGGACTCTCGCCACGTGGAAACAAAGTTGATTTTACGCTGACAGGCTTTAGTGATAGTTTAGTGAGTGAGGCCTAGATGCCAGGGACAAAAATACCTTGTTACGATGCCAATAATGTTTAAATTACATTTGAAGAAATTAAGTTTAGTTTAGTATATGTCCGAATCACTACCATTATCTTGATATAATGTGTACGCGTGAATTGCACGTTGCTATTTTTGTTTTGGCGAATTATTTTTCTGCGATAACATTAGGTAGCGCGATTGAGCTTTGCAGGTTTTAATTATACTAACGCACAGCCGCCAAAAAACCCAAAGAGGCAAACCCAAACCCCACAATCGTGCCCTGAATTTTTATTAGTAATTAATAATAATAGTTTTTATTATATATTTTTAGGTGTTTCTTTAACATCCCATAAACAGTATTTTACACCATTGATAATGAAATAAATTTTTCAGGTTCGAAAGGGATATAGGAAGCTCCGTAATTAACATGACAATGAAAAGGAAGTATTGTTGTTTTAAAATTCGTTTTGGTCCTTAGGCCAGATATTAGACAGAAACGGATATCCGGTAGCTATCCGGTATCCCGCCTAAATTTACTATCCGGCCGGATACAGGATAGTAAGCGAGTATTCGGTCGGATACATTAAATGTAAGTACTTTATTTAATCCACATAATAAAATGTAATCACCATATTTTCATTTTTCATCAAAAATATAGTAATCGCACTGCAGTTACGTCGTAATTGTGGTAAATCTTTTAGAATTACAATAAACTTTTATAATAACCTCAAACTACAATAGCAAGTTTGCAATAACCTCAATTGATCGTGTTTGCAATCAATTCAAACAGTCCATGAAACACTTGCTAACTTCGCTCATGAACGAAAAGACCCGAATTCACCCGAGCCCGCTTGATCGTTCGTGTGCCACCTACGCGAGCTTGCTCGTTACGATGCGCAAAGTGGCAATGTTCGGCCGGATAACCGGCTATCAGGCTTTAGGGTTGGCTGGATATCGGGTTCCGGCTAAAGCTATCCGTTTCATCTCTAGTTATTGTATGCGAGTACCTGTCGTTCGCCGTTTCCTGCGCGGCGCCGTGCTCCGCGTCACCGCCGCGCTCGGGCTCCACGCCGGCCACGCTTTATTTGTACGCCATCGAGTTGTAGATCATGTCGGTCAGGTACGAGAAGTTGCCGAAGGGGAGGTTGGTCGCGTTGTAGTTTTCATTGTATGCAAGTACCTGTCGTTCGCCGTTTCCTGCGCGGCGCCGTGCTCCGCGTCGCCGCCGCGCTCGGGCTCCACGCCGGCCACGCTGTAGTTGTACGCCATCGGGTTGTAGATCATGTCGGTCAGGTACGAGAAGTCGCCGAAGGGGAGGTTAGTCGCGTTGTAGTTTTCGTTGGGCCGTCCGTCTGGGGAAAACATGGTTTTTTTTAAACCAACTTGGCAAGCGTTAGGCACGGTTTCAATTGATCGAAACCGAAACAGTTTTTAAGTCAAACCCTAAGCTACCTAACAGTGAAAATTGTATCGCAATCGGTCCAGTAGTTTAAACATGATGCACCAACAACAGACACGATTTAAAAAAGTTGATTAATTTGCTATGAAACCTTTTTTTATTTGAAAACTCTGACTTCTAGTTTAGGAAAAACTGCAAATTTTAAAAGTGTGGTACTAAGTTTTGAAGGCCAGTGTATTAAAGTGTATTAAACATAATTAAATAATGAAAAACAATTGTTTGTCCCTTTTCCATGCATGCTATTATTATTTTGCTATGTTATTACTTAGAAAAAAAAACGACGACATGACGTGTTTCAGGTCGATATTATTTATCAATTTCTACTTCCGAACAATCGTTTCTATAATAAGCTAAGTTAATTAATTAATTCCAGTCTAAAGGTGAATTTTACTGATTTACGACGAATTTCACAACAGGTCCCTAAAACTAAGTATGTTATTTAATGTATTAACAAAATGTAAGGAATTTTCATAGTAGCCGTACTATATCGAAAAAGAAAACAATGACGGTCCCATCCGGCAGAAAGCATGAAACTTGGCATGCATGTACTTTTATATATGTGATTAAATGATTGTTGACCCTGTTTTAATAATATACACCTCATCGCATAGTCCTCCTAGCAGGACTAGCGATGTAAGAGCCCGTTTGACCCGAAATTATACCGAAGATATCCCGGACGTCGCGATCAGAATAATTCTCAAACAGCTTGCACCAGGGGAGGACGGAATAACGACAGAGCTACTGAAAGCGGGTGGAACACCAGTAAAAGCTGTTTAACTCCGATATCCTCGAGGGTACTACGCCAGAGGCATGGCACAGGAGCGAAGTGGTGTTGTTCTTTAAGAAAGTTGATAAAGCCCTCTTGAAGAGTTATAGGCCCATTCCGCTGCTGAACCACGTCTATAAGCTGTTTTCGAGAGTAGTAATTACGTCATATTTTCTCGTCGCAGATACCGCAGTGCCTCAAGACGAAAGTTTATAATCAGTGCGAGTTGCCAGTGATGACATACGGCACTGAGACGTGGTCGCTAACTATTGGTCTCATACACAAGCTCAAAGTCGCGCAACGTGCAATGGAGAGAGCTATGCTCGGTGTTTAACAACGTGATTAAATCTGAAACGAGGAAATTCGTAGAAGAACCAAGGTTACCGACATAGCTCTCAGAGTTTGCAAGTTGACGTGGCAATGAGCAGGCCATATAGTTCGCAGAACCGACAACCGAAACCGGAACCGAAGAAAGGTTCTCGAATGGTGCCCACGAACAAACAAGCGAAGTGTAAGGAGACCCCCCACACGATGTACCGACGACATTGTAGCCATCACAGGAAGTCGGTGGATGGAGGCAGCACAAGATCGCTCGTCATGGCGCTCTTTGGGGGAGGCCTATGTTCAGCAGTGGACTTCTACAGGCTGATATGATGATGATGGCACCAAATACCAATGAATGCTAGATTATTTTGAAAACAACTAGTCCTATCAACATACATCCAAAGACTATTTTAGTTAATTTTATGAAGAAGTAATTGATCTTTGACAGTTATCGCTTTAATAACATAAAATTTAAACACCATTTGGGACACAAAAGCCCACCTCTTTTTTTGGGGACACAAAAGAGGTTTGTGTGTTGTTTTTTTATGAGGAAACAATCATTTCTCGACGAGTTTCTACTTCTTTATTTAATCGAAATATAAAGTAGCTCAAAGTGCCATGCTCGGTATTGTTTGTTTGTTTGTTTGTCGTATGAGTTAGTGCTGGCCTCTGGTGTCAGAGTTTGTCAGGCCGCCCGAGGGCCTCTGACATGGCTTAACGACTGCTACTAAAACTTATTTTGGGGCAATAAATAGGTTGTATCCAAAAATTACGGTTAAAATGATCACCTAGATAGAATTGGTTTAGCTACAAATGTCAATAAGCTGATTTTCATCTTTGTTTTTGGTTTATTGACAAATGTACTTATACTAGCTTTCACCATGATTTTTTGGTTGGTGTAATTTCTTGACACAGCCTATTTCTTGGCGCAAAATAAGTTATCATGAACCCACGATGAGTAATAGAGCTGTGATTGACAAAAACGCAAGAAAATTTGAATTTGGCGCGCTGAGCGAAACGTTGCACCTTAATCAATAACAACCGTGACCAACAGCTTCACGTGCCCTCCGAAGCACGGAGCGATGGAAACCCCGCACATAACTTAGAAAAGTCATTGGTGCGGAGCCTTGGACCGAATCCGTTATCGTTGGATTTTAAGTTGCACTATTGAACTGTTAGGCTACCTTGCTTGGTCATCCCAAATGTCGAGATCAAGCGTAGGACGAAAGTCGTGGACGGAGGGAAACAGATCACAAAGCTGCAGTGGGGGTGGGCAGGGCATTTGGCAAGACAGGGCATTTGGCCAAGAGAAAGACATAGAATAAGAGGCAGACCACCTGCACGATGGTCAGACGACGATATCAAGGTGGCAAGATGGCAGTGGATCCACTTGACGCAGGACCGGAAACAGTGGCTTGCACATGAGGAGGCCTATACCCAACAGTGGGTTGATGAAGGCTGATGTAGATAGATAGATAGATAGATAGACAGACATAAAAGCTATAAGCACGCCAATTTTCATGTTTTCTGCCGGATGAGAATGTATTTTAAGCTTAGGAGTAGTACTATAACTTATAACTCAAAATTCAGTTTTTTTTCTACTTGAAACTTATCCTGTCACTATAAAGTATGATTCCATGATGTTTATCAAATTGAAGAAATGTAGTTTTAAGTCCATACTCCGTCCGATACACTGCGGTCACTGTGGCAACCGAAACTAAGAACAATGCGCACGCGCGGTGTACCGTAGTCTCATCGGAACTTTATGGCTGTGAATTTAGGCCCAATGAACGATTGCACAGGTACAGTTGTGAGGATAAATCAGCATAAAGTTGTGGATAAAATAACATAAAGTAAGCGAGATAGATGATGTTAAAACACATACGAGTGAGCGAGGCAGTTATACAATGCTCAGTTATGAAGATAAAGCAGCATACTGAGTATAAAACAGCATAAAGTAAGCGAAAAGATGATGCAAAAAACGTAAGCAAGTGCGCAAGGCAGTTATACAATGCTGTCATCACCTTCAACATTGGGATTGCGCCTAAAAAATATCGCCTTGCGCAGCGACTAGCAGACAACTTTGGAGCCACAAATATCCGCTGTGACTACTGTACTGAGCCTTTAGTACACATGTATTTCTCTTTGGCACACATATTATATCCATCTTTTTATATCCAAGGAAGGATCTAATTAGATCTGTGTGAGAAATAAAACAATAAACTATGAGCCTTTTTCGTCTATTGCAGACCAAATAAGGCAAGGTTATATTTAAAAAAAAAACTATGCATCTATTATGAACAATATAAGAAGCGTGGGAGGGTTAGTAGCACCTAAAATGCAAATGCAATCAAATAAATGATAATACCTTACCATTTTAGTCTTTATCTTATCTGTTTTTTACAGTATTTGACATCCAGCTAACATTAGCATCGATATATAATATTATTCAGCACACTATCCATAAACATGGTAAAAAAATACTCAATTTTGTAACGCATGTTTTTTAAACACGGAACCGAAACATGGACGCTCAATATGGAGACAGTGCATCGAATGCGAGTTGCACAGAGAGCCATGGGGCGTGCCATGTTAGGCAAAAAACTCAAAGAACGAGGCCGAAATACGGAAGTCCGTAAAAGATGCTAAGTTCCAGACGTTGGAGACCGTATCAGACTTGAGTGGCGTTGGGCAGGACACTTGGCGAGGCGAGGTGATGGAAGGTGGAGTAGAGCCCTCACGGAATGGTTGCTGAGGGCAAATAAAAGAGGAAATGGCAGACCACCTGCCAGATAGGTCAGCGACATCAAGGCGGTCAAAGAAAAGACCTGGATGAGGTAAACACAGTCCAGAGACGAATGGCACAAGGGAGAGGAGGCTTATACCCAGCAGTGGGTGGAAACAAGCTGACGATGATGAAGTTTTTTTTATAAAGCAAAGTTTCTTTGCAGGTATACATCAAGATAGCTGGACACCTAGTTTTTTATGCCATTGAGTGACGGGACGAGAAGGTCGCTCGCCTGATGGTACGCCCGCCCATAAAAGTTGCAGTGCCACCCAGAATGTTGATAACAAGATCTTGTGCGTCACTGCACTGCGCTAGTCACAATGGTTTTGGTCCCAGTAATTTCACTGGAAGCATTGCCGAAGGAAAACAGAAATGTTTGCACACTACTGCTTGAGGTTTAATATCTTGCAAAGGTTTCATACTTCCCCAAACGGATTCTTGCAAGTAGTCTGCCTAAACAATGCAAGTACTTGCGGATGTCAGTGTTACTTTAATACACATGTTTGGAAAAAGTCCAAATTTAAGATTAATATCAGTTTATAGTTATTATTATTAAAATCCTATATTATTACAAAATTAATCATAGATTCTTTGTAAAAAAAACAAATATTTCTTAGTTAAAAAATGCTATTACTCCATAAAATAATTTAAAATAGACAAACATACTATTGACGATGCACTCAATTTCGTGATAAAAAGCTGAGCCGCTTTTAAGAATCATAAAAAATAAATAAAAGAGGTAATGACTTATGTAATGATATTCAAACATTGTATAATTTCATGTTGACTAGAGTCGTAAATAATAATAATTAAAGTATTTCTGTGGAGAATTGTAATAATGTGTTAATTGCACTTAAATCAAAGCAAATCCTTTACATACTAACTAATCCTAGATTAAAGACCTTTACAAATGGTAATAACTTTGAAAGTACATGTATGCAACAGTAATATCCCAAAGCCAATATTAGTACGTGCAGTTTTACTACGTGACATTACCAAAATACCGATTAGTACCGTACCGACTAAACTTCGTTCATAAGTGTTCATTTTTAGTCGTTCGAAATGTACAGTTTTAGTTGTTCATGCCAATGTGTGGAGGTATACTAACAAAACTTGTTGAGTTCCGCGGCTAGGCCGTACTCGATCGGTATTGGCATATCCAAGTCCATTCCTAGGGAAACAAAGCTTTTATGATAACCTGTTGCGCCAGTTTGAACCCAATCTATCAAGTACTGACCAATAACGGTTCCAAATACAGTGGTCACCAAAATAAATATGAGTCGCAAAAATAGAAAATGTTCCCCAATACTGTGCCTCAAAGAAAGCGGGCCGGTAACAAAAACCTCAATAACTTCCAATATATAGGAACTAGCTTTATGAAATAATGACTATATTATAATGCTTAGATAAAAGTCTTAAAAGTTCAAGACTTTTGATTAAAAGAAGGTTAAGTAAAAATTAAAAAAAAAACACATTTTGAATAATGTGCAATTTTCACACATTTTTAAGTATTTTGTATTGCCAATAGAGCTGTTAATACAGCTCGCAGCGGTTTGGCATGCTTTTCACCAGATATCTGAGCCGATGCTAAATTATAAAAAAAGTCTATAGTTTTGTATTTACTGTTTTTAATACAATAACCAAAAAGAAATAAACTTATTCCTATATTTAAACTTTAATGAAATAAACATTAATTTAGTTTTTATTTTAAAAGGATTGATCAAATATTTTAAAAGTTATAGCATTTTTTATAACCGTTCTTTGCAGCTCAGAGTATGTTAAAACAATTGCGTCTACGATTCAGTTTATAGGTTAGGATGAATTGTTTTAGGATCAAATCTTTAATTAAAACCTAACCTACTACTTCTTTTAGGCGATAAATACATTTGGATACAATGGGGCTAACATATTGGTGATCATTTACTACTGTTGGGAACAAAACATATTTTTGAGCGCAAATTTTGAAGGGCTCGGCGGAGGATAATTTGTCCATATACACGTAATACCAAAATCATTTGTAATTCAAGCCTATTTCCAACATATTGATGATATTAATTCGGATAGTATTTCATTACCCGACTACGGCGAAGCAAAAAGGAGGGTTATGATTTTAACTGGTATGTGTGTATGTATGTATGTGGGTGGGTATGTATGTATGTATGTTCAGCTGTTCCCTCATAACTTCTAAACTAATTATCATAATTTGACTAATAAAGTATCGTTGGAAGTGTCTTCATCGTCCGCTGGTTATAGGCTATGTGACGTCACATTAAATTCAATATGGCGCCCTATAGAGGAAAAAAGAAAAAATATACCGTGTTTGGTATCAAATGGGCTTAATTAGCACAATTCGAGAATATATAAAATTTAAATATAATATAAGTTCTAAAACTAAAACCCGACTACGGCCTTAATGGGCTAAAAAGTCACAAACAAGAACATTCAAACGTTTTATAAATTTAAAACTTTAGGGCCTTAGGAATGCGATATAAATTTATCAGTATTCAACAAGTAGGTAAAGAATTTTAGCCCACCTAGGTAAATACCATCCGAATCCGAATATTATCATAATATGGTGGTAATATGCTTCAATTAAAAATGATTTTGGTATTACGTTAGTATGGACAATACATCCTCCGCAGACCCCTTAAACAGAAGTCAAAAACAACAGGCTGGTCTATGGAAGGTAATGATTCATAATTCCGAATAGAGTAGGTTCAGATTTATGGCAGCGATATAAAAATAAGCAGATGCGATAAGCAAAATAACACATCTTAACGGGGTTGAGAAAGGTCGCAAAAATTCATCCTTGCATACAAACTTACTTTAGTTTTCATACAAAAGTCACAAGACGGATCAAAAACCAAACTTAGTAAATAGATTGAGCTTTGCTATATCGATGTTTAAAACTCATTTTTTGTTTTGAAAACATCAACACGGATTTATTTGTACTGTGATAATAAGCAGTACTGTGCCATCAATCACAAAAAAAGTTATAGTACATTTGAAGTTTAGTATAAGTACTAATAAAAAAAAAAACAACAAAAACCTGCTCTGTTTTTGTAAGTATACGTTTTTAAACGTTGAATAATAATTTTATACCTCGGTATGGACAGCAAATATTATAAAAAATATATTTTGATCCAAATTATGTTTTTTTAATGAAAACGAAACTAAGTTTGTTTGGTTTTACCCTTAAATATAATAAAAACAAACTTAAGCATCAAAAAATATTTCGGTAATCATTTATATAATTAAAAATAATGACTTCGCGAAGAAATATTTAAAAAAAACCGTTAAAACTTAAAGCACTTTTCATTTGATGATAGCCAATAAAAAGTCGGGAGTCGATATTAAAAATCTAACCTTGATTAAAATATTTTATGATGCCAACTGTACCGCAAAACACCAAACTCACACACACACACACACATACAAACACACGCACACAAACGTCAAAAACCAGTCGTCTAGAATACTAATATAAAAATATAACAAAGACCATTTGTCCTTGTACAAGAGTGTATGATTCATCAATATTTCTCGGAAATTTTATTCGGTAGTTTTTTTGGTAGCGCGCTCGTATTGTCTTCGTTAGAACAGGAAGCGAGACAATTTAGACCAATTTTAAAACCTTGAAGAGGTGTTCATTTGAGGAAAATAATATTGCAGAAATCTATATATAATTCTAATAAAGGAGTAAAAATGTCTGTACAGTGATAATAAATAAAAAATGCTCATGGGGACTCAAAATAACCTATGAACAGGAATATATCATTTTTTTAAATGGTGTCTCTCGGCATGTTTGTTCTCGCATCACGTAAAAGCTACTAGACTGATTAAAATGGATAGCTAGTAAACCAGATTTTAAGGCCAACCCTGGGCCTTAAAATCTGGTTTACTTTGCATTTCAATGCGATGAGTAGAATCCGAGCAATCAGTAAAAAAAACTGATGTCTGAACAAATTTTAATAAAAATTTGATTTGATATGATAGATACTTATATCTCAGAAACTTGTACGCGCGGGCAAAGCCGCGGATGTAGCTAGTCTTGAATAAAGTTGGGTTTAGGCGACTATATGGGGGGCCCAAATTGTTGGGTTTAGGCCCAAATTATAGATGCGAATGTCAACAAATATCGCATTCTAATAATATAAGAACAACGTCCATATTAGAACTAACTCGTTAACTGGAAGATAATGCTTGCTAGCATTAAGTTCGCATATTTACATATCTTGTGTCCAATAAAGAATTTTCTATCTATCTATCAGTGCGCGCTACAAAGTGAATACCAATAGGCTGGGGGCAATGGCCCAGACTAAGAAAATGAGAGAAAGTAAAACTTTTCTAATGGACACGATTGATAAACAGTCTGTACAGTTTACTACCTGATTACATTATTGAACAGATTTACATTATTATTAAAAATATTATTACTATTAAAACTTTTTTTTTGTTACAGATTTTTCTTTTTGATGTTTTTTTTTACTATAACGCAGCTAGTTATCTACTATAACTAGATGCGCCCGCGGCTTTGTCTGCGTACAATCTTTGCCACCTCCTTTCACCCCATTGGGGAAGGATTTTTAAAAAATCCATCTTTATGGTACTCAAGGAACATTTCTTACAAATTGCAAATCTCTAGGCCCACCGGTTTAGGCTATGCGTTGTCTGTCAGTCAGTATGTCACGGTACTGTTTTATATGTATAGACTGATAATAGATATCAATTTTACCAAAGGGCAGAGATATAAATAAAAAAGACAAAGCATAAGAGCAGTTTATAAAAATTATAGCCTGTCAAACAGTTTTTTGAAACTCAAATATCTTAGAAATTATATCACATAAGCATTTATATCGAACTCCTTTTGTTTCTTAAAATTTTCCCAATCTATTGGCATTAGTTTTACTTATGGCCAAAATCGAGTCAAAAGGAAATCGAGTTTTCTTTAAATGGTGGAAAATTAGGTATGCCATATAAAAATGTTTAGATGTTATTTCCCTTTCCTGTGCCTACTCAGAGGATCACGCACAGGAATGGGAAATGCTCTTCTGACTCTACCGGTGCTTCGGAAATATGTCCGTTAGAGAAGAGAGCACCAAGAAACTCTACAAGGATCTATTTTTGACCATTCTTTATACCTATATTTTTAAATGTATAATAAAATACATGTAAATGCCAATGAGACTTCCCACAATCATTAAACTGATAAAAATAATAACAAATATAATAATACTGAAAGCAGGCTGGAGCAGTCCCCACAAGCAGCGCCCGTCCACGAGTACACGTTACACTTTGTGTGATGTGTCGTACCTTGCCGAGGCAGGAAGTAGTTCTTGGGCGGGCGGCCGCGCTTGCGCTTGAGCAGCAGCTGCTGGCCGGCCGCCGCCGCCGCCGCCAGCGACGCCGCCGCCGGGTGCGCCGGCGCCACCGTGCCGCTCGTTAGCACGCAACCCTCCATGTCTGGAACAAAAGAGGCAATGTTAAAAGTCAACCAGAAAACGACCACAGCTCAAAGAATTACCAAGATGAAGTGGCAACGGGCCGGTCACATAACCCGAAGAACCGACAACCGTTGGGTAAACGAGTTCTATAGTGGAGACCGCGTTTAGGCAAACGTAGTGTAGGGCGCCAGCCGGCCAGGTGGAGTGACGACTTGCGGGCGGCGGCTGGTAGAGACTGGATGAGGAGCGCCGAAGATCGGGCTCAGTGGCGTTCACAAGGAAAGGTCTGCGTCCAGCAGTGGACGACGACACCAGAAAATGTGAAATAGCTATTTCGGGGATTTTGAACAGACATCTTTGAGAGATCCAAAACGATTGATAAGTTTTTAATACCTTCAAAATTAACCTAAACCTTTCTAAGACCATATTGTAAGAACAACGGATGTGGTTGAATACTGTAGTTGGAATAATTCAACGTACATGTAATTCCCGTTTTTGTCTTTTAAAATGTATAAAAACCACGTTAGTTTTCGTAGTAATATTTTCTAAGACCAGCTACTCTTCTCTAATAATCGAAATACGAAGATTAGTTTGTGTCTATGGCTTTATCTAATAAGAAATAAGGTCGCCCTCTGCACGAAACGATATAAGAAACTTCGGATTTAACAAATTAGCCTAGAACTCCCGAGCTATAACATAGGGAAGCGAGGTCAAAGTCACTATTTAATGGTAAAATTTGTGAGTGACGTTTTAGGCTTAGGTTCTTCATTCCTTGCAGCACACAAGTTTAGAAGAAGCGTTTAGACATAGGGTTTTACAACGCGCCGTTAAGATTGTTGTTTAAAAAATACAAGACAGACCAAACCCAAAATTTGTGAGTAGATTATTATTTAATATATTTGAGACTAAAACATTGTCTCGAAAAAATAATTATTGTATTTTTTAGAGGATCTTGCCCTAATAAGTCTTGTACAATATTGTTTAGATGAACTTACCAAATTTTATTAAGAGGTTTTTTTTAGGATTTTATCAAAATTAGTTTTTTTTTTTTATGGAGGAACTTATCGAGATAAAGTCCTCGACGAAAAAAGATAGTCTTCTCTCGAGAAGTTTTTTTTATTAGAGAAACTTAACTTAACAAGAGAAATCTCGTTATCTTTTCTTTTTCGTGGAGCTTATCTAGACAAGTTTTTTTTATAGAGGATACAACCAAGAGAAGTATTTTTTTTAGAAGTTCTTACCAAGAGAAGTCTTATACAATTTTATTTAGAGGAACTTACTAAGAATATAATGTTTTTTTTGTGGATTTCACTACGAGAATACTAGTATTTTTTTTAGAGGGACATACCACTAGAAGTCTTGTACAATTTTTAGAGGAACATACCAAGAGAAGTCTTGGGCGGACGTCCTCTCCGCTTCTTTATCTTGGGCGTCATAGGCAGCGGCGTCTTCCGCGGCCGCCCTCGCCCGCGACGCGGCGGGTCCAGCATGTCTCCGCTGATGTCGTTCCGGGAAGAGTCCAGCGAAGCGTTCATAGGGCTCTGGGAAGGAGTCGCGCGCGGCGGCAGCATGACGTCGCCGCTCGGAGTGAACACTAGGTGGCCGGACTCGCGGTGGGTGGTGCGCACCATGCCGGACATCACTTCGGAGTTGATCTCGCGTTTTGGTGTGCTATCATTTGCCATGTCGACTGTTGGGTCCTCCTGAAACGATTAAAGTAATCATTGGAATTTTTGTCGGCAGCTGAAGTCTTAAATCTAGTTAAAGGCCCATTGTACCTATAATCTAAGTATTTTCCTATGTCTGTATCCTTTTATTTTCTTGGTGTCAATAAAGAGTTTAGTTTATCTATCTATCTAAAGAAGACAAAAACTGGACTTGATAAAACTACATGCAAACCCATACATACACCTATATATTATTTCCACTGTCGTGCTTCATGCACAACAAAGATAGAGACATAGCAGACTGTAGCGCGAATGAGATTACAATAATGGTCACTGCTAACACCTGCTACACAGATGCTACTCCGATTGCAACTAAGGCCAATTATGTGCGTTGCACCTAATTTATGCAGTCCGTGCCCGAAAAGCTAGTACCTAATCGACCTACTTTTAGTGAGATCTATGGGTGAAGGACAAAAGTTATTGCAGCTGCTATCCGAATATTCTGGTGAATCTTTCTTAATTTATTTTTAGTTCCTGTTTTTTTTTCTTCAGACAGCGGATGGCTAGTAAATATTTATCATCATCACTCTATTGGATTTTAATCGCTAGAACACAGGCCTTCTATCAAAAGAGAGAAGTGAGGGAGTGAGGGGAGAGGGGGAAGGGACATAATATATTCTCTGGTTTGTTCTTTGTAAACTGAAAACTATAATCTGAGTAACTTCAAGGCTAGAGTGAATATGTGGGAGTTTGTTGACGCTCAGCCAGCTACACAGTGAGTTACACAAAGTGAGTTTCTCTAGGATAAGATCTGAAATGAAGTAATCCGACAGGGAACCAAAGTTACCGACATAGCTCACAGGATTAGCAAGCTGAAGTGGCCACTGCCACTTCAGCTTCAGCTCACTAGCTGGTCACATTTGTCGAAGAACGGACAACCACTGAGGGTAGACGAGTCCTTGAGTGGAGACCACGGCTTGTCAAATTTAGAGTAGGACGCCCACCGTCCAGGTGGAGTGACAACCTGCCGAAAGCAGAAACTGGATGAGAAGAGCTGAAGATCGGGCTCTGTGGCATTTATTCGGAGAAGCCTATCTCCAGCAGTGGACGAGTACAGGCTGATGATAATGATGATAATTCAGTTTATACCCGTCGTAACTTCTAAAAAAACGTCAGAAGGCGTAATTCAAAATCTTTGGCAGCAACGATCGTGGTGTTTTTTGACCATAGACAAATGCATTATTACTCACGTACTCGACAGACTTGTTAGTTTTCCTTTCCATGATGTCATTCCGTTCTGTATTTTAGATATCTTGGCTTACAATTTTCGAACGGATCTCTAAATTTTAGAAAAATAAAATTCTTCCAATATTACTCGCTGATAATTTAGCTACCTATAGGTGAAAGAATTTTTAAAATCGGTTCGGTATAATTTTAATTTATCAATTACAAAAAAAAAACTTTCCTCTTTATAATATTAATGTAGATAAATCATCACACGGCCTAATTCTGGAATGACCTGCACAAGCTTTGAGCTGCACTGGCCTTCTCATTGAAGGCCAAGTTGGGTCAGTGAAGTAAGTGTACTGGTGTACTTCTTGGTGTACTGCAACTGCAACCCAGAGTGCCTCAGGCACACTTGTGCACTGGCGTCGGTTCAATAAGCGTACATACCCGCTCGCAGATCTTGGTGTGTACGCGCAACTTGTCGGAGCGTGCGAAGGAGCGGCCGCAGCCGCCGCACGTGAAGGGACGCTCGCCGGTGTGCGTCAGGCGGTGCCTGTTCAGGTGAGATGAGCGCTGGAATCTGAGGGAATAACGTTGGGTTTATGCATACATAAAATTAATAAAAATAAATTATTATATAAACAAAAAACCTTACTGAAGCTTTAGATTTCTGATTTTAAAATATAAGATGCAGTCGGAAGCATGAAGGTAGCTCGCCAGGTTCTAGCTGATCCCGTCAAATGAGAAATGAAATGCATGATAACCTTGCTAACGTTCTTTAAATCGCTATATATCCTAAATGGTCATCCATACCAATACATAAAAGTGAAGAGTTGTCTGTTTGTTTGTTTTTTTATTTGTTCGTTTGGGGAGCTTTCAAATTCAAATTCAATTATTTATTTGCATAAATGTGGTCTTACAAGGTGTGAGGTTCTTAATTTAAGTGGCTTAACACATCACCAATTTAGGCATGCAAAATTTACACATACTTATGTTATAAGATAACACTAGATTAAATTGACATTAAAATCTAGAAATTAAAAATTACTCATTAATTACGCAATATTACACATCACAGTTGTAATAATATTAATGTCAATCAATTTACTATTATTATTATATTATACTAAATTATTACATTAGAAACAATTATAATCATCAAATGTCATATATTTTAAACTTATAATTCATCTATGTCTAAAGATAACAGCTGGACGGATTTTGATGAAATTTAAAATGAAGATAGCTGGAATAGCTATACCCTGGAATAAAACACAGCATACGTTTTATCCCGGAAAATTATAAGGTACCAAGGAAAAACTGGAAAATAATGATTACTCACTGTAAGGAACGGTTGCCTACACAACCGAAATGATAAATCTGATTTCCATGGATACGAAATGACAAGTCTGTCAAAAAACATCAAGAGCATTGGTGCTGTACCTACTTTTGCATTGGTTTTTAATATCCTAGATGAACATAGGATGTTTTTTCGCGATAAACAGTAGTCCGCGCGGACGAAGTCGCGGGCGGGAAAGATAGTTCAAAATTAAAATAATAAGAATAGATGATTTCAAATACCTATATAGTTCGTCTTTTTTTTTTTTTCACGATATGACGTCTGGTTGTCGCCATATTGAGATTTGCTTAATGCCATTTCTTCAGTAGCACTCGCAAGATTAAGACAAATCGATTGCCTTAAGAATCATCAAAATCGGTCCACGAGTGCCACCAAGGAACAGACATATATACATAGGCTGATAAACACATTAGCGGGTCTTTGCGTTGGGCAGTCTGGTAAAAATGGGAAGATTAGGTACCAGCTCCTAGATCGTGGACCGCGCTAATTAGGTGCAACGCACACAATTAGCCTTGTCACAATCGGAGTGGTGTTTGTGTAACACGTGCTAGTTAGCAGTGAATCTCATTCCCGCTACAGTCTGCGTATTACTGCATTATAGTAAAGGCACCAGTAACTCATGAAATTGGCCTATAAATAAATAATTATGTAACTAAAAAGAAATGCGAAAATATTATGTTATGGAAAGTGTTTAAAGAAAGTCTTCATCAATACATAGTTTAAAACAAAATCGCTTTCTGTCTATCTGTCTGTTTAGGTCCCTAAGTCTTCCTAAACCACGCAACGGATTTTGATGCGGTTTTCACCACCAGTTTGATAATTTTTCACGGAAGGTTTATATATATAATACGAGCATACGATACCTGAACGTAGCGAAGTGGAGGGGGCGAGAGAAGCAAGCCTCCGACCCCCCAATTACACCCGTGCGAAGCCTCAAACTATACCATCCCCTTTCAACCTTTTAGGCCATTTAGGGACGGATTTTTTAAACCCTTCTTAGATTTGTAGGAAATATTCCTTTAGAACCCTAGGTGCCCCCCTAGGGTTCTAAAGGAATATTTCCTACAAATTTTAAATCTCTAGGTCCACCGGCTTAAGCTGTGCGTTGTCTGTCTGTCAGTCAGTCCGTCAGTCACTATGTCACGGTACTGTTTTATAGGTATAGATGACTGACGGTATACACTAGTCTGGTCAACCTGTTGCGGTTCAAAAGATTCAACCCTTCAAAGGTAGGACATAGACAGACATGCGTAGGCTCCGTGTGGGCACTTTGGTTACAGATCCCTAGCGACTAGTTCCTCACCTGAGATCGCAGACATCGCACACGTGCGGGCGCGCATTGTCGTAATCAGCGTCGGACATGGACCCGCTGGAATCCGTCTCCTCGTCGTTATCTTTGTTGCCGATTTTCTCTGGAATATGAATTGCCGTTATGAGTGACTATTGACAACCCGTAGACACTTACAACAACATTTGATAATTTAAGGTTCGGCCAAACCAACGCGTCCAGCCTGCGGTCGTGGTGCACGCGCACGGTAGCAATCAATTACTGCAATTGTACTAGTAACGACGTGTTCAATCCAAACGCTTCGATCGCCGTGTCCAGCCGCAGGACGCGTTTTTTTTTATTTTTAGCTTTATTGCAGTAAGTGATCGCAACCGTGCACGCCACGGCGACCGCAAGCTGATCTGGGTAGTTTGGCCGAACCTTCACTTTTACATCACTTAATTTTGTTCTTAAAATTAAATGTATATTAGCGTATTACATAATATTCATGTGTATTCTATAGTTTTAGTTTTATATATTCTTTCAATTTTAGTTTAAAGCTATTTTTAATCAATTTACGTTATGTTACCATTTTTCTTGCAAGTCCAGGTTGACTGGTAGAAAATGCTAGCATTAAGTCCTCCTTGTACATTGTATTTGTGTGCTAAAGAAAAATGTATTGAATATGTGTATTTCAATTTATAATAAAATTCCCAATGATTTTAAAATATTAGAATGTAAATGTTTAAGAAACTTTTAACCGAATGGCTCTTAAGTAACTGTTTTATAGCATTAAGAAATTTGTAGAATTTAGTATAAATAAACTCCTTTTTAAGATTTGCACGTCATCTACAATTTAATAATAAGACCTTTATGTTGTGAACCAATTCTTGCAAATAAATTATTGATAATTGCAATAATGGGTTGAGGCCAACGACAGTTACAAATGTCTTTGAGGCCCATTAGCGGCCTGACAAACTCTGACATCAGAGGTTGGCCCAACCTCATTCGACAAACAAACTGCGTCTCTACGTCTGGTCGATTTGTTTGAATAATGTACGCACAAGACCGTTCAATAAAAAGAAGATAAAAACATATATATTTAAAAAAATATATATATTCATTTTCATAATTATTTTAATCTTTTTTTATGCTTTTTCATCGATTTGTGAGCTATCGGCCGGCTATCGATAGCTAATCGGGAAGTGCTTGAAATTTGAGTTTTAAGATTCCAGGACAGACAGAAATACATAAATAGATACACACATACATACAAGTGAAGTTAAATATAAGCTTTAAAAACAGATAGATTCCTCATTGGCAAATTTAGAGTGAACACTCAAAATATGCCGATCCGCTCGTACGCACAAGTTTCACTCACACAAATGTAAGATCTTGCTGCGATGTGGCTGCCGATCGGCATGACATGGTGTAAGTGTGTCATTATCGACTTGGTGGTGAGGTATTTTATTTAAAAGATTTTATTTAACTTGCAATGTTTATTTGTATGTATGTATGTTTGATCAGGTCAAATCTTGCAAGCTGAATTACTCGTAGAACCACTTCCTCTTTTCCTACGGAGTTGAATTTTATATATAATTATAATTAATTATATTGAATTTTATAGCTGGTTCAGTTCCGATGACAATGTAATGTTAAGGAACTCTTCAACGGCACATGACACGAAAATTTGTATAAGCATTTTATTATGATAGCCAGTTTTAAGTTTTACCATGACATGGTTCCTGCACTCAGGGCTGGGTCCTGATTAGGGAACTCCTCAACGGCTTACAGCACAGACACGAAATTTTGTATGTTTTAAATGTGATATCTCGTTCTAAGTTTCACCATGACATGGCTACTGCATGAAAGTTTTTTTATACGTTTTTTAACTAACTTATTAACATTCTTGTTAAAGTATAACAAATGGTCGTTGCAGAGACGCTCACCGTCTGAATGGTCATGGTGGTTGTTGGTCGACTTCTACAGCACTGCCAGCTGCACCACCTTGATGCCGGGCGGCTTGTCGTCGTTGTTGTAAAAGTATAATAAGTGGTCGTTGCAGAGACATGCGCTCACCGTCTGAATCATCATGGTCGTTGTTGGTCGGCGCCTGTAACACTGCCAGCTGCATCACCTTCGTGCCGAGGGGCTTGTCGTCGTTGTTGTAAAAGTATAATAAGTGGTCGTTGCAGAGACGCTCACCGTCTGAATGGTCATGGTGGTTGTTGGTCGACTTCTACAGCACTGCCAGCTGCACCACCTTGATGCCGGGCGGCTTGTCGTCGTTGTTGTAAAAGTATAATAAGTGGTCGTTGCAGAGACATGCGCTCACCGTCTGAATCATCATGGTCGTTGTTGGTCGGCGCCTGTAGCACTGCCAGCTGCATCACCTTCGTGCCGGGCGGCTTGTCGTCGTTGTTGTAAAAGTATAATAAGTGGTCGTTGCAGAGACGCTCACCGTCTGAATGGTCATGGTGGTTGTTGGTCGACTTCTACAGCACTGCCAGCTGCACCACCTTGATGCCGGGCGGCTTGTCGTCGTTGTTGTAAAAGTATAATAACTGGTCGTTGCAGAGACATGCGCTCACCGTCTGAATCATCATGGTCGTTGTTGGTCGGCGCCTGTAGCACTGCCAGCTGCATCACCTTCGTGCCGAGCGGCTTGTCGTCGTTGTTGTAAAAGTATAATAAGTGGTCGTTGCAGAGACATGCGCTCACCGTCTGAATCGTCATGGTCATTGTTGGTCGGCGCCTGTAGCACTGCCAGCTGCATCACCTTCGTGCCGGGCGGCTTGTCGTCGTTGTTGTAAAAGTATAATAAGTGGTCGTTGCAGAGACATGCGCTCACCGTCTGAATCGTCATGGTCGTTGTTAGTCGGCTTCTGCAGCACTGCCAGCTGCACCACCTTCATGCCGGGCGCTTGTCGTCGTTGTTGTTAAAGTATAATAAGTGGTCGTTGCAGAGACATGCGCTCACCGTCTGAATCGTCATGGTCGTTGTTAGTCGGCTTCTGCAGCACTGCCAGCTGCACCACCTTCATGCCGGGCGCTTGTCGTCGTTGTTGTTAAAGTATAATAAGTGGTCGTTGCAGAGACATGCGCTCACCGTCTGAATTGTCATGGTCGTTGTTGGTCGGCTCCTGTAGCACTGCCAGCTGCATCACCTTCATGCCGGGCGGCTTGTCGTCGTTGTTGTAAAAGTATAATAAGTGGTCGTTGCAGAGACATGCGCTCACCGTCTGAATCGTCATGGTCGTTGTTGGTCGGCTTCTGCAGCACTGCCAGCTGCACCACCTTCATGCCGGGCGGCTTGTCGTCGTTGTTGTTAAAGTATAATAAGTGGTCGTTGCAGAGACATGCGCTCACCGTCTGAATCGTCATGGTCGTTGTTGGTCGGCTTCTGCAGCACTGCCAGCTGCACCACCTTGATCCCGGCCGGCTTGTCGTCGTTGTTGCCAGGACCTGACGACAAAATATAAATAAATATATTCAGGACAATTCACACTAATTACCTAGCCCCAAACTAGGATACCTGCACTAGGTAACGGATAAACATACATAGAGACAATTATTAAATCCATGACTCGGAAACAAACATTTCTGCTCATCACACAAATGATTGCACCTTGCGGGATTCGAACCCGCGACCGCGATTCCGTAGTTAGTGTCATTAGCCACGAGATAAACCGATAGTCAATATAATGAGGTTATTTCGAGGATACAAAAAAATGCTAAGATTCTACGTGGTAGGAGTAACTGATATAATAAAAGCGAAATTCTGTGTGTATCACACTAATATTATTATTATTGATATTGAAAACTAGCTTTTGGCCGCAACTTCGTCTGCGCGGATATCAGTTATCGCGATAAAGAGTATCCTTCCATTGCTAAAAGATGTGTCTTCCAGACAATTTTTAGATTGAATTTATTCATTAGGAGTCTTTATAGAGAGACGGTTAGGTCGGGTACCACATCACGACTTAGGTTTCGTTGCTGCCAGCTTATTAAATTAGATACCTAAATAATGCTTGACCTTTATCTAAAAATTAAAATATAATGAATTAATATTATTATAAAATATCAATACTAACAACTACCTCACAACTAAGTCATAAATTATCAGTGAAGTGAATGAGGTCATTTCATTAAAAAACTTTATTACCAATTTTACAACAAGCTTACATTTATACATTACTAGTTTTCCCGCCCGCGACTTCGTTCGCGCAGACTACTGTTTATCGCGAAAAAAAGCATCTTCTAGAATATTAAAAACCAATGCGAAAGTAGGTATAGCACCAATGCTTTTGATGTTTTTTGACAGACTTGTTATTTCGTTTCCATGGCAACCGTAGACCATTCTGTGGTAGCAACCGTTCCTTATAGTGAGTAATCAACATTTTCCAGTATTCCCGTCGAAACTTACAACTTTCCGGGATAAAAATATCCTATGTTTTATTCCAGGGTATAAGCCATCTCCATTCTAAATTTCATCAAAATCCGTCCCGCCGTTATCGCGTGAAAGCTCCCCAAACAAACAAACAGACAACGTGTCACTTTTATATGGATATTTTATTATTGCACAATAAATAAACACAAAAATACCTTTTCTTAAAAAGTACACACTTATATTTATTACTAACTCCACTATAATTATAATACAAAACCATTGCATAGTAAACGAGTAGATTTCTTTAGATACAACGGTAAAAAATGATTTCGTTCCGCAAAGTACTTGATGGAAACATTAATCACGTTTCTTTTGTACAACCAGACTATTGTATCAGTATTCACACGCACTCTGTCGCTTTTAAGATACATGAATGTAGAATATAATAAACACACGTCGTTGTATGTGCTCGTAAGATTTGTTAGCAGTTTAGTTTATTACCTAGTTATAGTGAAAACGTGAGAACTGACACAATTCGATCACTATATTTCGTTCACAAAGAGAGTATGCCTAGATTGGCATAGATGTGTGTGCATCAGATTAAATTAAAGACAGCAATATATATATAAATGACGGCCATATATATATATATATATATATATGGCCGTCATTTTTAAAGCTTATGAAAAAGAAAGGGACGGCAATAACTAAAGGACTCCCAAGGGGATCCTTACATTTACTAATGTAAGTATCCCCTTGGAAGCTTGGCCTGGCCTACAAGTTTTACTTGTAAAGCCGGGCATTGTAAATGCGGCCACTTAATCAAACCTTAATAAATCTAAAGAGCAAAACAAAAATGTTAATACTCTCTAAACTAAAGTGTCCCGTTTCTGTGGTATTGGAGTTCGAAGATAGTAGATCTATGGGTGATGTACGTAATATCGTATGGGTAATGCTATCTTTGAGTACATCCATACCAATATATAATATAAGTGAAACGTTGTCTGTTTGTTTGTTTGTTTGGGGAGCTTTCACGCGATAACGGCTGGGAAATGTTTGATGTAATTTGGAATGGAGATAGCTTATATCCTGGAATAAAACATAGAATACTTTTATCCCGGAAAATTATAAGTTTCCACGGGAAATACAGGAAAATGTTGATTGCTCGTTGTAAGGAACGGTTACCATGGAAACGAAATAACAAGTCTGTCAAAAACATCAAGAGCGTTGGTACTATAATTTTGCATTGGTTTTTTAATATCCTAGAAGAACATAGGATGTTTTTTTTCATGATAAACTGTACCTAGTCCGCGCGGACGAAGTCGCGGGCGGGAACGCTAGTAATAAATAATAGTACAAGTAATAATAGTACTTTCTATTTCTAATGTCGCGTTTCTGTAAAGCTAAAACATTACAGAAACGCGACATTTTGCACTTTACTAGTGTTATATTTTTTGTTTAATCTGAGGCCGCGATGATGCGATTTTTCAAAATGGCGTACAAGTGCGTGTGCTACAAAGGTTAGAAGGCCTTTAGAACTGTAGTTATTTTGGTGCACACAAAGTCGACACCATTGTCTAGCTAATATTGACTAACCACTACTACAAAAGTCGTTGAAATAGGGAAACGGATGATAAAGCTGAAGTGGAGGTAGACAGCAGCATTTCCCTGTGTATTACCAAGAGTCTGCCAAGCGTGGAGATTATGACAAGACCTCCGTTATGACAGTAACAGCGAGCAACTGCTCAAAGTGAGGCCAATGTTCAGCAGTAGTGATGATGGCAGATGGACAAGGGAAGAAATGGCGCCGAGAGGTCGTAATAGGTCTGCTCGATGGTAAGATAAAGTCATCAACATAGCAGGAAGGCCTTGGATTCGCTTAGCGCAGGACTGGAAAAAATGGCGTGCACATGAGGCATATACCCACCAGTAAGTTGTATAGTTAGATAGAACTACTTCTGGATCCATTACTAATACATAACAGTTATACACACTATACCCCATTGCATTACTGGCTTTAAAAGTTGTTGAAAGTTTCAACAGCTATAAAAAGCAAACAAAAAAATTACGAACCACGACAAGAGTTCTTTGGACAAAAACCAATAATTATCACCTTCGTAAACGCGTCCAACTATACCTAGTAACTAGAAAAATCAATAGTATTTTAAAATCTATTTAACTTGCAATGTTTGTATATTTGTTTAGGTCAAATCTTGCAAGCTGAATTAAAACCACATCCTCGTATCCTACGGAGTATTAAGAGAATTTATACATGTTGGTTCAGTTCCGATGACAATGCATTTTTATGGTGAGCAATGACCTGAATCGTCATCCAGTATTAGCTCCAGATAAAAAACTCTACAACGGTCAACAAACAGCACAGGCACAAAATTTTGTGTATATTTTATTATGATAGCCGGTTTTAAGTTTTACCTTGACATGGTAGCTGCACTCAGGGTTGGGTCCTGACTACGGAACTCCTCAACGGTTAACAGCACAGACACGAAATGCTGTATACGCACTCAATTGTGTTCTAAGTTTCACCATAACGTGGCTACTGAATAAAAGCTTTTTATTTTTTAATGTTTTTTAATTAACTTATTCACCGGTATGGCGTAATGGTATCCAAATTTGACGATTCTTCCTCAGGATTATTTAAAAGTAGACCTTTGAAAACGGTTAATTGACTTTTTTTATGTGTATTAAATGTTCACAAAATACTTTATCCGGCTGTGGTCACCGAAACACGAAATAACTTTGGCTCTATAGAAAATAAACGAAAGTTTCGTAAAAATCACCCGTTTTAACGGTCCCGTCGTTGGAATGAATCAATTTCATTCAGTTTTTATCGAAGATATTTTAAAAAACACAAATCTGTGTAATCCCAACAAACATTCAAATACTTCTGTGGGATAAGTTTTTTGAAACATCGTAAGATTATTAAAAAAATATGTATCTAGATTCTTGTCGGATTGAAGTGTGAACACCAAAATACTTCTCAGATATTGTGAGACAAAGAGTAGTGACCGAGCTCTACTGTGCTTTGGTATGAAAAGCAGTTTAGTTACCGAAATTACCGTGCACTTGCATAGTGTAAAGTTTTATAACCATTGCTTTTGTATTGATTAAGTATGTACTATGTAGGAAATTTCTAAAATAAACATTAGAGGACAATTAGGTAGTCATGTTTTATAAGAAACTGCGGTCAGTTCATAAGCAAAATTCCGTAACGGGTTAGGTACTAAGTACTTTTTAATTTATCTCCGGGTAGGCGGGGCAACGATATACGCTCGGTGACTGGCTGCTGTTGGAAAGGCAGAGCCGAAGATCGTGCTCAGTGGTGTGCTTTGGGAGAGGCCTATGTCCAGCAGTGTACTGATACAGGCGGACAATGATGAAAACTGAACGATTTATATCTAAGTCAAGGTCATCGGACGCAACTCTCATGCCGGTATGACGTCATTGTACCCGTATGCCATAAAATAGATCGTACATAAAACTTGAATAAATATTTCAATTATCTATGTATCTTTCCTTATTTTAACAAGGTACTAAAGTGTAAAGATTACCTATGTGGTTATGTAGCACAATGTTTTATAACTGTGTAGGCGGCAAAATTGCCTAGAAAGGAAATTATAGTAAATTATATTATCTGCAAGCAACTGCTATTGTTGGATTTCCTAGGCGAATAATGTTTTATGCTATTTCTGCAATACAGAGTAACTTTGAAATAGAAATTAAGAGATTTCGAGAAAAAAGTTTCCTATTAAAGTATTTTGTTTCCCCGACCTCCAGTAATATTTCAATTCCATGACCCTAATAAGATAAATACTAGTAAATTAGTCTGTCTGTTTGTTACGATTTCACTACTAAACGGCAAAGCCGAGCTTCCTGAAATTTGTTTTTTTTTTGCGCTCTAAGTTGCATGAAAATAGGCTAATCACTAATCTTAAGGCACTAATCTATATGGATTTGCTTTGCCGTACTTTCGTATGTGCTGATTCAAAGCGCCCACACCGAGGCCACGAGGGTCCATGACACTAAAATTCACGTTGTCTCATCTCCTAATAAATAATAAAAGTTCGTACTAACGAACTATCCGTGGACGCTCACTACTGCCAAACTACTGCTACCAGCGCCAAAATGGCGATAATCAAATGATTCCATTGCGACGTTCGTCAAAAGCCGGAGAGTGCGGAGTATTATGCAGTTGTCTATGTATTAAGGTCACTGCTATTCTACCATATGACCATACAAATAAGAGTTTTAAGTTCGTATTTAGAGAAAGCATGTCCTAGTAGAGAAGTAGGATTCATCATCCACTCCATGAATATTAAATTAGTTTCGTAAAAGTTATAAAAACACAAATCGTAAAATATCTGGAATATTAACATTTAACAGGCGGGTACTATACGTACAGTCGTTAAACTTCAATATTAAAAATATTCTGACCTAAAATTATAAAACGTGTTTTTATTCCGAAGTAATTATACCTATAGAGCACTTTAAGTACTTACCTACTATTAAACCATAATTTTGTTAAACATAATATATTTTTTATCAGTTCGCATTGTGGTTTTGGACAACTTTGTGAATTTAAACTGTGGAGAACCAATACCTACTTTGTTTCTTGGAAAGATTGTACGTAACGATATGTGACATAAATCGGGGAGTTACTTGAGGAAAATGATTTATGTTAATTTAATTTCCAACTATTTAAAAAAGTAAAATAAAAAAAAATATGCTTTTACGGGTTTAAGTTTTCTTTTCTTTTTTTTCCTTTTCTCTTTAAATTTTCATTATGTCCTTTTTTTTAAAGGTATATTTTTTTTGGCTCTTCACTTTTAACACTTTTAAGTTTTTTTTTTTATTGCTTTGTCATGGGTTTGTGAGCTACTTTTTCAGCCACATAGCTAATCGGGAAGTGCTCGAAATTTGAATTGCAAGATTCCATTACATTAGGTGTCTTCGGAATGACTATGTCATGTGATAGTAGGATTAATTTGCGTAGTCTGACATAAAAAAAAACAACTGCCGTGATGATGACTATCAATAAAAACATTTATCAACCAGAAAAAATTACGCACATAGAAAAAAACAACTAATACTGGTTGCTAACCAACTTTAAATCGTTATAGATCCTAAAAGGTAATTTGGAATTAAAAATGATAAGAGAAACCTAAAGCGTGTACTATTATTTATTCTGTGCCTAAAGATGATTTTTAAAATGATAGCCCACTTAAACGACTCGACTCGTCCGTCGACTTTTTATTTTTTGCAATATGGCGTCTGGTTGTAGCCATATTGAATTTTGATTAATGTCATGACACTCGCAAGATTAAAACAAATCGATTGACGTAAGCGTAAGAATCATCAAAATCAGTCCATGCGTTTGGTCTATACAGAATGTTTTTTTAAGAGGGGACAGTAAGGGCAGACCTTAACCGTTGTAGCTACAGGAAAACGTTCTTAGGAGACTAGGCTGTCCATCATTTTTGAAAATATTGTGTCCTGCATTCCAATTGCGGATTGCCAGGCTAAAGTGGAAATGGGCAAGAAGGGTTGAAAATTGGTGGACAGGCAATTGACAGGCAGTCACTGAATGGTATCCAAGAGAAGGGTAAGACCTCGAGGCAGACCACCCGCCCGATGGTCAGATGACATTGTGAGGTACGCTGGAGGCCAATAGATGAGATTAGCACAGGGACAGGAAAGCCGTGAAAGGGAGGCCTATATATACTCAGCAGAGGGTGGATACCAGCTGATTAGATAGACATCGATAACTTTTTCTGTGACGTTCTTCATATTATTAAAAATATTTTTTACCGCATTCAAAAGGTATAATATCTTCCAGTCTTATAAAACCTGTTACTTTTTTATATTAAAATTCCATAACAATAAAACATAAATATTTAATTTCAGAGCCGGTAAAGGAAATCGAAATGCTCAAAAAAGGTAAGAATTAGGCTTTACCGGTTTTAAAAGTCGAACTAATGTCCATTTTCGACCGCGCCTTTATTTAATCACATAATAACAGTTAATTGCAAACTGGGAATATTAGCATATTAGGAAATAATAAATATTGGAACAACAAAAATGTAGAACTAATTTTTATACTAGTTTTATTCCCTAAATCTTATAATTTACAAAATCTAGTATTTTTTTATAATTGTGAATACTAAAACAGTGGATGTGCAATAACGCTGTATTACTTGAATTTAATTTGTAAATCTAATCTATACTAATCTATCCATACCAATATATAAAAGTGAAACTTTGTTTATTTGGGGAGCTTTCACGCGATAACGACTGGACGGATTTTGATGAAATTTGGAATGGAGATAGCTTATACCTTGGAATAAAACATAGGGTACTTTTTATTCCGGAAAATTGTAAGTTTCCGTGGGAAAACTAGAAAATGTTGATTACTCGCTGTAAGGAACGGTTGCCATGGAAACAAAATAACAAGTCTGTCAAAAAACATCAAGGGCGTTGGTGTTATACCTACTTTTGCATTGGTTTAATATCCTAGAACATAGGATGCTTTTCTTCGCGATAAACAGTAGTCCGCACGGAAGCAGTCGCAGGCGGGAAAACTAGTACTATAATATTATAAAGAGGTAAAGTTTGTGAGTTTGTGAGGTTGTAGGGGTGTAATCTCTGTATCTACTGAACCGATATCAAAAATTATTTTACTAATAGAAAGCCACGTTATTTGTGAGTGTCATAGGCTATATATTATACCACGCGTGCAAAGCCGCGGGCATCAGCTAGTTTAATATATAAAAGAAAGTCAGAAAATCAGTGTTAGTAACACTATTTATATCAAGGATGGCTGGACAGATAAAAATTCAAGTTTACAAATAATATTATATATTTTTTTGACCAAAATTCCTAAGGTTTTGAGCTTTTAAACTTTTTAATCAAATTTGACCAAAAATCCTAATGTTATTTTATGGGTTTGTGACAGTTGTCAACCCTTAGGGGTGCAAAAAGGAAGGATTTAAAAAAAATACTTTCCTAAAGTGGTCATGGGAGTGGCAAAGTTTAACCGCGGGCGAATCTGCGGGGCGCAGCTAGTCAATAATAAAAAATAAGAGTAAAATATATATGTTTTTCAGTGGTTTATCTGATTTATCTACCCCAGAACCACACTTTGGTAGCCACAGAATAAATAAAATAGGTATTACTGCTATATATATATATATATATATATATATTTCAATATATATTTTACTCTTAATGTCCTTTAAAAAAATGGTATAGGTAACTAAACTGATTTCGATGATATGTACAATAATAAATATGTTCTGTCGTAGTGAGTTGTCGTATTTATCTTAAAAAGTAATAGGATAGATTTCACGACTGCAAAATGCACAACAACAATAAAACTTGTAAATCAAGGCACAATATACCTTCTGGAATATTCTCCCCTTACTACATAGCAGTTGAATCAACCTTCTCGATCGACTGGTCGTATTTTTTTACCAAGCTATGAAATATTAAAAAATACAGTATTTAAGAAAAGGTATTTTAAAATTTCCAAAACGAAAATGATTTATTCAAATTACTTTAGTAATTTAAAGCCCCAATATATTAGACTCTATAAAAGTGCCAGCTGTAATATAATTAACAAAAAATAAAAACACAAAAAACATTTTTCGAACATCATTCCGATAAAAGGCTTGGTCTTTATGCATATTTATGAAGATATTACGATACTAGGGTTGAATATTGTTATTTTTATAATTATAAAATTTCGAACCCATTCCCGTTCGTACAAAAAGTTAATTATACACTTGAGTAAGACGAATCACGGTTTCCGGCGAATGCACACGGGTTTTTTTATATTTCAACACCTGCAAATCAAGTAGTTCAGAGTTTATTAATTTTACTAGCTGTACCCGCGGCTTCGCACGCGTTGTCATTTCTCTAGGTTAAAAGTACTCTATGTACTATTCCAAGACCTAAAATACCAATATACCCACATTAGATCAAAATTGCTTCAGCCGTTAAATGTTTTTATCGATTGCTCGGCTTCTACGAAACAGATTGAGATACCAAGTACACCAGTTTTTAAGTCAAACCCTAAGCTATCCAATCGTGAAAACCACAATGCAATTGGTCCAGTAGTTTTTACGTGATGCGCGAACAAACATACAGACAAACTAACAAACAAACAGAAAGACACGAATTTTAAAAATGTTCTATTCTTGTTCAGTAGCTTATTTTAAGTACCCTAGACCATTTTTTTAAATTATCTTCGTTGTACAGACTTTTTGTTCTTATTGCTTTATTATAAGTATATATAGATAGATTGGCATTCTGTTTTTAATCGACTTCACAAAAGGAGACGTTTATATGTTCGGCTGTATATATGTTTTTTTAATGTGAAAAAAAAAGATAAAATAAAAATAAATTATTATAAAATAACAAAAATCCCTGACTACGAACAAAACTAAAAAGAGGCAAACAAGATTTAGATTTTTGATTTTGAAATATACGATAGTCGAAGGCATCAAGACCAGGTTCTAGCTAACCACGGCAAAAGATATTAATGCATAATGCTTTCGACAAGCAAATTTTAAAAGCTTTTATTAACTTGCAATGTTTGTATGTATGTTTGATAACGTTATACGAAAATGTTAAACGAATTTCTTGGCAAAACTTTCAAAGTAACAAGTACTATTTTAAAAAAGATTGGAATAAAGTTGCTGAGGACATAATTTACCTAGGCACAAACATAAAATTCTTATTTATATTTGTAAGTTTATTAAATTACTGGATAAAATATTATAATACAAGCAGGCAGATAATATAGTTAAATATTTAAATGGGACTAAATCGCGCTGAAAACCTTATTTTTACTTTTATTTTTATGTAATATTTATATACAAATCATGATATTTTTACAAAGTATTTATGTGACTTATTTTCGGTGTGTCTGACCATATTTTCGGTGTGTCTGACCATATTTTCGGTGTGTCTGACCATATTCACCGATTCACCGGCCTTTGCTCATTATAAAAGCTTTTATTTAACTTGCAATGTATGCATGTATGTTTTTTCAGGTCATATCTTGCAAGCTGAATTAGAAGAACCACTGAACGGAGTTGAATTTTAATGTTGGTTCAGTTCCGACATTTTTTTTATGGTACGCTTAACCTAACTCGACATCCAGGATTAGCTCCAGATAAAGGAACTCTTCAACGGGCACAGACACAAAATTTTGTGTACGGTTTTTATTATTATAATCGGTTTTAAGTTTTTCCATGTCATGGTTGCTGGACTGTGTTGGGTTCTGACTAGGGAATTCCTCAACGTTTAATAGCACAGACACGAAATGTTGTATACGCATTTAAATGTGATAGCCCGTTCAAGTTTCACCATGACATGGCTACTGCATAAAAGCTTTTCTTTGAAAGTGAAGGGGAGTCAATGTTTTGTATCGTAAGCACAGAATAAATAATGGTACAAGTGGTAAGTTCATCGAATCCATTTTAATTAAAACTACTTTGTAGCAAAATACGACTATTATATTTATTTTTTAAGGAAAAACCAAGACCACAGAAAACAATTTAAAATTCGTGTTTTTTACCAAAAACATAAAGTCAAAGTTATTGTAATAACAAAAACCTCCTTCGGTCTGTAGACTAATCATCATAAATAATAAAAAATGCAGACATTTTTATTTGAACGAATTCATAATTTTTAATATTATTTCGTAAATAGGTATCATACAGTGAATGCAACTAGAATATTTGGAGACTTTTTTTCCTCCCTTTTTTTGGTTAATTTTCTTTAAATTCCCTATTATATAGGTATATAGGTATATACCTATATATATACATATAGGTATTGAAAGCGACGGACGCCCACACTTTGTACTGGTTTACACTTGCTTTATTAGTTTTGAAATCTTCATTTTGAGACAGAAGATATTTGCAAAACGAATGTATTGAAAGATTTATCGATTTACTGTCATGTTCTTCATCAAATTAGTTACGTTATCATTTACTAAATGCGCCTCGCAGCTTCTCCCGTGTGCATACCCCCCCGATTGAATTTTCAAAAAACTGCTTATCCCCTAGAGTTGACATCAGTAATTTTGAAACCTATCACTTTGACAATCAGTTCTACTACTTTGAAACCTATCACTTTGACAATCAGTTCTACTACTTTGACACCTGTGACTGACATTAAATTGGCAATACCCATATATATTTTTCTAAATTGGGATGAAATTTACTCCATAAGTGTCCTTTTCTGTACCCATGACAACGTGTGTGCAAGTTTTCATGATGATCGAAACTAACACAACGGAGGCGAAAAGTGGACACTCACGGTGAGACTGGTCCATAAGTTCAAGGTCGCTCAACGAGCTATGGAGAGAGACATGCTCGGAGTTTCTCAAAAGGACAAAATCCGCAATGAGGTAATCTGACAGAGAACCAAAGTAACCGACATCGCTCAGAGTATTAGCAAGCTGAAGTGGCAATGGGCTGGTCACATCTCTCGAAGAACCGACAACCGCTGGAGTAAACGTGTACTAGAGTGGAGACCGCGTGTAGGCAAACATAGTGTAGGGCGCCCGCCCGCCGGCCAGGTGTAGTGACGACTTGCGAAAAATGGCTAGCAGGAACTGGATAAGAAGAGCCGAAGATCGGGCTCAGTGGCGTTCACTAGGAGAGGCCTACGTCCAACAGTTGACGAGTAATGGCTGATGATGACACTAACACACACACTCACATTCGCATTTATAATATTAAGTAGGATATAGGTAGCGCCTTTTTGATACCGATTGTCTTGACGCATGACCAATCAATAGGCAGATCTACGTAAGAACTCTAATCATGCTTCGCGTCTTAGAACCGCACGGACCTGGGCTTCTACCGGTCTCTGAGCTTTTCATCTTCCATGGAAAGAATCGACACGCATTTCTTCAGACCCTTGTCTTGAAAGCGCATGACCTAGCAGCTGTAGAAGACGAGATAACAGGTCTGTAACTGGAGAAGGAAGCTGCGTTCCCTTTCATCGTGCTTCGTTTCGACCCTGAGCTTCAAGTATTTAAGGCGCTAGTCCTATAATTAATAGAAGAATAGCTTCAGAACCTTAATGTAGGTGTATGTAAGAACTAGGACTTTGCATGGTGAAGTGAGTTGGCTGCTGCCCCCTCACCAATGTCATGTTTCGCTTCATCTACCGCACAGTCAAGTTTCGACCCTGAGCTTTTATCTTTCGGAGGAAGGAATGACTACGGCGAAGCAAGGGAACGGTAATGAGTTTAACAGTCTATGTATTTATGTATGTAGGTATGTGGATGTTCCACCATAGCGTCGCCCCTATTGGTCCGATTTTGACAAGCTAGGTATCAATCGATTCGTCTTCAGGTAATGAGTGTCATAGGCTATTTTCACCCGATCCTAGTCGGGTTTTAATTTTTTAAGTTATATCTTGTTTGATCTTTGTCTTCAAGAGGCAGCATTATTAACCCAGCAGTATTGAAGACGAGCTTCACGACCTTATATCTCTTTTAATCTACCTTAGAACCTGGTGAAGTCATTTTGAAGCTTACTCTCTCATCGATATCATGCTTTGCTTCATCCTGGAATGTCAGTCATGGGTTTCTTTCAGACCCTCAGCTTCTCGTCTTCAGGACCTAGTCTTGATTTCGCGACCCAGCAGCAGTTGAAGACGAGCTTCACGACTTAATGATCTAAGGGCAAGTCCTTACCTGGTGAAGTGAGCCTGCTGCGCTCTCTCTCATCATACTTCGCTTCATCCTGGAACCGCACAGTCATGGGTTTCTTCCGCACCCTGAGCTTTTCGTCTTCCGGAGACAGGATGGAGACGCGCTTCTTGGGACGGTCCTCCTCAGGGTCGCGCTTCACTTCGGAAGTTGTCGATGTAGCAGTGTGGGCTGAGGACAATAATAATACGTATTTGACAGGGTAGGTATTTGATATCACAAAAACTGGACAAGTGGAGAGTTGAACTCGCGTGGAGAGGGTTCCGTACGATGAATATATTATCTCAACAATATTGAGTGGCTTACCATATTATTTTAAGATATATATAGCTTTCCTTTGATCTATATGTACGAAAATATACTCAGTTTTTTTTTTCAAAATTTTTGGCTCACTATTTTCGGAGATAAGATTATTAGAATATTGTTTCTTTTTAACACGCTTTTATTAGCTTCACCTGTATGAGTGTTTGTATGTAAGTAACGGAATCTTTGAACTCGATTTTTACCCACTATAAATGATCAGATTAATTCAAAATGTTGCACACTTATCAGGGCCCGATGAAAATACAATAATTTTAAAATAAAAATAATAAAATACTCTACAAAAATATGTTACTTTTTAAAAAATATTTTCAATATAAAGCGTGGGGTGCTTTGTACGACATTCTTACACTAACTCTGTAATTCGAAATAGAAATAGTAAAATAAATAAATAAAAATACAACAATTAATATCGAGCACCCCACGCTTCTTTTTTACAATGACATTAATTTGTCTTTAATTGTCTCGTTTGTCACTTTATTCTTATATTAAAATTTAATTTTTATTATTATTTATTTAATCTAGGCTATGTTACGCGGACAATCGCGACGACTTCAACGATACCTTCAATTTTGAAATCGGAGAGTTGAGGTGCTGTGAGAGATCAGAAGAATAAACATATTTACATACATACTAACACACATAAGCTGTTAAATTCGTAACCCTCCTTTTTGTACTCGGGTAATAATGGATACAAAAATCCGCCGTACTAAGACCTAAGAGCCGTAATCAGAAATAAGCCTTGCTAGTCCTCTAATTAAAAAAGAAGCAGTAGGTATCACACTAATAATATATATATATATATATATATATATATATATATATATATATATATATATATATATATATTATAATTATTAATATTATTAATCAGAGAAGTGTAGCGCTGTTGTAAACAGGCCAATCACAGCTTAGAGATTTAGAAATTACTTAGAGACGTTAGAAATACTCTCTTATCGAGCGGAAAAATCGTATGCGCGATGCAGAACTCTATACATTAGACAGTCCATACAAAACGTCATAAGATGCATAAAAACCAATTAGCGCCATCTATCTTTCGAAGTGTGAGTATGTATTGTGTTTGTTTATTTACTCTTTCATGCTCAAAAAGCTGAACGGATTTGGAAGAAATTTGGTACCAGGATACCTTATATCCTGGATTAACACGTAGGCTACTTTTCATCATCATCATCCATCATTATAATCCAAGCGGGTGAAACCGAGAGGCGCAGCTAGTTTCAGAATAAACGGCAGAATTCTACTACGGCAGAATTCTACTACGGCAGAATTAGCAACACCATAACAGAATTTACAAACACATTTTAATGATAAGTACTTTGAAAACTTTCATAACTTTAACTGTCCGATTGCGATGCGATTTTCACTGTTGGATAGCTTAGGATTTGACTTAAAAAGTAGTGTACTTGGTATCTCAATCCGATGAGTAGGAGCCAAGCAATTTAATAAAAACTCAATTAATTTTAAAAGTGTGGTAGGTGTTAAGTTTTGAAGACCAGTGTATTTTTAGTAAATTAGCTGATTAAATTTCAGACCCGGCTATTTTTAAATAAAGAGCTAGACAAAAGCGCCGCCATTTTGTTTATGTACTACACAGTTATAAATTAGCATAATTGCTACAATTATTATAATGTCGGAGAATACTTAATTGCTAATTTTAATTAAAAGTAAAACATATTATTATGACACTCCAGTTCACACTACATTAGCAGTTATTATACTAAGCTTGCTTATTAAAAGCTTTTATTTAACTCCACTTGTACCTATCTATGTATGTATCTTTGTATGTATTTAGTCTGTCCTAGAATCTTGCAATTCAAATTTCGAGCACTTCCCGATTAGCTATCTGGCTGAAACTTTTAAGGTAGCTCAAAACCGACGACAAAAGAATTCAAAAAAACAAATTGAAAAGCAAAAAAGAAAAAAAAAAAAGAAAAAAAAAGTTGAAAGAGAAAACGAAAACAATACTTAAAAACGTATAAGTTAAAAGAGCAACAAAAAAAACCCGTAAAAGCTTTTATATAAAACTGCTTAACTAAATAGTGTTAGGCTCTGGTGTCGGAGTTTGTCGGGCCGCCCGAAGGCCTCTGACATGGCTTAACGACTGGTATTAATCAATAGAGCTGGGACTGACAGCTTAATAACGTGCCCTCCGATGCACGGAGCGATGGGAAACCGCACATAACTTAGAAGAGCCATTGGTGCGGAGCCAAGGACCTAGCCCGGTATCATTGAATTCTAACTCGCACTAGTTTATCTCTAGGCTACCATCGCTCTATTATAATACGAAAGCTTATAACTATTTCAGTATTATTCTTCTTCTGTTTATGTTTCTACTTTTGCGCCCTGAGATCAGGGCCAGAAATGAGAAAATTTCGAAAAAAAAATCTAGCGATCGACTTGCGTTATCGCGGTTCAATAGCTAAAAGAATCGGAGCCCAGCACTGCGATTACGTAATGTTGATCATGACGGTTTCATGCCATCAAATTCAATAATGCTTTGCGATAGAGTCGATTTTGCTATGAAAAAAAGTGACAATCCGATTGTAGCCAAGTTCTGTAATTGTGGCCCAATTACAGAAACCGATTGGTGTACCGAGGTAAAAAGCGGCGAAGCAAAGCTAGAGCTGTGTTAAAACTAAATATTTGGTCCGATTTTGACAAGCCAAGTATAAATCGATTCGTCTTCATCGCAAGAGTGTCATAGGCTATTTTTTACCTTATCTTTTTCTTTAAGGCCCGTATTAATAAATCGCTCTTGGTTGAGCTCTTAAGTGCGATATCAATTGATACACTCTCAAGTTGTGATCAGCATCTTAAGATCGTCGCTAATTAATAAAGACATTTCAAGAGCATCTCAGATCATGTCGCTTTCAAGAGCCGCATCTCAAGATGCTACGTCACGAACCAGAACTTGAGAGCAAGATTGAATGAACTACGAATGAACGATTTATTTTCTTTATTGAAAGTTCGGTTTTTGCTCAAATAAGATATAGCGTAAGGTTAAAATTTATTACTTCGATGTAGTTGAATTAAATTAAATGCGATTATATTAAACATAATGTTTATTTTCTACATAATTATCATAACCTTACTTTAGTTTTTTTGTAGAAAGGATGTAAGCCATAATATTTGTCTATATTTTCAAAGTTACACTATCTATTAAAGAACTTAACGCAATTCATCAATGAATGACTATAATTTATGAAAATAAAAGTTCGTTTATTGGCCATGCAGTATTTCCAACGCGTATCCTTTGGTTACGATTTCGGATCTTTTTAGACTTCAGCGAGTCCTCGCCAGGTTCTGATATCTACCAAATCTTAGGATCTTTTCGCAATCACGCCAAATAAATTTGTTTATTCCCAGAGGAATATAAAAATATTCTTATAATGATGGTTAATATAATTATAATTATCAACTTCTGACATAATATTTTCGAAATCCTTGATTCTAGCAACTGGCAATCACGCTCTCAAGTCACGGATCGACTGCACTCAACATTCTGCATCTCAAAGCACATCGCAAGTGCGCCCTTGAGAGTCTAGATTTATTTATTATTAAACACTAACTCAGCTGATTACGGCATCTCGATCAACAGCTTAAGATATGTTTATTAATTACATTAGCATCTTGAGATCGCTCTCAATAGCGCTCTCAGAGTTGAAGTCGGTTTATTAATACGGCCCTGAAACTCTGTATAATACGAGTATATGAAATGTATATGAAACATACAACTACTATGTGCACTTAGAGCTACTTTTACAGCTCTGCGAGCCGACATACAACAACACGCATCACACGGCGGTGACCAATTGACCATAGACATTATTATTTTTTATTTATTTTTTCTTGATCTTCTTTAGAATCACTTCGAAACATACGGGCAGAAATGTGAACCCTAACGAAATGTTCTATATCGTCTCGCATTTTATACGACTGCCCAAAAAAAGGAGTGTTATGTTTTTAGCATTCATTGTATGTTTGTATGTATGTGAGTTTCTTTATTCCACCATAACTTTTAAATGCCTGAACAGATTTAGACGTATGATGGGGTATCGTTAGAATCCTTACGTCCCCCCTGAGTAACATAGGGTATTTTTTTTTTATATTCTATGTGGCTGCAATATTTTTCTTCGAAATTTACAATATGGGTATAAAATTTAAGGTCGCTTTTAAGCTGGTTATTTAAGTATGTAACTATATATAGTAAAACCCTATAAGCTACAGAGATCTAATTTTGATATATTTTTTAGCTTATATTTTTATTACGCTAGATGATGTAATGTTTAATTTTTGTCAAAAGACCGAGGGGAAGGACACACAGTAAAATCAGCTAAATGTATGTTATTGTGATCTTTAATTCGGTATAAAATTTAAGGTCGCTTTTAAGCTGGTTATTTAAGTATGTAACTATATATAGTAAAACCCTATAAGCTACAGAGATTTAATTTTGATATATTTTTTAGCTTATATTTTTATTACGCTAGATGATGTAATGTTTAATTTTTGTCAAAAGACCGAGGGGAAGGACACACAGTAAAATCAGCTAAATGTATGTTATTGTGATCTTTAATTCGGTATAACTCGCGATTGAGATAGGCAAGCGTAATGATTCGGGTGTTGCTGTAAAGATCTCTTTGAGAAAATTCGATTATATATGAAAAAGTTCACACAAAGTCTAAATATAAGTGAATTAAAAACAACGGTTGGAAAAAAAACACAAAAGTGTCTGCACCACCCGGAAAGTCCGTACTTAAGTAAAGATTAAGTAAATTCTTGAAAGAAGAAGTTCTGTAGCTCACAACGGTACCCTAAACTCCAGCACAAAGCGAACGAGAGGGTTCCAGGACTAGATCAAACTGTACGTGGCCTAGACGTATCACAATAAACAAACGGCCGTGCGCCCAGACACAGCCACACCCGTTTTTTTTAATTCAGTGTTTCGTCTCTTTGTGTCTATCTCGTGGGACAGTCGCTGAACTAGTCATTTATAACCACTATTTTGGGTAGGTGATTGACAATAATCCGTCTGTCTCGTTCTAACATACTGAAAATCATTTAATTATTTTATTAGTTTATTAACGACTTCCAGATGGAGAAGATTCTCAATTCAGCTGTATGTTTTTTAATGTTTGGATGTATGTTTGGACCTACTCCGAGATTTCCGAATCGATTTGAATGTTTTTTTTTTATTATTTCAACGGTTAACTTAAGTGTGGTCTCATGGTGGTCCCTTATAAATTGCATAAAAATTGGTTCGTTTTTTAAATTGTAATGTTTATACCTCCATGCATTTAGTCCAAGCTCCTTTGTAAATAAAGTATTTTTGAACGCAGATAAGGTACGTAATTAGGATTTTTCGCTTTATGATCTAGGCCCCAATATCGACACAACATTGATTTTTGATAAATTATCTAAAAATAATATATAAAAAAACGCTGCGAACAAAACTAAAAAGAGGATGTTCGTATACCTCTATTCAATGATACCACTTAACATAGTTGTCGACGAACCACTCGATATTTCTTTTTTACAATATGGCGTGTGGTTGTCGCCATATTGAATTTTGATTACTGTCATGTCTAATTATTGACACTCGCAATATTGAGATAAATCGATTGACGTAAGATTCATCAAAAGAAGTCACAAAGGAACAAACATTCATACATAAGCTGATATACACATTATCCTCCTTTGCGTCACGCAGTCGGGTAAAAAGTTGACTTTTAATATTTGATTACTGACCTTGTTGATCCTGTTCAGTCTGGATGCTGGCCACAGGCCGATCCGAAGACCTGGCGGCATGGCGAGCTTCCTCCATCTCCCTGGCCGCCGCCGCCAGGATGTTGTTGACTGCTGTGTGGGTCCGGGAAGGGTCCTCCTGGCGACGCCGCCGGATCTCCTCGGCCCTCATCATGGATTGTTGGTACATATGTATCTGGTAAGAAAATAATTTTGGGTCTTACATTGAATCCAAAGCCACAAAACCACAAAGAAACTTGGTATTTTGTCTAAGGTTAGGCGGTACTTCACACCGGGACAGCTTTTGAATCTTTATCAAGCACAGGTCCGATCTTGCATGCTTCCACCTCTGGGACGGTACTGCCAAGTATCAGCTCGAGGCTTTGGTTTCCATTGAGAGACGTGCTATGAGACTCATTGGGGATGACACTCTTGTAAAGAGTATGCTTAGAAGTCTGGCGCATCGTCGTGAGGTCGCAAGCATATCAGTATTCTACAGATTTCACTTGAGTGTGCACTAGAACTGCACAATCTGATTCCCCATCACCGTACGACTAGACGATCGGCAAAGCGCCACCCTTTATGGCTGCAATACCTCGTACAAGAACGAAGCGTTACGCTTCTTCATTTATTATAAGAACTGCAGAGGAGAGGAATGCTCTGCCCTCGTCAGTTTCCGGTAAATTATAACCCAGTTGTGTTAAGTCTAGAGTGAATAGGTATCTACTAGACAAGCGTGCTACACCTTCGCTTTCTATCAGGTGAGATCGTAGTCAAACGATTGCCTAGACCGCTATAAAAATATCATTTTATTATTTAGGATTCTAGTTTAATATTAGGTCCGCGTGTATCGAGAACCACTTACAACCGAGGGAATTCAGAAAATAAACATTGTCCTGAGTATTTAGGGTGGTTTTGTTTGTTTGTCGTATGAGGTATTGCTGGCCTCTGGTGTCAGAGTTTGAAAGGTTGCCCGAGGGCTCTGACATGGCTCAAAGATTGCTATTTATCAACAACAGTCGGGACCGACAGCGTAACGTGCCCTCCGAAGCACGGAACGATGGAAAAAATATTTAGGGCAATTATGTCTGTCGAGTATAGTATCACACTTTTACAAGATATTGAACCACCAAGGTTTGAAGAGTGAGTTCAGCGAAATTATGAGGATAAACCAATGAAGACTGTGATCCCTGATATGTGCCATAAACAAATGTCTCGAGTGACGAGCGGACTCAATGCAGCAGCGAGCATGATTTTGCCACTAAAATGGTGCAATGGATAGAATAAAACAGATACTTTTTATCCCGGAAACTTGTAAGTTTTCACGGGAAAACTGGAAAAAGTTGATTACTCGCTGTAAGGAACGGTTATCATGGAAACGAAATAACAAGTCTGTCAAAAAACTTCAAGAGCATTGATGCTATACCTACTTTTGCTTTGGTTTTTAATATCCTAGACGAACATAGGATGCTTTTTTCGCGATAAACAGTAGTCCGCGCGGACGAAGTCGCGGGCGGGAAAGCTAGTAATAAAATATGTATATAGTTTTTGAGGTTTTTCATTCCTAAACAGCATAAAGAGAAAAGTTTTTGCTAGTTTTATTGGCATCAATCATTGCATCAATAAAATAAATCAGATTTACTACTTTTTTAATATAGAATTACTTGTAGAATTTGAAAAACAGCAGATGAGGATGGAAAATATAATGATATATTATAAAATGCGATATTCTGTCTGCTTGTCACCTTAAACACGACTAAACGCCTGATATTTTTTTAATGTGTACTCGGTCAAACTGGCAGCTAATAATAATTAATGCATCACAATCATCAGATCTTGTCCCCTAACTAGGATTCCCTGTATCTAGTCACCATTCACTAAGAGACCATGACTCAGACACAGTTAAAACTATATTTGCTCGGCGCGGGGATTGACCCCGCAGTACTTATTTATTCTGTGCCCGCAGCCTCACCACGCCTCACGTTTTGCAGTCCCTCTCAACAGAGGCTGGAAAAGACAATACTCTAACTATCCCGCGAGTTTTTCATTATTTTTTGCAGTATGACTAGGGACTCGGCTTTGCTCGGGTCGCTATGATTTTCTAAATATTTATTTATACAAGATATGAGGTATAATGACCACCCGCCCCGCAGCACGTCCGCCCGTCCCGCACCCGCGTTTTTACCCGATTACAGCAAAGCATGGGAAGAGTAATGAGTTTAGCAGTCTATATGTAATACGTATGTATGTATGTATGTATGTATGTATGTATGTATGTATGTTTCTATGTCTGTGGTTGTGTATGTTCCACCATAGCATCGCCCCTATTGGTTCGATTTTGACAAGCGAAGTGTCAATCGATTTGTTTTCATTTTTAGAGTGTCATAGTAGTCTCTCTACGGTCATAGGCTATTTGTTTACCCGACTGTAGTCGGGTTTTAGTTTTTGAACTGATGTCTTGTTGTTGTACTATTACACCGCAGAATAAATACGAATACGAAGAACGAGTAGGCCAGAATTAATTGAATTCCGCTCGCAAAACATTGTCATAACTAGTTTGAAAGTTCTGTACTCGTCATAAAAGTACGGTGTAAAAGGCAAAATAAAACTACATGAAATGAGAAAGACTCTGTTATTTATGTTGTTAATATAGTTTACCACAAGGAGCTCTGGAAAATTGAATGTATTTTTTATTGATAGTAAACGTTTATTTTGGGCTTTCAAACTCGGATCATTTTCAACTCCGGAGCTGGATATGATGTTGAGCTGTCAACTCCAGAACTCCGTAGTTAAAGTTTTTTTAAGGTTATACAAAACCCAAGACATAATCAAGTTAAAAAGTCATAATTTTTATTTCAAAACCTTCGTTCACCCCTTTAGGGATGGAATTTCAAAAAATCCTTCCTTGCTGCACCCGTAGGATATTCAAGAAATAATTGCCCCAAATTTCAAAGTATGTCCATGCGTTACTCGTACTTGATTATTTTTTTACTTATACTGTCAGTACTGCTGGCAGCGACTGGATAAGGAGAGCCGAAGACCGGGCTCAGTGACGTTCACAAGGAGAGGCCTTAGGTTGATAATGATGTATTAGTGATGAAATAAGACGCGGGTAAGGTATTCCATTCCTTGGCGCTAAAACAGGTAAACCGCGGGGATTTAGTAATAATTTAGTACAGGTACTTGTACTTTTATTTATTCTGTGGTACAAGCATAGTTTACGCTACTGGTACCAGAACTGGCTTATTTTTATCGGGAAAAAATCCAAAGAAAACCCGAAAAATATTCAGAAAATAAGACAGAAAAGTTTCAAACGCATAGCAACACAAATTCGACACGCGTATCGCCTCCGCGATACTATGAAGAGCTCTTGAGAGAGCTCTTCATGTCTCAGAACGCCGGAAACGAGTGTTTACTCTTGTCCCTACATTTTTAATAAATTCCTCAAAATATACGGCAGGTGTGGGAATAAGTGGATACCTAATATGAATTTTATTTAATTTTGTTACATAGGTACGTTGTTAATGTTATTATTGAGACACGTGTAGCCCCGCCCATATCCGGTTGTCGTGGATAATCTAATATACATAATTCACCATATTATACTAACAACATAATACCACAAGTACTACCATGCGTATGCTGCGTGATTCCGCCAGTATTTAAGTTACTCCATAGGAACCAAGCCTTTTTCAATTCGATTAAAAAGTAGTCGCTTAAATGGTCCTAAACGTGGTATTATTACATACAGGGCCAGTGCTCAGCTAAAATGTCCAGAGGGGAGTTCCCATGTATACTGTCTCTCCTGATTGCATCATCAGATCATAATTATGAAATCAGGTATACGTGTACAAAATTTCAACGTTTTATATAAATCACCAGTTTACAGTGAGCTCCGCCGTCGCGGGATCCCGCTAAAACGTGCGGGCGGCCTAAGGGCCTATTTCACGACCTTCAAGGACGAATAAATTATATTCGAAGAAAGTACATATTTTCCGGTCAGTACATCTAGTCGTGCAGAAGTCTATGAATAGTTTAAAAAAAAACACAGAATTTATACATTTATATAATATAAATTCTGTGGTATCAGGCTGTGAGACAGATTCCGCGAGTAACTCACAGACGACACTCATGTTTGAATTATGAAAGATCTTATCATTATTACTTTAAATAAATACAGTATCATTAAAAAAATATGAAAAACAAATTACTTTTTTTTTAATTGGTATTTAATCCTTATACAGAGGTTAATGTTAATTGCATCATAAAATCATAATGTCACAAAAAACCGAATGAATTAACAAAATCATTATTGGTATTCGAATACGAAAACGATAATTATTTCAATGTTATTAAAAGCTGATAATGAAATACAAATTCCACAATATTCTAGAAAAATAAACTTATCGTGACAATTAAAATGTATTATTTATTATTATAGGTGGAGTTTATCGTAATATAATATTTATCTTGAATTTTAATATTGTTTTATAAATTCATGGTGATAAAAATTGATTAAAAGGGTGTCTAGAGCAGAATTGTACAACTATTTAAATTTTACGTTATAAATTGATATTCAGCATGCCACGGTCGCCTAAGTGTTCTCAAAAAGCACTTGAGAATGGAAAAAAGGGCACAAATAAGAGCTTGTTATTTAGAAAGAAGGAAAAAATAGCTATAGCTTGTCATTCCAACTGATCGCTACAAGACTAATCTATACTTATAATACAGCAATAAAAACGAAAAAGTCTGTACAAAGACGATAATTTAAAAAAAAAGGTCTAGGGTACTTAAAATATGCTAATGAACAAGTTTTTTTTAAATTCGTGTCTTTCTGTATGTTTTTTCACGCATCACGTAAAAACTACTGGACCGATTGCAATGCGGTTTTCACTGTTGGATAGCTTGTGGTTTGACTTTAAAACTGGTGTACTTAATATTTCAATCTGATGAGTAGAAGCCGAGCAATCGATAAAAACTTTTTGACGGCTGAAGGAATTTTGATCAAATGTTGGTATATTGGTATTTTAGGTCTTGGAATAGTACATAGAGTACTTTTAACCTAGACAAATGACCACGCATGCGGAGCCAGCTAATTAAGCATAAATTAATTGAGTGTTGGCATCTTATTCAATTACTTCTAGCTGCTGTGTAACGTATTTGATTGACGAGAGTTCATAATGATGTATGTAAGAACAAAAAAAACGAAAGTTTTATAAATGGAATGCGGAATTATGTGTGTTTTGTTACTCTATCCAAACGGATTTTAAATAATTTTGGTATATGGATATTTTAGGTTCTGAAAACAACGCACTCTTTTCGTCGTCAGTGTAGCACGGTTGAAGCCGCGGGGCGCAGCTAGTAAGGTAAAAAAAACAACTATTTGCATTTGTCGGTCCTGAATTTAGAGAAAACATTAAGGCCAGGCTCCAAGGTTACATTTTCCCACTCCCCACTTCCCTGCCACCTACCCTACACTCTGCCACCCGCTACCCGCAATAAGCACTGAAGTGCCTGCGTAACAAGGTTGAATATCGCGAGCGCTGTTCAACCTTGTTGACAATTTATCTCGGAACTAAATGACGTATGTCTCAAAAGTTATTTATTTTATTGGCAGGCTAATAATTTAGTTAGGTAAATTTTGTCTTAGTCTTAGATAATAAAGTATATTTTCTTGCTATGAGATTTATTTTAGAGATAAAACTTAAGCCGTTGAGTAGAAAAATGTAAACTTTACCGAAAAAAAAAACGTAATTTTTGATAAGAAAATGTATCGAATGAAATTTTGTTAATCATGTTTTTGTCTTAGTCTTAGAGAGATAAAGATCTCAAAAACATATATGTTAAGTTTCACATTTATCAGGTTGGTGGTTGACCCAGCATATTTATGCAAAAAACCCTTAAAAAGCAGAGCCTGGTCTAGTTTGCCCTTAGAATATGTACAAGGCATGTAAGCAAAGCACACAATAGCCCCAAATATACCCAGAATTTAAATTAAATGTTTTATATTGCCTAATGACCCGAAACAACAAGTGTGTCAAAGTGTACAAGCAGTGTGTGTTGCCAGTGATGACGGCAATGAAACGTGGTCACCAGTAATGGCCTGATTCATAGGCAAAGTCACTCAACGAGCTATGGAGATAGCTATGCTTGGGATCTCTTTGCAAAATAAAATTCGTAATGTGGAAATTCGCAAAAAAACATAGCTTTCAGAATTAGTAATGGGTAGGCCACATAGTTCGCTGAATCGGTATCCTTTGGAGAAAAAAAAGGTTTTCGAATGGAGACCACGGACCGAAAGACGAAGCGTATAGGACGGCCCTCCATGGAGATGGATCGACGAACTGGTTCCCCAATGATGTTAGCTATTGGCAAAAAGCCTTCCTTCTTGCCTTTGTATTGTCTATAGTGACAAATTAGGTAGTCTGCTAAATCAAGTACATTAGGGCAGTTTTATAGCACAAGCAAAGAAGTAGCATGAATGTTCTACGACTTTCAAAAATCCCTTGCGTGTTGCCACTGAAATGATTATTTGTTTGTCGTATGAGGTAGTGCTGGCCTCTGGTGTCAGTTTGTCAGGCCGCCCGAGGGCGAAACAACTGCTATTAATCAAACAACAGCCGGGACCGACAGCTAAACGTGCCCTCCGAAGCACGGAGCGATGGAAAACCGCACGTAACTAAAAAAAGTCATTGGTGCGGCCCTAGTTTTTTTTTTATAATAGCATCAGCGTAAAAACACCATTATAGTGGTCGAAATATATCTATAGCAGCTATCGGCTCGCCTAAATAGCGAGCAGAATAAGAAAACTGCCCAAAATCGGCGATTTTCATGGAACCGACTTGCGTTATTGCAGTTCAATAGCTAACAGATTTGGGGCCCTGGTGAAGTACGCGGGAAGCCGTTGGATGCACAAATGCACATACCAAGCCGCCGCTTTTTATGGCGTTCCAATAAAAATAAATTGCCTTTGTACAGCAGTGGACGACGCCCGGCTGATGATGAAGAATCAAACTCGCTTACAAGTATACGCAGCCTCGTATAGGCACTAAGCCAGGGAAGTCTCTGTTTCATATTTCCATATTATGACTCATTATCTTAACAATTAGAAATACTTGCTTATTTAATTTCAAACCATTGTAGTGTGGGAGTGCAATAAGCGGTTAAGAATGCAAATTGTACTAATTTACAATGCCTGATAGAATGATTTATATGACTAACACAATGCCTTGAGTTACATAATTTAATTTCCTAACAGTGCCTAGACCATCTATTTACTACACCTACCTACACTGTCTGAACATAGTTCATAGGCACAGTTAAAATAATTCAAGTCGCGACCATAATACATTACCCAGATTTTCAGTTTGAGTTTAAAGGCAAAATATCTCAGATTCTCAGAATATCTATACTTCAAGTGAATTATCAAAATAAGACAAAACACACGACAGCCCTGCCAAAAAATGAACTTCAAATGGCCTGTGTCACTCGGGATGATGAAAGGATTCTAACGATACCCCATACAAGCAAATCTGTTAGGTATTTAAAAGTTTCGGTGGAACAAAGAAACTCACATACATACATTGTACCCTAAAACATTACACTCCTTTTTTTGGGCAGTCGTGTCATAAAACAGTACCGAGAGTACTGACTGACTGACAAACAACACACAGCATAAACTGACCTTACCTAGGGATTTGAAATTTGGAGGATATGTTCCTTGAGTACCGTAGAGGTGCAATAATGAGGGTTTTTTTTTAAATTCCATCCCTAGGGGGTGAACGGAGGTGGCACAGTTTGCACGCGGTCAAAGCTGCGGGACCAGCTAGTTATATGATAAAGTGGCAGTAAGATGATCATATCTGTCGCGGAAGTAACACCCGTACGAGTACCAAGAGGAAGGGCTCTCGTGCGAAACTGTGGGGGTCGGTCGGATATGTATAAAATTAAAACGCACGAATCTATACTACTTATAATAAAGCAGTAGGTACCAAAATAACTGTACAAAGATAATTTAAAAAAATTGCTCTAGTGTACTTAAAATATGCTAGTGAACAAGAATATAACATTTTATTAAATCGTGTCTTATTGTTTGTCTGTATTTTTGTTCGCGCATCACGTAAAACTTCTGGACCGATTGCGATGCGGTTTTTAGCTAGCTAGATAGACTGCGTGATGCAATCTAACTGCCTGCCTCGGCCTGGGGAAGTACCACATCTTTGTCAAATCAAGAAGTGTGTAAACATTTCTGTTTCTGGGCAATGAGACTTAAACCCAACGTCTCACGGTGACGAGCGCAGTGCAATGACGTGCAACATTTTGCAACCAATCAATGTTCTGGGTGGCACTGCTACTGTTATGGGCAGGCGGGACGCTTACCATCAGGCGAGCGACCTTCCCGTCTCAACAAATAAAAAAAAAACAGGTAGCGTGGGACACATTTAAATTCCTATAGATCGATTTAAAACGACAACGCAACACTCGGAGACTCCTTGATTCTCATGAACCTGCTTAAAACAGATTTTAAGGCGCTGTTGTACGCTCATTTTTTCCAGCAGTTTTTTTACAGGTGTGCGGTTGAACTGGAGAGGTGATGCAGCTCTGGCACAGATTTTAGATAAATTTCGTGCTTTTCTATCGATATTTCAATATTAAGGTTGAGGAACTGTGGTATAAAAAAAAATATGTGGCGAACTATATTAAAAGAAAGTGAAGTCGCGGGCGGGAAAACTAGAAAAAAATAAACTTATCGAGAAAAAAAGGATCCTATTTTTATCTAGGATATATATAAAACCAATGCAAAAGTAGATCCTCCAATGCTCTTAATGTCTTTTGATATACTTGTTATTACGTTTCCATCACAGCCACAGACCATTCTGTGATGACAACCGTTCCTTACAGTGAGTAATCAACATTTTCCCGTTTTCCCGTGGAAACTTACAATTTTCCGGGATAATCCTATGTTTTATTCCAGGGTATAAGTTATCTCCATTCTAAATTTCATTAAAATCCGTCCAGCCGTTATCGCGTGAAAGCTCCCCAAACCAACAAACAAACAAACAAACAGACAACGTATCACTTTTATATATTGGTATGGATGTCTCCTTCAAAAGAATTCTAAACTGGTACGATATTAACAAGTTTTTTATTTTCTTGTCAGCATTTATGTTCTTGTGGGAGCAATCCCCCTCTATAAGTACCTGCAGGATTATTCACTCATTACGGAACACGCCGTATAAAACTCAATTAAAAAAGTGTTCGATTATTTGTTTAGTTTAATAGGGTAGGTACTTTTTTTTTTAAATGAATAGTTACTGTTGCTGAAATTAACGAGAACAGCGATGCAATAATAATATTTTCATGTGGTAGTTCGTATTTTTTTCCAAGGATACCAAGCCTTTTCTGAAAGTTCTGTTCATTTTTTTAGGTGTTTTTTTTCTTTCTATCCGCAGTATTTTTAGGTGCATAAAAATGTTTCATTACGTCGCACTCGACGTTTTGCTATTCGTCTTTTGCAGTTTTCGGGACTGACCCCGCCTTAATATAAAAAGTAAGATTAACGCAGGTACCTAGCCTAATTTGGTCTAGCAGCCAGTCATGGTGATTTAACAAATTGTTGTACAAACATGATGTTCAGAATGTAAGTGTTGTCTCTCTGTACATAAGTACGCATTTTTTTATTGTATTTTTTTCCAAGCTCCTATGACGCAAATACATTTTATTTCATGTTCATATTAGTTTGAATTGTTTTGATGCGTGATTTATTTTCTTTGAAATATTTTTTATTAACCCCCGAACAAAGAGACGGGTTTTAAGTTTTGAGTGTGTATCACTGTGTGTCTGTCTGTGGCATCGAAGCTCCAAAACGAATAGACCGATTTTAATGCGGTTTTTTCTGTTTAAAAGCTCATGTGATGGAGATGGTTCTTAGCTGTAGGTAATGGGGGGTCGGGGGTTATATATTTTTTTAATTTGGGATTCATGTGTACTTACGTTTTATCAGTAAAAACTTAAAGTACCTACTTTCCTAAAATAAAGGTCAATTCAAAAATGTAATTTAACTGATTTCAATGAGCTTTGTGCTTAGGTACCTGTATATAATTAAAAAAGTGTCAACAATTATGTACCATGAAAAAAAAACTATACGGGGATGAAAATAAACGACTGAACGAGAATATAATGGTGTCTGCATGTTTTCGCATGACGTAAAACCTACTGGACCGATTGAAATACGGTTTTCACTGTAACTACGTTTTTTTTTGAATTTCACTTAACATCTGATATAGTTTGCATCTCAATAGGATGAGTAGAAGCCGAGAAATCGACATAAAACTAATTGACGATTTGTTATACACGAAATATGTTATATTTATGTTGTCCTGGAATAACAAATACTTCCAATGCTTTTATTCCAGAAAAATGACTACGCAGGCAAAGCCGTGGAGCACAGCTAGTTCACTTTATAATAAGATTATTAGCATGACTCAGTATCCTAAAGAAATGGTTACTAACTATTACCCAACTGACGTCATCGTGTTGATTTAATGATAAACTCTATCTTGATTACCTATAGCCACAGAATAAATAATAGTACAAATATAGCATAGAATAACTATACCTATGGTATAGCCATGTTTGAGTAATGCACGCCTTTTAAAAATGTTTCAGTAATACCAAGGTATCTATAGTAGGCGCAGCGAAAGTATGTCTCGGAAGTTATCTGCTAGTAGCTGCGCAATCTACTATTTTTCAGGCGCAATCCCATGCTGTGGTTTAAATTGCACCAATGTGCGCTATGTGTACTATCAGCGCGCACAAAGTCGGATTAAAATGCGCATTTATTCTCCACGTCGGACACATGACGTCAGGAGTGATGTCATTTTGGTGTGCACACAACGCTCACAAAAAAGAGGTAGAGTAGCGTATGCGGTAACGTCAAATTCAATTGACATATGTTTGTTATTGTGTAATTGTATATTGTTGGAACTCCCGCCAGACTGCCAGTACATATAATAATGATTATATTCTTTTAGCAGAAGCAAACGAATTAAACAGAACTAAGAGAGAAATGAGAAAACTAAAAACAAAACAAAACAACAGTAGGTAGAACAGCTGACTCAAATGACATAAGCATGCAATCGTCGGTTTAATTTGTTAGCGTGCGTATGCTGACCAACAATATAAACCGATCGTTAGCAGTGTTTGCAGTCTCAGCACTGTGAGTGCAATTTAAACCACAATGCCAATGTTGAAGGTGAAGACATTGTATAACTGCCTCGCTCACTCGCTTACGTTTTTCGCATATTCTATCTCGCTCTTACTTTATGCTATTTTATCCCCACAGCAGTACCTGCGCAATCGTCACAGAGCCTAACTTCACAAACATATACATTGGCTGCGACTACTGTATGTAAATTTTATTATACTACATATCCTATCTATACATAGATCAGTATAAGAAAAAGTCTGTACAAAGAAGATAATTTAAATAAAAATGGTCCCGAGAACTTACAATGAGCACATGTTTTTCTTTTAATTCGTTTCTGTCTGAATATTTGTTTTCGCTTTACATAAAATCTGCTGGAACTATTGAACTCGATGCAATGAGTAAAAGCCGAACAATCGCTAAAAAACTGTTAGATAGCTAAATTAATTTTGATTACATTTGGTATTTTGTACTTTAAAGGTACTTTTATCTCAGGAAAATATCCATGCGGGCAAAGCCGCGGGCACAACTAGTTCACAGTATAATATATGTAATTGTATTACATATATTAATACAATTACATATAATATTCCCATTTGTTCCATGGAACTTGACGTCATGGGTCAAAATGAGACTTATTTGTTCCATAGAAAATTTAAACTTTTTTTTTCCTAATCTGTTATAAACAACAAACATTAAAACCTTTCTGGTTAGTGATTTCATCACAGAGTCACTCCTTTTTCCACTTCCTAAACTCTTCAAAACTCTAGATCTAGACCCTCAAAAGTATAGATATACATATACAGATAGATTGCTCGGCTTCTATTCATCGGATTGAAATACCATGTACAGTTTTTAAGTCTAAACCTAAGCTATCCAACAGTGAAAACCACATCACAATCACATAGGTTTTTCGTGATGCGCGAACATACAAACATAAACGATAAAAAAAACTTGTTCAGAAGCTCATTCTATAGAATTATAGATTGCTCCTCATTTTTTTTAATTGTCTTCTTTGAACAGACTTTCTAATACTTACTGCTTTATTATAAGTATAGATAGAAATGTATTGCGCGTCAAATGATGCCTATTGGATACTAGATATAAAGTAAAATAATTCAAGGCAAGCATAGATCTAATTAACAGTGGGCAGATTAGGTACCGGCTCCTCGAGCGTGGACCGCATAAATTAGGTGCAACGCACACAATTGTCCTTCTTTGGCCTTAGTCACAATCGGAGTGGCGGTTGTGCACGTGTTAGCAGTGACTCTCATTCACGCTACAGTCTGCGTATGTCTCTATCTTTGTTGTTGATGCACATGAAGCACGACGGTGGGAATGTAGCTTTTTGGGTGTGTTTACCTTTATTTTTATCTAGTCCAGTTTATGTTAACGTGATAATAAAACGTGCCGTATCTTCCCCGCTTTAACTAGATCTATAGAAGCAAGTCATACATCTAAAAAAATTACAGTATCTATATAAACCGAACATAAACTATCCGCAGCAACGAGAAGCAAACATTATATCTGTGAAAACCGCTTCGATCCTTTGAAATCTGTCTTTAAACCCATTTGAATATGCTAATGTAATGGTAACATCAGTTAATTTTAATATAAACATATTCTTGCATATTCAACGATTAAATAATGTGCGTATAAAGTGTGTAAACTACAAGCTCTTTGTTTAACTTTGAAGGTGTCAAAATGTTTTTATAAATTCATTCATTGTTTTATCTCATTGTTATTTCGTTAATGAAGTTTCATAATGCAACTGTCTGTTTTAAGGCCGCTCGAACGGTGGAAACATTGTCACAGTATAAATAATAGTTGATATTGTGGTGAAATCGACATGGATGTCTAAGAAGCCACAAAAATAATCTTTTTTTGTCGATGATCTATGGTCTCCCCCCATTTTTCCAGACATCCCAGTGCTCTGCAATCAGTGACTATCCCTCCTGGTAGATATCGAGGTCATCACGCCATCGCTTCCTGAGTCAGCCTCGGCCACGACGCCCTTGACCAGGCACCCAGGGCGTGACAACTCTTGCCCAGCGATCTGGGCCTTATGCTTTTGAAATCCATACCAATATATGAAAGTGAAACGTTGACTGTTTGTTTGGGGAGCTTTCACGCGATAACGGCTGGACGGATTTTGATGAAATTTGGAATGGAGATAGCTTATACCCTGGAATAAAACATGGAATACTTTTTATCCCGGAAAACTGTTAGTTTAAACGAAAGCTGGAAATTGTTGATTACTTGCTGTAAGGAAAGGTTGTAAGGTTGCCTTGGAAACGAAATAACAAGTCAAGTCAAAAAACATCAAGAGCTATACCTACCTATATAGTGATATACCTACTTTTGCACTGGGTTTTAATATCTAGAAGAACATAGGATGTTTTTTTCACGATAAACTATAGTCCGCGCGGACGAAGTCGCGGGCGGGAAAGATACTTCCGCATAAAAAGCAATCGCTTAACTGAACAATATGGGATATTCCCTTTCTCCTGCTTTGTCCCCCTAGAAGGGGGAAAGAAAAAAAAAGTATTTGAGTAACCTGCTTGTCTCGTCAATATTTACCTTAAGTGCGTGTCGGACGCGCGTAGCCTTTGGGTTCCGTGGACGGGATCCTAAGCTACCCTACTATGAAAATGAAAACAGCATTGCAATCGATACAGTAGTTTTTAAGTGATATGCCTTTATGAGTGGTGGGGGGGATATACAGGTAAAGCAAACAGGTTACTTTAGAGCCGGATATTACGTCTTCATCATCATGTCGGCACTTAGAAGTCCACTGCTGAACATAGGCCTCCCCCAAAGAGCGCCATGCCGAGCGATTTTGTTCCACCTCCATCCACCGACTTCCTGCGATGGCTACAATGCCATCGGATATAATAGAAAAAAAACTGTGACGGAAATTTTGCTATAGCTTTAAAATACCTATTCAACGAGACCCCACACGATGAAGAATAAAAAAAACATGACATTTCATGCATAGGTGAGGGGGACCACGCAATTTTTTTTAAGCATTTGTTTGTTGGTTATAAACATCTATGTATATATAAATTCCAAATTTCAACCTGGTAGTGTTAATAGCTCAGACCAAGTATTACTATAGTAATGTATCCTCCTAGGTTAAAAGTGTCTAAATAAAAAGACTGAGACAGACGAACGGACAGACAAATACTCATATGATGAAACTATAAGAATTCCTTATTTGACTATGGAACCTCATAATGTATGGAGGTGAGCAACCAAGTCTTGTCAGTTTAGTTTAAGGCTTTAATCCCAACAGTGGGTTTGATGACTTTATAGTTCTACCTATTTGATGAATGAAATATTTAATTCACATGATAAGTCATTGCAAAGTGACTGTTAAGTGTTAAGGAATGCTACAGTTTAAACTCTCCTATTGTAAACATTTAAAGTGAGTCACCTGAAGTGGCTTCTTTGAGAAACTTAACCCCGCGAGGATGAGGAGGGATCTATTTGATCCTGCCCCTTTTTTTGTACAGTTTTCGTCCTTCAGCCGTAAGCTGTTGAACTTCTCAGTAGTTGGAGCTATTGAAACCCTTTGCCCTCCAAATACCGCAGATTGGTCTGATGGAGTTTGGGCTAGAAGTTACACGTGCGCAAAAGTCGAATAGGGTAGATTATGACAGTCTCATAAGCAATAAAAAACAGTCTATGTAAAAAATGCAAAGAACTGGGTATTGATTATTGTAAAACCTTTGATAAACTGAACACAATTATGAATTTTCGTACCATAAATATTTTAGTTTAAATATGAAATGTAAATCCTGCTAAGGGTTTTAAATCTAAGACCTTTGAAAAATGTATAGAATTATTAACTTTGTATGCTGAACAATGTTTTTCTTTGTTAAAATCTTTTGTTAAATATCCAATTTACATATTTACTTTCAATGCTTATACAAAAATATTTTAAAAAAAACAGGGTCTCCATGACCCTCCTCATTCTCGACTTATGTTATTGTACTACATCCTCGCTGGGTTAAGGTCATGCTCAATTTTTCTTTTACCAAACTTGATTAACATTATCCTATCAATGTAAAACTTAAATTTGTGGGTTTAAAATTATTTACATTTGGTTTTTATAATTTTACCATTAACACCTGCACGTAATTATGTAATAGGTTATGTCTCGTACATAATCCAAATTATTCCTATAGAAAAATTATTAGATATTTTCCTTTACTTTACTAAGACAGTTTCATAATTAGAAGTTTCTTTCTCATTTTTTTTAACTACACTATAATCAATTTTAAACAGCTTGAGTTACCAAGATGAATTATTGTTATTGTTACTACTGTTCCAAGTTTAATACATGAGTAATAAATTATTTGATTGCACAATTAACGAGTATATGACAAAATAGTACTGACTCACCTTGAATTAATATAAGATGCATGATTGTCAAAAATTGTGTCATTTTCTTTCAATAATAATTATTCTACAAAATACTGCCTAGAGGCATGCATGAGTAACTTACATTAATCATAAAATGATGAGACATAGCACAATCAATACATATACCAAGACATGAAATAAAAATAAATAAAAAATTATTGGGATGTGTCGCAAATTCCCCAATGCCTTAAGACCAAGGCTTTCAATCAATGCGTCTTGCCTATCCTCACTTACAATGCAGAGACATGGCAGCTCACAAAAGAGCACATGCATAAGATGAAGGTAGCTTAAAAAAAGCTCTAAGGGCGATGGAGTGTGCCATGCTCGGCATTTCACATGTGGATTGAATCACCAATTTCGAGAACAGACATAGGACATAGACGTAGGGAAACTGATCACGAAGCTGAAGGATGGGCAGGGCATTTGGCAAGACGAGAAGATTGCAGATGGACACGGGCAGTGACGCAATGTTGGCCAAGATAAGGACGTAGAGGCAGACCACCTGCTCTATGATCAGACGTCATCAAGGTGGCAGGAAGGGAGTGGATCTGCTCGGCGCAGGACCAGAAAGAGTGGCGTGAACATGTGGAGGCCCATACCCAACAGTGGGTCGATGTGGCTATTATAGATAGGCTGTGGCTGTATGTGTGTACTGTCTTTCAGTAATTAATGAGACCATTTTAGTAGAAAAAATAATTGTATATGCTTTATTGCAGCTTGTGACTGACTTAGTTGCCCAAATCAGTGATAGTCACATGGACTGATGGGCCCCAAGCGGGCTTCATGAGCATGAACATACATAAACTTCTACCGCCAGATTAGGAATATAACCATTCCAGAAGAACCAGCAAGATACTTATCATGATGATGGCGAATATTTTAATTTAATTTTCAATAGATTATATTTTTGATGTTAAACTAATAATAGTTGTTATGGCCAAGATTGCCTCCAAACATCTTTTCCTATAGTATATTAACTTAATTTGCTATAACTAATAAATTACATATTATATGGTAATACTATCTGCGCCTTGCGGTTTCACACGCAATGATGATGAAAGTATCCTATGTGTTATTCCAGGACCTAAAGTGTTTGTAATGTGTGTTATTACATACCTAATTTCATCCAAATCACACACAAACCTTTTTGAATTAAAAAAAAAGAAAAAAAGTAGGATTTATTTGAAGATAGTTATGAGATTGCATCTCTGCTATGGCCAAAATCCTTAAACAATTAGAGACAACTTATCAATAACAAAAGAAAGGCAATATCAAGATTGAGCTGTTTTTAAAACAATTGACAATTTAAAAAAAGTAACCAGTATCAAGAACAAGTTAATACTTTTTTTAAACTATACCTCTTTTTTAAAACTGAAAAGATTTTTTTCATTGTCATCTCTGAGCTATGCTATACGTTTCAAGTCTAGCTCATTGAAGTTTATTTAAAATCAATTACAAAATTTGTAGCAAACTGACAAACAATCTAAAAGCCTTTTATTAGTAACTTTTAAACTTTTGCAATTCACAAAAATATTTATATTTTTAAAAGGGACTTAATCACCCTGAAATCATTTTATTTTCTTGATGTGACCACGATCAATGCAACTTGAATGAAACAATGAGGTAAATAAAAATTAAATTTTCAGCGCTATTAAGTCCCGTTAAATATATAATCAGCGAGTTAGTTGTTTGTTTGTTTGTTATATGAGGTAGTGCTGGCCTCTGGTGTCAGAGTTTGTCAGGCCGTCCAATGGCTTAATACATGGCTTAGCGACTGCTATAATCAGTAACAGCCGGACCGATAGCTTAACGTGCCCACCGAAGCACGGAACGATGGAAAACTGCACATAACTTAGAAAAGTTATTAGTGCGGAGGCTAGGATCAAACCCGGTATCCTTGGATTCTTAGTTGCACTGTTGAACCGTTAGGCTACCATCGCTCTTAGCGAGTTAGTAAAAATGTGGTTAGAAACCTAATTCTATTATTCAAGCAGAGGATATATGATAGTCCCTGAATAATATCAATCCCTGTTAACTCCAAAGAAGTAAAGTTTAAAATCAAATAATATGCGGTGACGGTTTATCGGCCAATTAAAACCTTTTCTTACTTGCTTCAATACTATAGAAAACATCCCTGATGTAACTGTTGTGTTATTATAAAAATATAGTTCAATTATAGGCACAGCACATGTAGAAAGATCTCACCTGTTTCAGCCTCTCCACATCGGTGCGTGGTTGTTGGTACGGCTGCTGTGTGGCCGTCGCAGTAGTCTGCGTGTACGAAGGGTACTCAAGGTTGACGTTAAGCAGCTGGGCAGCATTGTCTCGAGCTTCGTATGCCAGGCCTCTAATCTCAAGCTCAGATGCTGTGTGCATCAAAGACTGTAAGTCCAGCTCTTGAACGTCCACTGAGCCTTTGTACATAAACTCCACAAGAAGGTTGATCTCCGAGAATGGGATCCCTTTTAGGATCACGATGGGGTGTTGACATGGGTTGTCCCTAGACAGAAAATATTCTAAATGAGATATTACTTTATCACTATGTACCTGCGGCAATTTTACAGTTAAATTGCAGTGATTCATTCTATTCCCAACTTTGTATTCAATGTGTTTGGAACTCATTAAAATTTTGCAATTAAATAAAATTTAAAGTAGCTATTAAATGTGAAAAATACCATCTGGCTGTTTACAGTGCACGGTATAAATAACTTCACTATAAAAATAATGATGTCATTATGACCAAATGGATAATTTGGGCAGGGCTTGGGTAAATTCAAAGAATATAGCTACTATCTAACGGAGGGTTAATACCCATAACATTTTGATGGAATAGTGTGTATGCCGACTTTTGATTACAGAACACAATATATGGTAGAAATTAAAAAAAAGGAATAGTATACTCACTTGAATATTTGTTCGAAGTACGGACTGCAGGCGGAAAGCACGAGCTTGTGCGCCTTGAGGGTCCCATCGCGGCAGGAGAGCGTTACGTCCGCGAGCGCTGACGACGAGTAGATGGTCGTGAACAGCTGGCTCAAGTTCTGCAGGTGGTTGTTCCACTTCAAGTGGAACGTCTTATCGCTCACCAGCCCCTGCATCTGCACCACCACATTCACTCATAAAACACAAAATAACACCACTTCCCGACTGATGGGTATCGACAGAAAACCGACTCTGCTGAGACCGCTACATAAAATTATAATTATTACAACTTATTTTTAGAACGATGCCCGTAAAAAAACACTATACGATACGTACGCGGTATGACAGTAATATACCGTAGGTACGCGCCGCCGACGAAATTTAATGCTATAAAAATTTATTTGTATTTTATTCGGTAACGTGAAATTTTCCTGCCAATCGCACCGGCACAAATTTCTTACCTTTTATTCACGTTTCCACTTCCCTATTTTTCACAAATAACACCGAAACATTTCACAAAATTATTACATTAATTTTATGTTACACAGAAAGCCGTGTCGTAAAAAACAGAGTGGGGCACGCCGAGCCCCCTCCTACCCCGGCCCCCTCGCACACAATCAATATACGGAATATGAGAGCGCGGCGCGCCCCCTCGTCCCCCGCATGCTTTATTATACACTGTATAATTAATATACAACTTTATAAATTGTATAAGCCAGTCTGCGCTTATACACTTCCAAGAATGCTTTTTATTTTATCAAGATAACTATCACAGACGGATTTTTACTCATTATTTTAGAAAAATAATTATATAACTTCAAAGATGCATGAGATTTGTTGGATCGGAAATAATGTAGTCGAGTTGTAATGTAAGTGTGCATGTGGATTCATACATACACACAGGTAGACTAAAATTTATTTATATAAGTCAATTATTAATATATGAGAGAAACTCCTTATAAGAATATACTATGCACATATTTTTGTAATATCTACTCTTTTTTTTCTTATTTGGTTTTCAACCCAACTGGGCCCCATTTTACTAAAATAATTTAGTTGGTTAACTACATCAACAGTGTAGTGTGCGTTTTCTTTAGCTTGTGTGAGTAGTAAAATGTACATACATTTCAATCGTTTTCTTTCACTATACCGCGCACACACACACACACACACACGTACAAAACTGGGGAGGCTGGGGCCGACGGACTCTAGTTTTGTTTTTATTAAAATACCATACCATACCATTCTTTTGTTACATTTGTATGAGTAACGTCTGCGCTGTAGTTCGATATTAGTTTAGTAGTAGTACACTTATATTAGTTTCGAATATAGTTCAAACTGAGATGAAATCAGACAGCGCATGATCTGTTGCATTATAGGTAGATACGCATAGTCCTATATGAACAGGGACAGTTCACAGGTACAAATAGTTTACTTCCTTCCCTACCCTACACCACCCCACAGGTACACTTGGGAAGGGGTGGGTGGGTAAATACCTAGGTAACAGCTCGTAATAGGATATTTTGTATCGAGTGTGAGGCATAGAGTTATATGCTTATTGCGTTTGACGATGCAACTTGCGAATCAAATGATCATCTACTGTCATTTTTGTACAAATGCAGTACCTACAGCTAGCGATAGAATAAAATCTGCAATGATGCAATGATAATGCATTATATGCACAGTACAGAACACTACTTCAGTTAATTGTTTTATGACCGCCGGTTCCTTCCCAAATCACTAATAATAAAACATAATAAGATTGACAACCCTGGCCCTGTCTGTAAGTAGAAGAAATTGATATAATCGGTAAAATACACTCGAGAGCATAGAAATCGCACACTACCTACATTTTCACTTTGACCCTAAATATTTTTTAAATTAAATGTTGGTTGCAAATATAACTTAAATTTAATTAAGGTATACACTGTTAGCTTTCTAAAAACACATAATTCCTAGTCATGACCTTCAAAATCATTACAGTAGCAACGAAACAATAGAATGTCCCAAAATCGCTCGTTTCAGGTAGCGCGGTTTGCATGACTATTAGCAGGTATAAAAGGTTAGGGGATGATTGAAATGATACTCCCCACGTAATAAATGGCAACTGTCCAAGCCGAGGTTCGTACCCCCTGGGTGCCCTTGAGCAAGTGGCCAGAAACTTAACTTTGGCATGCGCCTTCTGCGTCACGCATTGTGGCGGAGCGCTTTTGCGCCCGCCTCACCGTCCGGTGTCGCTGTAGAGGTCAGCTATAGACAAACAGCACATATCCTTTAAATCAAAATAAAAATATATGAAATGACATCATTTGCATACCAACTCGTAGTCAGAAAGGTTATCGAATAATTCAGAACAAGAAAATGGATACCACACCGGAAGCAGCGTCTCAAGTGGTTGCACTAATTGAAGCTGGACAGACCCAAAGTCAAGTGGCACGACAGTTAAATTTAAGCCGATATGCTGTTCAGCGTGTATACCAGCGATATCAACAGACTGGTGGCTATACCCGGCGACGAGGAACAGGCCGAATATGTGCTACAACACAGCGCGATGACCGTTTTCTTGTCACAACATCGCTATGAAATCACCGGTCGAATGCAGTTCAGCTCGGGCAGCAGCTCCAGGAAGTTCGAGAAGTGGAAGTCAGTCGGTGGACGGTTAGAAGAAGACTAGTCGAAGGAGGCCTGACAGCGCACAGACCGGCAACTGGTCCGAAATTGACCCCAGCCCACCGACAAGCACAACATCAGTTTGCTCGAGATCACGTGAATTGGACTATGGATCAATGGAAGGCAGTACTGTTCTCTGGCGAATACAGGATGTGTCTTCATGGTAACGACGCACGAGATAGAGTGTACCGAAGATCCTGTGAGCGTTTCGCTCAATGCTGCATCTCTGAACGTGTCTCATACGGCGGCGGTTCGTGCATGTTCTGGGGAGGCATGTCACTAGAGGCGAAAACTGAACTTGTATTCATCACAGGGCCCAATACCGAACGTCGATCCAGAGGACTGACGATGACGTTACATCTAAGAGATCCTGGAAGAACACGTAGTGCCTTTTTCGGGATTTGTCGGCGAAAATTTCATTTTCTTGCAAGACAATGCAAGACCATACAAGACCACACACCGCTGCTATAGTGCGCCAGTATTTGGAGGAGGTTGATGTACCGGTTATGGCATGGCCTGCTCGAAGCCCAGATCTCAATCCCATTGAGCACTTATCGGACAACCTGAAAAGACAAGTACGAGGCAGAAACACGGCGCCCACGATTTTGAGAGAGCCCAGAGAGCTTCAAATCGCAATTAAGGAAGAATGGGATAGCATACCGCAGGATTATGTAAAAAATATTTCTTCGATGAAACATCGAATGGAAGCTGTAATTCAGGCTAGAGGAGGCAATACCTCGTGTTAATAAATGTTTATTTTATCAATTTTATTGTTTTATTACCCTTTTATACCTGGTCAAAATTCCAGAAACAGCGCTACCTGAAACGAGCGATTTGGGGTAATTCTATTGTTTTGTTGCTACTGTAATGATTTTGAAGGTCATGATTAGGAATTATGTGTTTTTAGAAAGCTAACAGTGTGTACTTAGTTATATTTGCAACCAACATTTAATTTAAAAAATATTTAGGGTCAAAGTGAAAATGTAGGTAGTGTGCGATTTCTATGCTCTCGAGTGTATATACCGAGAATATTAGTTGAGGTCATCGGTGGGTTTTGACTCAAAGGCATAGACAATAGACTATTGAGCATCTTTCAATTTTCTTAAGCTGTCATCTGTCACCTGTCACTAATGTCACTATCAATTTGTCGTTTCGTCGTCGCTCGCTCTTTCGTTCGATCGAGTTATTTTGTATGCGTTTGCTTGCGCCCAGTTTCGTTTTTCGTTACGTTCTTTAACTTCGCTTCGTTCCCTAGCTACTTCAGTTTTTATTCGTCAGCTATTCGTGACTGCTGTGTCTTTACAATAAAAAATTAACTGCAGCTGCAGCAGTAAATGTAAACTGGTGCCACGAATACAAAGCATTTTGGCGGCAAGCCCAGAAATAAACTGGATAAAAGTTCATACATTGTAAAATTAAAAATACAACAATATCGTAATGGAAAGTGCCACAAATCTAGTTGTTGCGAGCCCCAACATCAAGTATTCTGATGATTTTATCTATTCGGATTATGCATATGAAGAGACTTTAGTGACGAAAACCGGTGACGATATCCTGGTAAGTGCATGCACATTGGAATACCTTAGAAATAATAGGCCAAACATAACCTCTCCTCCCATCGCCCGGCCCGCTGCCCCGCTAGGCTATTGATTGCTAAGTCTTCCAGAAGGATGTAGAAAGAGCGTGATTTTCCGCAGAAGATCAAGATTGCCTCTATTCATAACTAAAGTTACAACAAAAATATATTTAACTCACCTGTTATGAATTCCTTGCCTGCTGAGATCCTCAGTAGATAAGAAATCTTGCATGATCAGACTAAATAAAATTCTTAAATTCCTGACTGAAACAGGGTAAAGGATAAGTACCGTACGACTAGAAAAGCGCCACCCTTTTATGGTTGAAACACCTCGCACAAGACTGAAACGTTACGCTTCTTCATTTATTAGTGTTTCCGGTAAATTATTACCCAGGTATGTTCAAGTCAAGAGTGAATAGGTTTCTACTAGGCAAGAGTGCTACACCTTCAACCACATCATAATTAATGGACATGAAAATATCTAACTTGTGAGGCCTGAGATTCAGGTGTTACTTTGCAGAAATCCATATACAAAATGAACAAAGTAAAAATATGTTGCTATCTTCCACCAAACTGTTTGTTAGACAAATTATAAATGAAAAAAAAAACAACATGAACATGGGGTTTTATATATATATATATATATATATATATAAAACCCCATGTTAACCAACCCTTACCAAAAATGAAACTAAACGGGAGATGTTGACTTGTCGAGTGCTGAATAGCAACATCTCCCGAGGATGCCTCGTGCAGGCGAAACACGTGTCGTTTTGCTGTCTGACTTTGGTATTTGGATAGAGGTATATGTTTTTTATTCTGTGTATATATATTTAATACTAGCTGTACCCGCGGCTTCGCACGCATGGTCATTTCTTTAGATTAAAAGTACTATAATTCCAGTTCCAGTTAGTGCTATTCCAGGACCTAAAATTCCAATACACCAACATTTGATCAAAATTTCTTCAGCAGTCAAAAATATTTTTATTGATTGCTTAGCTTCTAATCGCCAAATTGAGATACTAATTACACCAGTTTTGAAGTCAAACCCTAAGCTATCCTACATTGAAAACCGCATAGCAGTTCGTCCCGTTCTTTTTATGTGATGCACAAAAATACAGACAGAAAGACATGAACAAAAACAAAAAAATTGTTCTGTAGCTTATTTTAAGGTACCCTAAACCATTTTTTTATTTGACTTCATTGTGCAGCCTTTTTCGTACCTATTGCTTTATTATAAGTATAGATAGGATAGTAGACTGTGCCAAATTGCATCAAAATTCGTCCAGTAGTTACAGCCTGATATGTGTTCTTTCAAATAACTTTCAACCCCTATCCTGCGGGAACACTTTAATTTTTCGTGATGAAAAGTATCCAAAGTATTACCTCGTAGTATGAACTCATATCATACCAAGTTTAATTTGAATTCATCAAGTAGTTTCGACGAAGCATGGTCAAGATACAGACCGACAGACAGATAAAAATGAAAAAAAAAACAGTTATGGCTTCACTATCGAACATAGAGTACCCTACAAAATGTATCATTTATTACTTCAAAATTAACATAACTTTGTTCCCTATCCCGCAGGAACCCATTATTTTTTCGGGATAAAAGATATCCTCAATTTTAACCTATCATTTATACTATGACTGTGTATCAAAATCCATCCAGTATTTTGAGCGTGGTACGTGTTCTTTTAAATAACTTTCAATCCATCTGCGAGAACTTATTATTTTTTCAGGATGAAAAGTCCTATTATGATGAAAAGAATTCTATGTCCTACCTCGTAGTATCAACTCAAATCATACCAAGTTTCATTTAAATTCATTCAGCAGTTTCAGCGGCGTGATGCGCGGCCAAGATACAGAAAGAAAGAAAAAATAGGCATCCCAAATTTTCACCCATCATATAAACTATGACTGTGCCAAATTGCATCAAAATCCGTGCTGTAGTTTCAGCGGGATACATGTTCTTTTAAATAACTTACAAACCCTATCCTGTGGGAATCCTTTAATTTTTCGGGATGATAAGTATCCAATGTCCTACCTCAAAGTATGAACTCAAATCATACCAAGTTTTAATTGAATTCATTAAGTAGTTTCGGCATGATATGCTGCCAAAATACAAACAGACAGACAAAAAAAAACAGTTTTTGCGTCAGTACCGAATATAAAACAGACTCCAATTTTTTTTTACTAAATATTTTCAATGTACAGAATTTGGACCCCTATCCCGCAGGAACACTTTGCATTTTTGGGATTAAAAGTATCGTTAATTTTCACCCATCATATTAACTTTGACTGTGCCAAGTTGCATCAAAATCCGTTCAGTAGTTTCAGCGTGATACGTGTTCTTTTAAATACCTTTCCACCCCTATCCTGCGGGAACCCTTAAATATTTCGGGATGAAAAATGTCCTATGTCCTCCCTCATAGTATGAACTCAAATCATACCAAGTTTCATTTAAATTCATTCAGTAGTTTCGTCGTGATGCCTAGCCAAGATACAGACAGACAGACAGACAGACAAAAATAATTTATTTTACATTTTTGGCTTCAGTATCAAATATAGAACAGCCTCCAAAAAATATTTGCAAAATATCTTCAATGTACAGAATTGGACCTGTTACAGTTTTATTATAAGTATAGATATAGATATATAGTTGTATGTAGATGTCCTTGTCTTTTCATTTTACAATAGTTTCATTTTTGATGAGGGCTGGTTAGTGTGGGGTTTTATATATATATTGTATTTTTGTTTTTCCATTTATCATTTGTCTGACAAACAGTTTGGCGGAAGTTTGCTACATATATTTACTTTGTTCATATTTTTTTAGACAATCAAAGCTAAAAAAATCATGTAGCGAGCTCCCACCTTCGCCGTCTAATCTAACACGCCCAAGTCGGGCTTCCACCCTCGCCTTCTATCCCTTCTATGCAGTTATGTTTGTGATAGCTGCACCCTGCGGCTTTTCCTTTGGAGGAATTGTCTTTTGTTCCGGAGTAACAGGTAAAAAAATATATTGTTGCTTGCCCTTTGTCATTATGTATGCTATTTCCTTATCAAATTTAATTAAGGTTGAAGATTGTAAAATGGTAACAAACAGACAGAATTACTTTTGCTTTTATAATAATATGTGAAGTGTACTAATCTTTGAAATCTTTACTCTGATGTAATGCCATTCTACAGAAGCACCAATGTTACAGATGTACACAATGTCAAAGTCTAAAGTATTTTTTGTAAACTAGCGACCCGCCAAAGCAAAGCAAGGGTGCAATTAAAAAATCAAAAGAGGCGAAAAATTTAGTTCTCGCACACTCAACCTTAACTCTGTTTCGAGGGGAGCCAGCGAGCGAAGTGAGTCACCTTCCCCCAAAGCAGAGTAATTACAAGGCAGAGTACATTACAAGGCTGTTCAGGTCTCGTACGCTCGTAATTAAATAGTAAAAAATCTTCAAAACGGAGTGATTTTGACGGGACTTTCACTGGCAGATAGCTGATGTTATAAAGAGTAACTAAGGCTACTTTTATTTTTGAAATAATTAGGGCTCCACAAAAAAATTAGATCAATTTAATAAAATTTGGTAAACTAAGTATGTTTTGAGTTTGAAAAATAAATTTCCCTTTCATGTGCCAAATCAGACTTGAATTTTCGAAAAGGAAATATTTTTGGAAATACGCCTGTTAGAGAAGAGAGCACCAAAAACCTCTACGGGGATGTCATTATCTCAATTTTTGACAGTCTTTATGTTTGTTATATATTTTAGTCATTACTTTATCTGCTTGATGTGCTTTGTAAACTTAAATTTATTTATTTATTCAACCAACCAGAGTCAATACAAAAATACAATAAAATCATCAAAAATAAAAATAAAACACACAAAAAATATAAATAAAAATTAAAGTGGATTGAAAAAAAAAAACATAATAGTGGAAAAAATAACAATAATAATAGTTATTATACTTACTTAGAACAATAAGTTGACTTTATTCAGGTGCACCATATCACAGTGGTACACATACTGACAGTCAAAACGTTGCGAAAATGCCCGTAGAATACCATTGCGGCTGCCCCGCACCCTGCGCACCAGGGATGTGCACCGTTTGCGCATGATTGTGTAGAAGCAATCTACACGTGCTTCGGCAAACATTCCCGACGCGCTGCAGAAGCGGGGCAGCCGCAACAGCACCCGAAACGCATTATTGTATTGGATGCGTAGAGCGTTGTACTGCTTTAGCGTATGACACACCCACAAACTGCTCGTGTAGAAAGACGTACAAAATGCCCTGAAAAGGGTGATTTTGACGTCTCTCGAACAACCAGCAAATCTGCGGGCTATCATATTAGCTCTAACAGACAACGCCCTACTCTCCATCTCTATGTCAGCATCATCTTTCAGATCCGAGGTTACGAGATGTCCTAGGTACTTAAATTTTTCAACTCTGTTTAGAGGACAACTGTTAAGTTTTATAGTCGGTATATTATCTAGACATCTACCCGTAGGCTGGAAGACCATGCATTCACTTTTTTTAACATTGTACAGCAAACCGTGGCTGTCAGCATATTTTTCGCAAATGCCAAGCAGCTTCAACAAACCACAAACAGAAGCACTCAGCAAAACCATGTTGTCTGCATAGCTAATGTTATTAAGACAGATTCAGCCAATATGGCAGCCAACATGCGTGCCGCTGAGCTCCTCTATCAGCGCATTAACGTACAGGTTAAAAACTTAGCAACCCTGTTCACCCCCAAAGTGTGGATTTTCGAAATTCCTTAGTTCCTTCCCCTGCACTACCAAACTTCTTTATCACCTGTGGTTTAGGCTGTTTGTTGATTGTCAGTCAGTCAGCAAACACAACAGTTTTATATACACACACTATATCCTTCTCAAATTTCATCAAGATCAGTTCAGCCTGTAGTTGTGAGTTACTTTCGCTTTTATCATATTAGTATGCATATTATTTTGACCAAATATTACTAACCACTAATTTTAAGTCTAATTATAAAGTACTTTTCAGTATTAATTAGTAACATTCTCTCCTCAGGCCCAGCCATACCGTAGACAGATATGTCTACGCACACAGCGACGCGTAGGCAAGGTTGGCGTGATGCTGGTCGGATGGGGAGGCAACAACGGGTCGACCTTCACGGCTGCCGTGCTGGCCAACAGACACCAGCTGTCTTGGAACACAAAGAATGGTGTTATGGATTCGAACTGGTGAGTGAGTTTTCAGTTTGGATATGATATCAAGGCCTTCTAAGCGTAGGTACAAGTGAAAAAGCGAAGTCACAGCCACTGATCAAACCTTCTAATAAATCGACAGAAAACTTCAATGCAACCAAAAAATGTTAGAAAATTGGTATCCCAAAGTGTTGCGTTTTTGAGATATTGAACCTGTGGTCTCTTAGGCTCATATATATGTCGTGGCGAAATCGTAAATTGATCATTTCATGAAATGTTCGATAATTTCATGAAATGGGTGTATTTCATGAAATGACCCGTTAAAACTGACCGTATCATTGAAAAATTAACGTTTAATGATATCTCAATCCACGTTTGGCCATATTATTAAATATTATTAATGTAGGGTTTTCATAATACCAAAGGTGTTCAAACAGATAGGTTTTCAAGGCTATAAAAAAATAAAAAGGTGGATATTGTAACTATTTCACAATATGATCACTAATAATAATTTTCTAATGGAAAAATTTGGGTCACGGACGAGATTCGAACTCGCATACTATGCCTCAGCGCGGCACATGCCTTTACCAATTCGGCCACCGAGACCAAATCTTTCCACTAGCTTCTTTGTACCCGTCTTATGGGGACGGTCACGCAAATCCGTGACCCAAATTTTTCCATTAGAAAATCATTATACATATCTACGCTAAGCAGGTGTTAACTGCTATAAAAAATCATAAAAGTATGACCACTAATGTTTGACCATATCATCAAGTAGCCGTGCGTTTAGCTGTACATATTGTCAAACGCTAATCACTCATACATCTGGCCAAACCATTTCATGATGTCACCGATAATTTCATGAAATATATTTCTTTCATGATGTGACCAACCATTTCATGAAATGATCAATTTTACAATATCGCCACGACATAGGGTATACATTTGTCTGTAAAGCACGGCAGCGATAGACAGATAGCACCCGCCCCTTCGCATTACATATTTATGCGCAAGCGATACAGACAAGTAGTGAGGGGTCATTGTATGGATATATCTCAACATCGCGGCCGTGTTATAATATGCCAAAGGACTGACAGTTCTAATGAATGAACCCAATCTCTATGCAGAAATAGTTATGTCAATTTTTAAGTTTTATTTATTTGTTATAGGTAAGGTTTAACCATTATTTCATTCACCGGTGCTAAGTGATACATCACATTATCACTTAACACCGGTGATTGAAAAATAATGTAGTGTTACTTTCTGCTTTCGACCTTTCCATCCACACCCCCCATGTCAGCACTCATTTAATAAGCTATTAGATAGATTATATAAATAGTAAAGCTGGGCGGTTTATTTACACTAAAAACCTGGCCAAAAGTTGAATACTCAAAGTACGGTAAAACGTAATGCATTAGTATCTTTTAAACACCCAAATACCTTGTATATCGGTTCAGTAGTACAACTTAGTATCCAAGTGTACCGGGTTTGGTCCTATGCTTCGCCAACGACTTAGTTATGTACACTTTTTTATCGCTCCGTGCATCGAAGGGCACGTTAAGCTGTCGGTCCCGGCTGTTATATAGCAGTCATTAAGCCATGTCAGAGCCCCTCGGGCGGCCTGACAAACTGTGACACCAGATGCCAGCACCACCTCATAAGACAAACAAACAAACTTGGGGAAATTAAGGCATTCAATAATATATCTTTATGTTATACGTTAAAAATACACAACAAAAAAATAGAAACTTGTCAGAACTCCATGAAAAGAAAAGTAGGTAGTAGGTAGGTAGTATGATAGGTAAAAGACTATCAGATAGAATAAAAATTGTGACCATTAAGAAACATACAAAAACAAAAGATGTCATAAAAACAATCAAAAATCTAAAGTGGAAGTGGTCAGGCCATACAATCAGAGGAAGTGAAAAATGGTCAAAATTAGTCACAAGTGACAAGAAGAGTAAACGAGGCAGACCATTTAGACGGTGGGTTGATGACATTAAAGCCATAGCAGGTGGCACATGGACTAGAATAGCTAAAGATAGAGGGAAATGGCGACAGTTGGAGGAGGCCTGTGCCTACTAGTGGCATACAGACAGGGAGTCGATGCAAATAAAACAAAAATATAATGAGTGCATTATTGTTAAAAGTGTTACTTGAATTTATTATACACAATGTAACTTAAAATACTGTCTGAATAAATGCTATTAATAGATAGATAGATTAACTCTTTATTAGACACCACAAGTACAACGAGAAATTATATCTAATAATAAAGTATAACACTGAGTGTCACAAGGGGCGGTCTTATCGCTCAGAGCGATGTCTTCCAGACAACCGTGCATGGAGAGGAATAACTAGTGGTAAGGGACGGTGGTTATCAGTAAATAAATGAATGACATACCTACACCATAAAATATATGAATGTAATGCAATATACAAATTATTATACGTTATTTGCACGTCACCACTCCGCCTACACGCACTTCCTCATCGCGCCATGCTAACACACGATTTCTATATATACCCTGCATGTCACTATAAAATATATATATATATATATTTTATAGTGACATGCAGGGTACCAAGAACTAGAGGACCACACAATAATAGGTATCTGACAAGCACAAATTAAAAATGTATATAACCCCCGACCCCCCACCCCTTTCCTTTTCTTGTTTGAAAGCTGATGTGAACGAGATGGTTCTTAGCTATAATAGGAGGGGTTGAGAATCGTTTCTCCCAAACGAATGGACCGATTTAGATGCGGTTTTTTATTTTTCAAAGCTTAGGTAATCGAGATGGTTCTTATCTATTTGGGGGGGGGTCGGAGGTTATATATATATATTTTAATAGTGCTTGTTTTCCACTGTTAGGTTTGGCTCCATAACTCAAGCGTCCACAGTGAGGCTTGGCATCAACGAGCAAGGCAATGAAGTGTACGTTCCGATGTGCAACCTGTTGCCGATGGTGCATCCGGACGATTTGGGTAAGTTACTTCTACAAGATGCTTTGTTGAAGTTGCCGTTCACTTGCAGTCTGTTTGCAGTTGTCTCGTTGCACTCTGCTCTGAATTTTCTGGGATTATGAAGCTTAAGTTCTAACATAGATATAATATTCTAATTGAGCTAAATTTGAGTTGTATTTTTTTTTAAATAGGCTTGTCGTTCCCACGGCTTTGCACGCGTGGTCATTTCTTGGGATTTTGATTACCATATGTGCTATTTCAGGACTTAAAATACCAATACTCAAAACTTCTTCAGCCGCTAAATGTTTTTTTACTGTTTGCTTGGTTTCTAATCATCGGTTAAAGATACCAAGTACACCAGGTTTTAATTTATACCCTAAGCTAACCGTGAAAACCGCATCGCAATCGGCCCAGTAGTTTTGACGTGATGCGCGAAGAGACAGACAGACACGATTTAAAAAAATGTTATATTTTTGTTCAGTTGCTTATTTTAAGTACACTAGAGCATTTTTTAAATTATCTTCTTTGTGCAGACTTTTTGGTTCTTACGGCTTTATTTTAAGTACTAGCTGTGACCGCGTGGTCATTTCATTTAGAAGTAGCCCATACGTGGTATTCCACGACCAAAAGTACCTATAAAGTACAATATACTACATTTTTTCAAAGTTCTCCAGCCGTCAAATAGTTTTTTTTTTATTGCTGGGCATCTAATCATCGGATTAAGATACCAAGTACCCCAGTTTTTAAGTCAATCCTTCAGCTTTCCAACAGTGAAAACCGCATCGCAAACGGTCCAGAAGTTTTTACGTGATGCGCGAACAAACAGACAAACAAACAAACAAACAGACTCGATTTAAAAAAATGATTTATTCTTGTTCAGTGTCTTATTTTAAGTACCAGTTTCTTTTAATTATCTTCATTGTACAGACTTGGGCAAGCGCTTGCGCACGATCACATCACCTGATGAAAAGCGTCCATTTGGCCTAAGTAGCAGCACGCTTGTTTAGTATCCTTTCATAAGTATTGTATTCCCTGTATAATGGAAAAATCGACTCGTGACGAACATCTCTTCCAGTCCACAAAAGGCTCAACCACTCTCTTCCCCCCAGTAATCGACGGCTGGGACATCAGCCCCCTCAACCTGGCCGAGTCCATGGTGCGTGCCAAGGTGCTAGAGTTTGACCTGCAGCAGAAACTTCGTAAGGAAATGGCCGCCATGAAACCACGCCCGGCGATATACGATCCTGACTTCATTGCTGCTAATCAGGTATGTGTCGTCTATATCTTATACTAGTTTCCGCCCGCGACTTCGTCCGCGCGGACTAGTGTTTATCCCGAAAATAAACATCCTATTTTCTTCTAGGATATACAACCAATGCAAGAGTAGGCATAGCACCAATGCTCTTGATGTTTTTTGACATACTTGTTATTTCGTTTCCATTGCAACCGTTCCTTACAGCGAGTAATCAACATTTTTCCAGTTTTCCCGTGGAAACTTGCAGTTTTCCGGGATTTAAAGTATCCTATGTTTTTTTCCAGGGTATAAGCTATCTTCATTCTAAATTTCATCAAAATCCGTCCAGCCGTTATCGTGTAAAAGCTCGCCAAACTAACAAAAAGACGTTTCACTTTTATATATTGGTATGGATGTATATATACATTATACACCCATACAAATGCCTAGATTCGTCCAAGTTGATTTGGAGACTTAGCTCAACCAATAATCAGCAGCCGGACCACGTCAGTCCTGATGCGTTCGGTTCCAATGAGATTTTCATTATATATTTTCTTAATCGGTAAGTGATAAATTGTTAACTTTCGATTAAAAAGACAAGTTGTGTTATCCCAGTGCAAATAAAAGTAATCCTAATAAACTGATTAATTTGGATTGAAATTGTAGGGTATTAGATAGAAAATATAATTAAAAAGAACATGTCCGTCAAATAAAGTCAAGATGCTTAAGTAACATATTATATAACAAAATAACACAACTTTTTGTGCATTATAAATAGCTTCGCACGCATTATCATTTATCTAGATTAAAAGTAATCCTAACCCTAAAACACCAGTATAACCAACATTTAATCAAAATTCCTTCAGCCGTCAAAAGTTTTTTATCGATTGCTCGGCTTCTACTCATCGGATTGAGATACCAATTACACCAGTTTAAAGTCAAACTCAAAGCTATCAAACAGTGAAAACCGCACCTCAATCGGTTCAGTAGCTTTTACGTGATGCGCGAACAAACATACAGACAAACAGAAAGATTATTATAAGTTCTAGCTGTGCCCGCAGCGTTGCCCGCGTGGTCATTTCATTTAAAAGTAGCCCACACGTGTTATTCCAAGACCAAAAGTACATGTACCTATAAAGTACAATATACTTCATTTCTTAATGAATGAAAAATGTGAAAACCGCATCGCAATCGGTCCAGAAGTTTTACGTGATGCGCGAACAAACATACAGACAAACAATGAGACACGGTTTATAAAAATGATATATTCTTGTTCAGTAGCCTATGTTACAAGAGTAACGTAGATATCCTTCGGAAGATCTATGAGTTAGCCACAATACCTCAAAATGTTAATGTTAGGTACCTGCGTATGCACAAGATTAAAGACTTCATTTGCATTAAGGAGTTCATCAGGGTGACACAATTTCACCGAATCGCTTCACTAATGTTCTTGATGAAAAGCACCAACATTTTCTAGATGATCTAATCTTAATAAAACATATACTCTATATACTTGCTCCTATGTACCAAACTGAAGTTAAAATTAATTATCGAGGCTAAATTAGAGTAATATTATTTTCAATGCAAACTTAAAGCAGCTGTAACATTTTTCTGATTGTTTTTTTTTCTGATTTAACATAAATGAGTTTTATACACATAAAAAAGGGGGCTACTGAACATCTCCGCCTTATTAGATCCGATTTCGATTGCTTTTTTTTATTTGATATGTATTAACTTTACTGTGCACCGCTAGATTGCTTACAGAAAACTTTGTGGTCGCGAGGTCTTCGCAGAACTACTAGTTTAAAAATCCCATGCCGCTTAAAAAAGATGTTAAAAATTTGCCTACACTAAGAACACAACACAAACTATTATATTATTTAAATAAAGATAAAGTATGGTGATATGGGCAAGTTACAAGATATTTTGCATTCTGATTACTACGAACATTGTTGGACCTCACTAATTGAGATGTAGTTGACCAAGCCATTGACTACCCATTGCCGATGGAGATGCGGAAGCGGGGGACAGACGGAAAGGAACGGCCAACGGACGTGACAGGGCGGAGACACGGCGTCTGTCGCACGTCTTCAATGTTCTCTCGTATTCTGTTCTCTAACTGTACACTTTCCGTTGTAATGTGAATAGTGAATAGTGAATGTGAATGTGGCAAACATCGACATGACCCATAACAGTAAGCAAGCATGGTCTACATTTAAAAAGCTAACGGAAGATCCCCCGAACCCAACCAACCCGGGCAAAGTCACAGCGAACCAAGTGGCTCACCAGCTTTTACTAAATGGTAAAGCCCCTCATCGACTACCAAAAATTCAAAAAAATACCAATATACCCGAGAATCCCACAAATATCTGCAAACCATTTAACCTGACCGACTTAATAACAACCCTGAAATCCTTAAAAAATGGCAAAGCTGCTGGTGTTGACGACATCACAGTTGAGCAACTGAAACACCTGGGCCCTGTTGCTATCTCGTGGCTTCTAGCACTCTTTAACTCCGCCCTTAAAAGCCACCGCATCACAAAACTTTGGAGGAGATCTAAGATCGTAGCTATCCTCAAACCTGGAAAACAACACTCAGACCCAAAAAGTTACAGGCCCATCTCACTACTCTGCCACACTTTCAAACTATTTGAGAAATTACTGCTGAACCGTCTACAGTCTCAGATCGAACCAAAACTAATTCCAGAGCAGGCAGGCTTCAGACCGGGAAAGGCTTGCGCCGGCCAGATCTTGAGGCTTACAGAACACATCGAAGACGGATACGAGGCAAATAAAATAACTGGCGTTGTCTTTGTCGATCTGTCTGCGGCCTACGATACCGTGAACATCAAGAGACTTCTCTCTAAAGTCGAAAAAATTACAGAGGACAAAGATTTCGTAAAGATCCTTGCCGAGTTGCTACTAAATCGTCGATTTCAAGTCCAGCTTCAATCTGATAAAAGCAGATGGTGAAATCAAAGAAACGGCTTGCCACAGGGTAGTGTTCTGGCACCAACACTGTTCAATATCTACACAAACGGCCAATCTAGTTACCCCATCCACAGAGAGGTTCATATATGCGGATGACTTAGCACTGGCCTCACAAAGACTCAGCTTTGAAGAAGCTGAAGAGAAGCTGACGCATGCCCTGGAGGACCTCGGGAAGTATTATGACGCGAATGCCCTAAGGCCCAACCCGTCCAAGACGCAATCCTGTGCCTTCCACTTGCGAAATCGTCAAGCTAATCGCCCTCTTCACATCTCATCGCTCCACCCAGTGTCCGCAGAGATTCTACTGCAGCCATTGAGAAATATAAACAAGAAGCAGATAACAGGCATCCATTACATAATGTTCAACCTTCCCCCAACAGACTTAAAAGCCGACACAGTTTCCTGAGAACAGTAATGCCTGTTGCTCCAAGCGAACTAAAAGATGCCCGACTTAACCTGTGGACCACAAGGCATAAACCACCTGATGATTTCATAACACCAATGGAGGGGTTACCACCTGGTTATGAACAATCTTGGTCAGTGTGGAAAACCTTAAACAGACTCCGTACACAGGTTGGACGCTGCAGGAGCAACCTATGCAGGTGGGGCATGATTGACCAGTCAAGAATGCAGTGCGACTGCGGTGCACTCCGTGCAAACCATGCCACACTTGCTGGAGTGTCCTTCATGTCCCTACCGCTGTACACTGCAGGAACTTTGTCAGAGCACTGGTAATTCCATAGACTTCGCCGCTTACTGGTCTAAGTGGATATAAATTTAAATTAAAAAAAAATGTACTGTCGACACGAAGAAGAAGAAGAATGTGAATAGTAAGTATTTTATTCGCAAAGCGTGCTCGTACGATCGCCCGATGATTAGGACGTGGCCTGGGACATTCGTTTTAAGTCTGAATAAAAAAACAGGCTAAGTGGTAGTCGGCCTCGCGTACCGTTTACTTACAATCTCGTAGGTTTGTAAATAGTTCGTCCAGCAAGGGAAATGAGGAAAGGAGTTTATTGTTACTGCAAATTTAAGGTTTTTGGATTTTTCCCTTTACTTGTGCTAGAAGACATTGCTTCTTGTTATATTGCAGTACCCTTGTACTGCAATATAATAATTTTAACCTATACACGTGAAAACAGTATCATTGCGAAACCTGAGCGAATCGACAGCGAAAATTATGATTTATTTCTGGCAGTATATGAATTCAAAAGCGAAGAATGAAAACTGCATACCTACCTAAGTTGACCTCGTCGCTTCTAACGTTGCATCGAAGCCCTTAAGCAGTAACTCATAATTTGTGATAGAAGATAAAAATTAACTACCCATGAAATAAATTGATCAAAAGAACATGTTTCAGAAGTTTTATAAGTAATATGGTTCAGAGGTTTGCGGTATTCTACCTCGATTTATCATACCTAGATATGGGTACATGAAATGTAGTCTGTTTGTAAGCCTTTCTCGTCCAAAGAGCTAACCCGGTTTTGTCTAATGGATACACTTATACACTTCAGTGACCAACACAGGCTACATTTATCCCGATACGAATATCCCTAACGTTTGTTAGTACCTACATCTCACATCTTTAACTATACTTCTAGAACATTCTACGCGCGAGGGCCGACCTTCCCATGCTCGTCCTCTGTTGACCCCGCAACGCTAACTGAAGCCACTTAGCTAGATAGTTGCAGACTTGCAATTACCTAGGACACTGACGAGCAACCTAGTGATTCTGGCCACGTAACAGCATTTTTAAACATGTTTGCATAATTTGAAGGCTACAACTTGGGTTCAACACTATTATTATCACATTTATCTAGTAATTTAAGTGTTTTGCGAGATGCGATTGCTATTCCCCGCCATATTCAACTCGATCCTTTTTAGCTCCATATCATCATCGTCATCATCATCATCATCATCATCATCATCATCATCATCATCATCATCGACCTATATTTGTCCACTGCTGGTAGTACGCCTCTCCTAATGCACCCAACTGAGCTCGGTCTTCAGCTCCCTCCATCCCCAGTCATCAAGGCGTCCTACACTACGTTTGCCTAAACATGGTCTCCACTCGAGAACTCGTCTACCCCAACGGTTATACATTCTTCGGCAAATGTGACCAGCCCACTGCCACTTTAGCTTGCTAACCCTTACCCCAATAAATTTGAATTAAGTGTCTATTAATAACAAACAAGGGATGTAAAATAACGAACGAGGCTCTGGCGACCGACAGATGGCGGTATAACCATCCCAAAAACAAGCGTACCCAAATGACACAGGCCGGTGACGGGCAGCAGCGTCACCGGTGCGAGAAGCTACGCCCTGCGATCACCAATCCGTATGCGCAGCGTGGCGTTTATGGGCAAACCCTCCTTCATGGACGGCACAAAAAAATGCCCCCCAGTTCCCGGTCGCCCTGCTAGTCCTGACCAACGTGGCCGTCAAGGAAATGGCAGGGCAGGGGGAGCGAAGAATCCCCGAGTTACCTTGGGCCACCCAAACAAAAAAAATACACCCTGACTACAACGGACGAACGATTAGGCTTGACGAGCGCATGGCGCAACTCGAGACGAAACTTACGAAGATTAGGTGTTACATTCTAGGGTTAGCTGAAGTCCGAAGAAAGGGGGAGGACACAATAACCCCTTCTACTTCCGATCAGCAGTCTCAGGGTGGCATGGGGTTCCTCGTCAATAAAGCTCTTATTGATAATGTTGTAGAAATATCCAGTGTGTCGACCAGGGTAGCGTACCTGATTCTTAAGCTGACCGAAAGGTATATAGCCTTAAGATCGTAAAGTTTTACGCACCAACCTCGGCACACTCGGTTGACGAGTTAGCCGATATGGTTGATCACATTTCTTCGGCCCTACATAACACCACAAGGGCCCACTACAACGTTATCATGGGAGACTTTACGCGAAAGTGGGAGTACAGACTTGCAATGAATCGAAAATAGGTCAACATGGTTAAGGAGACAGGAATCACAGGGGGCAAATGATAGTTAACTTTTTGGAAAAAGAGGGCATCTTTTTGATGAATTCATTCTTCAAAAAGCTCCCAGAGGAAGTGGACTTGAAAAAGCCCCGACACTTTTACTAAAAATGAGATTGACTTCATCACGATGGACAATAAGCACATAATCAGGGAAGTCTCAGTGATCGGAAGGTTCAATACCGGTAGTGATCATCTACTTGTCCGAGGCTCCTTGAATATCAACCATAAGCTTGAAAGAAAAAAAAACTTCTTGTTGCTTGTCTGGTGAAGTCTACGCTCCAACCCAACCTGCGCCAAGCCGCTGTTGGATCAGAAAATTTCCAACTCAAGTTGGAAAATTGATTCGCTGCCTTGGAAACCACAAATGACGTGGATGAAGAACTCCAAAAAGTTCTGGGAATCCTAAGGGAAGAAGGTACAACATTTTGTCAGCTGCGTACGCTGCAGCTGACAATAATGGCACAACCGTCGTATCTAAGCCGTAGATCCTTTCTGAGATCGAAGACTTCTATGGCCGATTGTACAACTCGCATGCTCGAGTAAATCAACCCCGATTGTTCCCTCTGTATAATACCTTAGCTATTTCAAAAACACGCGCTATAATCTACGCAGAATGATTGGTGATTTGGTGTCCAGTTTGACAGCCATATTCCTTTTTTATTCAACTTCCTTCGTCTTTCCCCCTCGCACGCACGCCTACTATGTATATGTGAGAGAGCAGAGGAGGAGTTCACCAAAAGGTAGGCGTGCATTGTCTTTCCTTTCACATTCTTCTCCGCCATCTACCCTTGGCTGCTAACCTGTCACCAATCTGTCACCACAACACATTTCGCCCTATGAACAACAAAATACAGTCCACAAAACGCGAAGGTCACATAATTTTATAATTCGATCCTTCCGCACCAGGGTTATATTCCTGGAACATTAGGATTTTCTCTGATCTCAATTTACGCAATACCGCATCCCGTGGTACCGCGTGCCGCACCGATTGTTGCCACTGAAAGTACCTAGTAACCGCTTCAAAGCGGTTACTTGCACTGCAGCGGTTAAGCCACGTCTATAAATTGTTTTCGAGGGTCATCTCGCAAAAAGACTTGACGAATTCCAGCCTCCTGAACAGGCCGGGATTCGCGGAGGATTTATCACCACAGATCACATATACACAGTAAGGCAGGTTACACCGAAGTCTGAAGAGTATAACCAGCCCCTGTCTTGCTTTTGTGGACTATGAGAAGGCCTTTGACTCCGGTGAAACCTGGGCGGTTCTGGAGTCTTTGCAGCGTTGTCAAGTGGACTATACATCAAAGTGCTGAGTTTCTGTATGACGCCGCCTTAGTGTCCAAGTAACAATTCCAAGCTCGAGTCTTTGGATTCAATTGAGAGACGTGCTATCAGGCTCATTGCGGATGACACTCTGGTAAAGAGTAAGCTTCAAAGTGGCGCATCGACGTGAGGTAGCAAGCCTGGCGGTATTCTACAGATTGCACTATGGAGAGTGTGCACAAGAACTGCACAACCTGATTCCCCCAACACCTTTCCATCACCGTACGACTAGACGATCAGCAAAGCGCCACCCTTTCATGATTGAAATACCTCGCACAAGAACGAAGCATTACGCTTCTTCATTTATTATAAGAACTGCAAAGGAGTGGAATGCCCTGCCCTCGTCAGTGTTTCCGGTAAATTATAACCCCGGTGTGTTCAAGTCAAGAGTGAATAGGTATCTACTAGGCAAGCATGCTACACCTTCGACCACATCATCGCTTTCCATCAGGTGAGATCGTGGTCAAACGATTGCCTAGTCCGTAATAAAAAAAAAAGCAGTCTAAATATATCCAACTGCGCAGGGGAGTGAGACAGAGGGATTAATATCAATGGCGAGAACATCTCACACGATTTGCCGATGATATAGTCCTAATGGCGGAGTCGCTGCAAGACTTGCAAAGCATGCTGACCAACCTAGATGATGCTTCACGACGCATCGATCTCGAAATGAACATAGATAAGACCAAGATCATGTTTAACGATCTTGTTGACTCAGAACCGATTGCAGTCAATGGTGTACCTCTTGAAGTTGTCCGAAAATATGTTTCCTCTTGGGCAAATATTGCAATTAGGTAGGAACAACTTTGTGAAGGAAGCTAACAGAAGGATTCAGGTGGGTTGGGCAGCATTCGATAAGCTTTGTCAAGTCTGTTCGTCGTCCATACCACAGTGCCTGAAGACAAAAGTCATAGTCAAGTCATGACCTACGGAGCCGAAACGTGGACACTCACGGTCAAACTAATCCAGAAATTTAAGGTCGCTCAGCGAGATAAGGAGAGAGCTATGCTTGGAGTTTCTCTGAAGGACAAAATTCTTAATGAAGATATCCGACAGATTACCAAGGTAACCGACATAGCTCTAAGGATAAGCAAGCTGAAGTGGCAGTGGGCTGTTCTCATTTCCCGAAGAATCGATAACCATTGGGGTAGACGAGTTCTCGAGTGGAGACTATGTTTAGACAAACGTAGTGTAGGACGCCCTGTGGCTAGGTGGAGTGGCGACCTGCGAAAAGCGGCTGGAAGAAAATGCATGAGGAGAGCTGAAGACCGAGCTCAGTGGCGTGCATTAGGAGAGGCCTACGTCCAGCAGTGGACAAATATAGGCTGATGATGATAATGATGATGATGATGATGATATTAAACAAAAATAAAGATAATGCTAAATGAATTTATTTATTGAATACTTTAGGCACAAATACATTCGTATTTTGATATCATTACAGAAATGATATAATACCAATAAAAATACCATTTGTTATTAGAAAGCGCTTTGCGAAAATACTTTTTAGTTTTTAGTTATAGCAAAGAATAAACATATCCACAAATAGATAAAAACCTGTATAAATCCTAAAAAGTACTCTGGAGATGTATCACCTGTCCCACGCTGATTGCAAATGTATGAGAGGGACAACAAGTTTAGAACAAGGAGCCGAAGTAATATACCTATTATACTTTTTTTGCTTGGTCAGTTGACAACTTTTTGGAATTCGGTACCCATACTACGTGACCCATTTTTTACAATATTTACCCCCCTCCCCCCCTTCGATAACAACCCGTAGTATATGCCAAGACGCCCCCCTCCCCCCCTCTAGTTTTCACGTAGTAATTAATAAGGATTAAAAAAAGCGAACATAAAGCAAAAAAAAATTGGCTCATATTTGCATACCTACAATTACAAATGAAAAAAATATTATCAAGAAGAAAAAAAAATATGTAAAAACATATTGAAACCGGAACTTAATTTTAAATCAGCTGATGTGCGTTATTGTTGCCACCTGTGAGTTTAAACAGCGCCCCAGAGGATATGGACTACGTGACGAAAACCTAGCCCTCCTCCCCTGCCCCTGGACCAAGCGTGGTATTTTGAAGACCCCCCTCCCCCACCCCCTGAACGGGTCACGTAGTATGGGTACGTTCCCTAAGTTATTAGGGTATGTTTTTTATACCAAAGAACACTATGATATTTTACCCCCAATCACTTCGTGTTTTATGTCTTCTGGCGCTAAAATGTAGTATTCTTTAACTATTTATTTACACTTGTCTTCATCATTTTGGGTGTAGTCATCATCACATCCATCTTCCAGAATCATTACATAATGATCACTTACGAACTGACCATCATCATCAACAACAGCCTAGTATCTTCCCACTGCCACAGAATAAATAACAGTACACGCCACTGCCGCCTGAATGTGCTGCCCCTTTATTTATTTATTCATAAAATTAATTAGCACAAAACAATTGTACAAGGAGGACTTAGTGCTAAGTAAAATTTTCTTCTAGTCAGGCAGAACAAAACAAAGAAGAAAAATTGTGGTGGTGCAGTAATAAGTATGTACATACTAAATATTACTAAACGAAAACTAAATAATACACTGAAAACATATAAATAAACATTATAATTATACATGATCAAAAAATAAATAAATATAACAATTAAGGAAAGGACAGAATCTACACAGATTATACAGAGGCATCAATAAGCTTGGAAGTGGCAGAAAAAAGAAGAAGAAAATGGAAGTTTAAGCTATCAAACGTTATGGACTTTCTTAATATAACGGGCTCGTAACCGACGTACGTGACTTTAAACTACAAGGTATAACTGTACTAGCGCTCTACGGCTTCACCCGCGAGGACAATGATGAAATTATACTAGCTAAGGATCTACTAGACATCTTTACATATCCCACATCATCGTTTTTTTATATCTTTCATCAAAATCCGTTACGACCAGGCTCCAATATTGATGGGCTTTTTCCATAAATATGCTGAGTCAACCACTATAAATATGAACCCTAACGTAAATGTTTTTGATATCTTTATCTCTCCGTGTTCAGGATTTCATTCGATACATTTTTCTTGACAAAAATTACGCTACTTTCAGTAATATTTAATTTTTTCTACTCAGCGGCTTATGTCATATTATATCTCTAAAATAAATCTCACAGCAAGAAAATATAGTTTATTATCCACTTTCAAGACAACATTTACCTAACTATTAGCATGCCAATAAAATAAAATAACTTTTGAGACTTACGTCATTTAGTTCCGAGCTAAATTATGTGTGCAAACCTAGTTCAAACAGGTATTTGCACTATGTCTGGCTCCATGGTCCTCGTAATTCTTGATTCCATAGACACAAAGACGCGTGCAGTTGCGGGTTCGTTTTGAACCACAGGTATTTTCACTAAGTCTGGGTCAATGGTCCTCCTAATTCTTGATTTCGTAGACACAGGGAATCTTATTTCGAGGATCAGGATTTATGTGTGTGATCGTAACGCGATACTATTAGTGATATTAGTTAAGATGACGACAACGATCGGACTAGGTAATCGCCTCATAATTTAATTAGCCAGCAGAGTAAATAGATCCCTTATTAATCTAATTTACTTTTTATAATGGAAAAGTTATTTATAAATAGGTCACAAGTCTCGTGGTTTCTCATGAGGATATCCTTAATTCCTAGGGTTAAAAGTACTCGCAATATTAGTGTTGTCATGGTAGGCCTCTAAACATCTGCAAGAACCACCCGGGGATCTCTAATTATTGGTGGATTTAAAAAAAAACATGTTTAAATAAAGAAACAGTTAAATTAAATGATATTAATATAATTTTTCAAACATCGGTTACCAAAAAAAAACATATAATAATATTAATATTTCAATCGTATATTTTGTGAATGGGACGTTCTGCGACCAAGCCTCTAGCGACATCAACCTCAAACATTAGCTGTTGCCCGCGATCTATGATATACCTAACTTTATAATCCAAAATAACCGAGCCCATCCAGTTGTATAACTCGTGACGGTTGGCCATTGCCAAAGTATGCGGCGCTCCGTTATACCGCACGTGACAATGGCTTGGGCCATTCACCGTCACATTGATTAAGTGCGCGATGACGTCACGCGTCACCTCACCTGTTGACGTCACAGCGGCAGTGCTGTACGGGCAGAAAATAAATAGTACGGGTTGCAATGTTATTGAATCTGATCTACACTGATCGCAGAACGCAACAGTTTTTTTTTACCCGACTGCGAAGGGTTATGTGTTTGGGATGTATGTATGTTTGTTTGTACGTTTCTTTGACGCATCCTACAGCCGAAACGTTTTGATTCGTCACGAGAGTGCTTTAGGATTTATGAAGTGTCAAGGAAACTAATATGGCGGGTTAAAGCTGCCATATTTTATTTCCGACGTAACAAAAAATGTCTAAAACCTATCGAGTGAGGTATCAAAATGAAGGTCTATAAAGACCATTCCAAATATATATAAGGGAAACTAAAAAAATTAATAAAAAATAATTTATTACAAAAAAGAAAAAAAAACACTGCGAACAATACAAAGAGGCAAACAAGCTTTAGATTCTTGATTTTATAATATAAGATGCAGTCGGAGGTAGGGTTGCCATCTGTCTTTAGCCGGACATGTTTGGCTTTTTCTGGTTGTGTCCTGCCAAATATTTATGTGTCTGGCCTGCCCGGCTTTTGTTAGAAGTACGAGCGATGCTATGATACCTGTCCAAAACAAAATATATTTAATAATGGATAAATAAAATATTTGTTTACGGGTTTTTTTTTTAGTTTTCTTTGTTTTACTAGAAGAAGAGTTGTCATTTGTTTGTTTCTGTTCAAATTGTATTAAAACTGAGATTAATAAACAACTAGAACGTAGGGTAACGTCGCTACGTTAATTAACGAGTTATTTTTATTACTTAAGTTATGTTCAACATTCAAAACGTAGGTCCGACTTTATAAAAGGTATGTTAGGCTTTTGAAAACGTAATGTCCGGCTTTTAGGGCAAAATGTCCGGCCTTATTCAGCGCTGAGTCAGGCTATTTTAAAAGATGGCAACCCTGGTCGGAGGCATCATGCATTTCTTTTCGCCTTTGACGGGATCAGCTAGCACCTGGCGAGCTACTGTTCATGCCTCCGACTGCATCTTATGTGTTTCAAAATCAAGCATGTAAAGCTTATTTGCCTCTTTTAAGTTTCGTGCGCAGTCTGTTTTTTTTTTTTTTTTTTTTTATCATGTCTTTTTTATTATAATGCTCTATTCTTGCACGCGGTAAATCTGCACGTTCCGACTCTAATCATGAGCTTAGAGAACCCAAAGATGAAGAAACATTTAAGCTCAATTTAATAAACAATACGAAAATTGATATCCTTACTTTCTATCTGTTGTCATCCTACTTCTGCTAATATCTTTATATTTTATACTAGCTGCACCGCGCGGTTTGCCCGCCAATGTCCAAACTTTGTGACCGCCGGCGCCGTTCCGATTCCCGATGGAATTTAAAACAATCCTTTCTTAGTGCATTTCTAGGTTAGGAATATTTCCTCCAAATTTCAAATATCTAGTTCCACCGGTTTAGGCTGAGCGTTGTCTGTTAGTCAGACAATAGGTAGGTATGCACGGTATTGTTTTATAGGTAGGAACATATCGCTTTTGCGAATCCTAAACCGAATTATAAAATACGGATATGTAGGAGTCATTCACATGCTTTTTCATGTAACTGACCGGGACATTGAAACTATCATCGCGGCTACGGTTTTATAACGTCATCCCTATTCTAAATAACCCAACCATGCATGTATTGATTTCCCCCCTGTCCTGCCCATATCTTTTCAGAGTAGGTAATACACGGTAAGGATGTCCGCCCGAATACACACCGTCTTCAAAGATAAGTATGATGGTTCAGGACGTAGTTCGATTTTTTAACTTGTATGCTTGTGGGAATTTTTTAACTTGTATGCTCGTGGTTATGTGCAGTTATGATAATGAAACAAACTTCAAACTTAAAAGTATTTATAGTTTTGTAAATATGCAACAAACAATTCAGCTGTCTTCCATACCAAAGTCACAGTGCCTGAACATAAAAGTCTTCAATCAGTGCGTCCTACCAGTCCTGACCTACGGAGCCGAAACGTGGACACTTACGGTCGAAGTAGTCCACAAATTTAAGGTTTCAGAGAGCTACGGAGAGAGCTATGCTTGGAGTTTCTCTGAAGGACAAGATTCATAATGAAGATATCCGACGGAGAACCAAGGTAACCGACATAGCTCTTAAGATAAGCAAGCTAAAGTCGCAGTGGGCTTGTCACATTTTCCGAAGAACCGATAACCGTTGGGGTAGACGAGTTCTCGAGTGGAGACCACGTCTAGGCAAACGTAGCGTGCAGGAAGCCCAGTGGCCAGGTGGAAAGCGGCTATATTGCCTACATTTGTCCACTGCTGGACGTCGCAGCCCTAATTAGCCTTTTATGCGCCCGGTGCGAGCTGCTATAAATATTTTCTAAGCGGTGCCCTGTGCCTGGGCACCGCTGGCACCGCCCTAGTTACGGCACTGGACAGTTACGACACTGGGCAGTGGACAAATATATAGGCTGATGATGATAATGATGAATTAGGCAACATAATATGTGTGTATATAAGGTATATATATATATATATAACAAGCCAAAAATAAATATCAAATGAATAAGGAGAAAAAAAATAACAAAAAAATTATGAAGATTTCCGTTTTTTTTTTAACTGTTTCATTATGAATTGATTACTATAATAAGTATGCATTCAATAGAATAAATACCACTATTGAGTCAATTGCAAATTCAATTGAATAAAAGTTAATTTACCCATGAAATTGATATACCTACTTTACTATACTTTGTAGTCCAAATGAAACTACATATTACGCAACTACTAGGTATATGGCTTCTTTTAATACGAGTATGTGGGTAATCCCAAAGTCATCTTAAAGTATCACATTGAATCATACAAAGTTTTGACTACATGTATACTGTTCTTAGTAAATGTCCGTTCTTTACTCATTATAGTTATGATATCTACCATTCGACAATTCCTTTAAAGCCCCTCCTGCGCTAGCAATTTTGCGTACGCCCTCCATCCCGGTGGCGCTGTAACGATCGCCTAGAGACCAAAGCATGAGCTTTACAAAAAAAAAACAATTCCTATAACTGCCAATCTATGTGAAAAGGACATGCACTTCTGTTTTCCTCTTCAGATTACCTAACCGAACCCAACACGTCCGCACGTTGGCGACACGTGGCCATTGTACTCCATTTTCAAAAACAAGGACCATGTTTTCAATACCGGGCATTAGTAATGTCAATCGGCCTGTTACATTGTTTACAAATCGCGATTGTCTATGAATGGCGTACGTACTGGCCGAATGGGACTTTTCCTTTCCTCAGGTGATGTTTATAAAACAGTGTCGTGTATCATTCTAGAAGTCCGGCTTTCTGATACAACCTATTGTAGGTACTTTGCATGTGGAACTTTGTCACTGTACATATTTTGAGAAATTCTTTAATGTAGAGAAGAAATAGTAGATTGTATGACAAGGGAGTAATATAATATTTTTACGGCAAGGGCGCTATTTTGAATCCAGAGCGGAGTGAAGGATTCTTAAGTAGAATCCTGAACTTAGCGAGGGGTTCTTAAGTAGAATCCTGAACTTAGCGAGGGATTCAATATACGTTGCCCGAGGAAAAATAATGTTGATGCTTTACATCTCATATAATAGTTTAAAAGGGTATTAAATGGACTAAAAATAAACAACTTAAACTAAACTAGGTACTTATGCTTTACTAAAAATATATAATGCTAGCTTTCCTGACCGCGACTTCGTTCGCGCGGACTACTGTTTACCGCGAAAAAAAACATCCTATTTTCTTCTAGGATATTAAAAACTAATGCAAAAGTAGGTATAGCTTGATGTTTTTTGACAGACTTGTTATTTCGGTTCCATGGCAACCACAGACCATCCTGTGATGGCAAACGTTCCTTACAGTGAGTAATCAACATTTTCCGGTTTTCTCGTGAAAACTTACAATTTTCCGGGATAAAAAGTATCCTATGTTTTATACGCTATCTCCATTCTAAATTTCATCAAAATCCGTCCAGCCGTTATTGCGTGAAGGGGAACAAACAAACAGACAACGTTTCACTTTTACATATTGGTATGGATTCACATTGGACTTCTTTGATATGTCCTTCAGACAATCTCTTCAGATATTGTGCTATTCATTTTGAGATTTGAATGTCATTATTTGAATTGACCTCCAAAGTGTTAAGGTTGCTTACATTTGGGTAATTCTTGAAAATAGGTAGATACAGTTTCCGAAAAGACTTCGCTTCTTTTGTATTTTCCCACTCGATAACATTGTAAGTTTTCATTTTTTTTTTCAGGATTTGGTTGATTCTATATCACATTTATTGCGTAGTTTCTTATATTTCCAGGTGTAAGTAGTATAATACTTTCGCTACTTGAACTTGATAACTCATTTTCGTGAAATCATTTAGTTTTTGCACTGTCCAAATTCCTGGTCTCCGTGACGATGACATCGTAAATCGCGCGCTTTTCATTTTTGCCCCCTCTCCGTACATTCACATGATTCATTTTTAAATACAGTCAGCGCGTCACGCGACCCAATGGACAGTATTCATGTTCCAGATTCAAAACTCATTACTGCCCTCACTGAAAGTCTTGAACAGAAAAGACCTTTGTTCCTATTTTTCGAGAAAACAATCATCGTTTTTCGAATAGATGGGACGAAAACGCTTTTTTCCTAATAGCGGCATAGTATGTTCAGTAATGAATTCCCATACTTACTTTATGCAATGTTTTTATGATGAGCAAAAATGAGGTGCTTTCTGCTTCCGTTTTAAGTGAACAATTATGATATTAATGTGTCGTGGGAAGAAAACACATTTTATTTGTAAACTTTCTTGCGATAGGACTTATCTAATGTTTATGTTTTTTGTTTTCCTTTGTAATTATTTTTGTAAACTGGTATACAATAAAGTGGGATGCGTGGTCGAATGCAATAAAACATTTTCTATCTATCTATCTTGTAATAGAAATGGTAATGTATCTTATTTTATCTACACTCATATATAAATACTTTTTTCATTAAAAGTAAGTTCCTAATGCATGAGTGTAGATAAAGTAGTGTATGAAACGGCACAACTAGGTATTAAAACACTCGAGTGATACTATTAACCCTCGTTATGCAACCGTTTCATAAACTACTATAAACCGACATGCTACGACTTTTAATGAAATATAATTTACATAGAGATCGGATCAATTTTTCACGGAAACATTTAGAATTTAAAGTTTCTTTAGTTTTAGTTAAAACATTGTATTGGTGCGTTATGACATAATAGTGTTAAAATGTGTCTCAATTAATAAATAAATAAATGTTAGTCATCAATCATGTAAAAGGGGTTGAACTTTTACAGAACAGCGAAAAATATATATTCTAATTCTACTAGTAGTGAGAACTAACTACGCTGTGACGCAAGTCGATTACGTCCAACAAAGAAGCAGTTATTCCCCCCCATATCAAGTTCTCTACATTATCTCACAAGTGTAGCTACCTGATAACAGTGACTGTAAATTAAATGAATGGCTCAGTTTTAACACAGAATAAACAATAGTACCTTCGTTTAGGAACAAGCGTAAGAGTTTTCTCGGTTGTCGTTGGTTATGTACTTACTCGATGTCCTTGAACATTACAAGTCATTCAAAATAACTACACGTTTCATAGTTCGCAAGTTATTTTCTCGGTTGTCGTTGGTTATGTACTTACTCGATGTCCTTGAACATTACAAGTCATTCAAAATAACTACACGTTTCATAGTTCGCAAGTTATTTTCTCGGTTGTCGTTGGTTATGTACTTACTCGATGTCCTTGAACATTACAAGTCATTCAAAATAACTACACGTTTCATAGTTCGCAAGTTATTTTCTCGGTTGTCGTTGGTTATGTACTTACTCGATGTCCTTGAACATTACAAGTCATTCAAAATAACTACACGTTTCATAGTTCGGAAGTTATTTTCATAATCTATGGTGACAATTTAATTTGTAAAGAATACATGCCTATTTCTATGCTATCGTGTTAATAACTATACTCATACCCGTACCTAGACAAATCGCAAACAATCAAATTTAAAAGGAAAAAATAACGAATCCAAATTACAGGGATAAACACAACACAAATCATAACACAAATGCTAGTATCTACATAAACTGTGTTAAAGTCTTGTCTAGAACGTAACGACATTTATGTATTAGACTGATTGAACATAATTGTATCCCATTACGAGACCAACTGTAATGGGCTTCTAAACGGAAACGAGCAGTTACGAGTAATTTTAATATGATATGTGCACGAGACAACGAATACGTTAACTGATTATTTAGATGTGCTGCAGAGAATCATTCCAAAATGTTCGTCTGAAAGTTATATATTACTATTATGTTCCCTCAGCTGGGAAAGTATGTAGCACAATCCGCAGGCCAAGTGCGGGTTGGCGGATTCCACACACTCTAGAATTATTTGTGGTTCTAATTCTAGGTCTTTCTTCACTCTCAAGGAGGCCAGCTCACGAAAGTAAAGAGCCTGGTCCTTGGTTTCACGAGGTTCAGCCAAGCGAGGCAACGCGCGGAATTTTCTGGTCTCTCTCTCTCTCTCTCTCTCTCTCTCTTTCGGCGATACAGAGATAAAGTGCAAGCAAAGGCTCACTTGATCTCTGTATAGCCAAAATGATGGGCGTGGTATACCAAATCTCTATGATCATGGATGGTCGGCAAGTTATATGTAACTCGATCAATTTGAATAAATTTACGTAGCCACTCGTTCGTATTTTTTTCTTCCACCATTAAAGTTGAACTCCTTGCAAGTGAGTGAGGGAATGAAGTCGCTGATGTCTCCAAGCCCCATAATAATAATAAGAGATCACTTTGATGTTTACGTTAAGTGAATAAAATGTTTAAAGTACTTTGTGAGATGTCTCATGACTACAACATGCCATGAGGTCATGACATCATGTCACGTTTTATACAACATATCTAGTAAGAATTTTTACTTGAATTTTTCCTGTTTGATCATTGTGGGACATCTCATTGTCATTTTTATCTTTTATATATGTAATTTACATAGTGTTTTATTATAATTCCTGACATTTAAAAAATATATAAAGAATTAACAAATATGGAAAAAATACATAGCACCGGTAGAGTCAGAAGGGTATTTCCTTTTCCAGTGTGAGATTTAACTCTCTAGGTAACTCTGTTAAAAAAAAAAACCTTTTCAAACTTAAAGCATACTTAGGTTACCTAAATTTTAGTGATTTGATATTTTTATAATATTTTATGTATTTCTCCTTGTTCATGAGATGTTAATTTTGACTTGTAAAAGTGCTATTATTTTGCCATTTTTTTTAATACGGTCTAGGCAATCGTTTGACCACGATCTCACCTGATGGAAAGCGATGATGTGGCCGAAGGTGTAGCAAGCTTGCCTAGTAGATACCTATTCACTCTTGACTTGAACACACCAGGGTTATATTTTACCGGAAACACTGACGAGGGCAGGGCATTCCACTCCTTAGAAGTTCTTATAATAAATTAAGAAGCGTAACGCTTCGTTCTTGTGCGAGGTACTTCAACCATAAAGGCATGGCGCTTTGTCGATCGTCTAGTCGTACGGTAATGAAAAGGTGATGGGGGAATCAGATTGTGCAGTTCTTGTGCACACTCTCCATAGTGCAATCTGTATTACAATCAATAAAATACTTTGAGATTGCTTCATCTTGCCCGTCTCTCCTCGCACCTCGCGTCCGTCCTTTGACTCCCGTATAATTATGCTAGCGCCAAAAAAAAGACTGAGGGCAAGCGAAGCGAGGCGAGACGCAACTTAATGACGCGAGTTCACGTGTTCGCGCTACTTCGCCTAGCCTCCTCGAGAGTGAAGAGCTAGGAGCATTGGATGTAATTTCCTGACGGGATTTTTGTTTACCGTTTGAGCGATGATAAATCTACACGTAACTTAATAGATAAGATCTAAGTTAAGTGTTAAGTTAAGTGCAGGACCTGGTTTGGAACTGGATGCTGCCTTATTGGAAAGCGCACAAATTACTGAACGGCCACTACCTTATTAGTTTTTGGTTATCCCCGCTTCAACACAACACGCACAAAACTTCTAACTACATACATTTTCCTTAAAAGTTAGTAGTTAGTACCATTATCTTAATTTGTTGTTGCAGGCGGACCGCGCTACCAACCTCATCCGCGGCACCAGATACGAACAGTACCTGCAAGTCCGCGCTGACATCAAGGACTTCCGCGACAGACACAAGCTGGAGAAGGTCATCGTTCTCTGGACCGCCAACACCGAAAGGTACCACTTACTACATTTTACTTTACCTCGACTCATCGTGAATTTCATTAAATACCTTATACCTAATAACTCTACCCTCTTGATAACTACTTACACCGTGACTAGGGCTTTTTCGGATAACTTTCAACTCCGAAGCTAATTACGTTACGATGTTGAGCATTCAACTCCGGAACTCAGGATTTGGAACCGGACTTTGTACCTCGCGCGTACAAACATTTTGCAAACAATCTAGCGGTCACAGTAGCGCCATCTAGTTACCTTATTGTACAACTAACATTAATAACCAAGTTGCTCCATCAATCCCTACCTAATAGGGAAAGGGCATATTTACCTTATTGTACAACTAACATTAATAACCAAGGTGCTCCATCAATCCCTACCTAGTAGGGAAAGGGCTGATTCCACTGGTAGAAACCTAAAAGTGAGAAATTTTACTGCATTTTGAGGAGCTATTCTGCTCATCACGCCGAAGACCCTAATCAGATGTTCACCAAATTTTTATGAGACTAACTTAAAGTTACTACCTTTCAAATGAAAAAGAACCATCGAATTCGGATTTAATAAGGCGGACATATTCAGTAGCCCTCTATTTACCCATTTTTGGGGGAAGTACCCCCCCAATCAAAAATCCCCAACGACTACAAAATTGTGACCTGTAGAGGAGAACAGCCGGACAGACATCCGGGCATACGTATTTTTTTTCCCAAGCTGAAACAGAGACGCTTCGCGCTTTCTCGGTCAATTACCTAAGTATATAATGTACAGGTTTTGCGAAATCCGCGCCGGAGTTCACGATACATCTGACCACCTAGAGAAGGCGCTGCGAGACAACGAGCCCGAAATCTCTCCATCTACCATCTTCGCGCTCGCCTCCATCGACGAAGGAGTGAGTACATTTCATTCATCATCATATCATCTACCGACATTCCTTTCTTTTATTTATTATGAATGATCCTTCCGTGTACAAAAAGTTATATTGAAATCATTAAATCTAGACGCCAAGAAATAGACCAATTCAATTGGTCAGTGGTGAAAATGAAATCAATTTTATTTCAAATATGTTATGGTGACGCTTAATTAAGGAATTTAAAACTAGTGGCTCTGTGAGCTGTAGACCTCTCGCGTACAAACTTTTTGGCAAACAATCTAGCGGTGCGCAGTAGTACCATCTAGTTACCCTGTTGTAATCTAACATTAATAACCAAGGTGCTCCATCAAAACCTACCTAGTAGGTAAAGGGCTGATTCCACTGGTAGAAACTTAAAAGTGAGCAATTTATTGCATTTTGAGGAGCTATTCTGCTCATCACGCCGATGATCCTCATCAGATCTTCAACAAATTTTTATGAGACCAACTTAAAGTTACTACGGGGGCGTTCAATGTATTCTCGGTATCGGGGTAACATACTAATGATGAGGGTAATTAAATTATCTCATTAGTTTATGACACTCATTGAGGGTATAAATACAAAATTTTATTTGATTGTCGCCATTAGTATTCAAAATATTATTTCGGAAATGCAACTACGATGACTGATACGACAATGTTGAAAAAAAACGAGCATCGTGCCGAGATAAAATTCCTCACAAAACAAGGAATGACTCAAAAAGTAATTCACGAAGAAATGATGGCTGTTTACCAAGATTCTGCCCCTTCATTATCTACAATTCAGAAGTAGTCAAGTGAATTTAAACGGGGTAGAGAGAGTATTGAAGACGACCCTCGTGCCGGTGGGCCGGTTAGTGCCGCTACTGATGAAAACGTAAAAATTGTTGAGAAACTTGTACTCGAAGATGCCCGTGTGAGAGTGAAAATATTAGCAGAAAGAACCAAGCTATCCGTGGGTACCATTCACACTATCCTTCATGACCATCTGAATTTGTCAAAGGTCAGTGCAAGAGGGGTGCCACGAATGCTCACAGCGCTTCAGAAACAAGCGCGAGTTGATTTTTGCAAGGAGTTTTTGGAGCTCTGTGGTGAAAATCCGCAAAGTATTTATGATCGGATTGTTACTGGTGATGAAACGTGGGTTCATCACTATGATCCTGAGAGCAAGCAGGAGTCTATGCAGTGGTATAAAAAAGGAACAGCCCCACCGAAGAAGTTCAAAGTCTGCCCATCCGCCGGAAAGCTCATGGCCACAGTTTTTTGGGATTCCAAGGGAATCTTATTAATTGAGTACACAAAAAAAGGTGAGAGTATTACTGGCGCAACTTACGCTAACACCCTGCGCAATTTAAAGGAGGCAATAAAAGAAAAAAGACGGGGAAAATTGACCGCAGGTGTATTGCTTCTGCACGACAACGCGCCTGTTCACAAGGCGCGCATTGCCAATGCTGCTGTGCGGGATTGCGGATTTGAAGAAATCAATCATCCACCCTACAGCCCGGACCTGGCCTCTAGTGATTACTTTCTGTTCCCAAATCTCAAAAAAGAGCTTCGAGGCAAGCATTTTTCCGACGATGAAGAGTTAAAGCAATTAACGATCATTTTTCAGACCAGGAAGAAAAATATTTTTTAATAAGTTATTTTCCAGGACAAATAAGTCTGTTCAGATCCTAGCGGACTACATGGAAAAATAAATTTGAATAAATCAAATATAGGCCCGCGCCCCGCCCGCACCTGCGTCGTGTCGTTGCTGTATTACACCACAGAATTACTAATAGTAGGTACAATAAAAAAATCGGTTTGCTAGAAGGCTTATTCAAAAAACATCGTGATAACTTTAAAACAACTCGTCAAAAAACAATGGTGTAAATAGCAAAATTGGTTTACATGAAATGAGGAAAACTACTGTAATATATTATTGATAAGGATTACCTAATTAATATAGTTAAGCAAAAAGAGCTCGAGAAAATCTAAAAACGATAAATTATTTGTTACTGAACTTATATGTTATGCTTTTACACGACTGCCCAAAAAAAAAGGAGTATAATGTTTTTAGGATTCATGTATGTTTGTGTGTATGTATGTATGTATGTATGTATGTATGTATGTATGTGAGTTTCTTTATTTTGTAGATTTTTTTGAGAAAAATGATCCTATGTTACATTTCTTTCCTATAGTTCAAAAAGCCATTCCGAGATAGATTCTCCGAATTTGTAGATAAATATCGCCCTCTGTGGTATACATTTCAATTTACTTCATTCCATCCTAATGTCGTCTGGAAGACATCGTTAAACTATTGTTGATGTTACATATTTTTAATTTGTCAATAGACAAAATAGACACAATAAAGAGAAGATTTTTTATTGAATGATTGATAAATTTTTACTCACAAATTATAAATCGGAAATCAAATGCTTTTTAAATTATATGAAAACTGGAACAAAGTTGGCGTGTTTTATTAGCATAACTTAGTCAAGTTGTCTGTATCTTGATAAAAAAATAAGTAAATATCTATAATGTGTTATTTGTTCCAGTGTTGCTACATAAACGGGTCTCCACAAAACACTATAGTCCCTGGTGTAGTGGAGCGGGCGGAGGCGCGCGGCGTGTTTGTGGCTGGGGACGACTTCAAGTCGGGACAGACCAAGCTCAAGTCCGTGCTCGTTGACTTCCTGGTGCAGGCTGGTGAGTACTGAAGGAGGGAGGAGTGTAAGAAGACGCAACAACTATAGTCCCTGGTGTAGTGGAGCGGGTGGAGACGCGCGGCGTGTTTGTGGCTGGGGACGACTTCAAGTCGGGACAGACCAAGCTCAAGTCCGTGCTCGTTGACTTCCTGGTGCAGGCTGGTGAGTACAGAAGGAGGGAGGAGTGTAAGAAGACGCAACAACTATAGTCCCTGGTGTAGTGAAGCGGGCGGAGGCGCGCGGCGTGTTTGTGGCGGGGGACGACTTCAAGTCGGGGAGGAGTAAGGAGTGGAAGAAGACGCAATAACTATAGTCCCTGGTGTGGTGGAGCGGGCGGAGGCGCGCGGCGTCTTTGTGGCGGGGGACGACTTCAAGTCGGGGCTGACCAAGCTCAAGCCCGTGCTCGTTGACTTCCTTGTGCAGGCTGGTGAGTACTGAAGGAGTGAGGAGTGGAAGAAGACGCAACAACTATAGTCCCTGGTGTAGTGGAGCGGGCGGAGGCGCGCGGTGTGTTTGTGGCGGGGGACGACTTCAAGTCGGGACTGACCAAGCTCAAGTCCGTGCTCGTTGACTTCCTGTTGTAGGCTGGTGAGTACTGAAGTAGTAAGGAGTGGAAGAAGACGCAACAACTATAGTCCCTGGTGTAGTGGAGCGGGCAGAGGCGCGCGGTGTGTTTGTGGCGGGGGACGACTTCAAGTCGGGACAGACCAAGCTCAAGTCCGTGCTCGTTGACTTCCTGTTGTAGGCTGGTGAGTACTGAAGGAGTAAGGAGTGGAAGAAGACGCAACAACTCCGCGGAAAATTAACATTAAGAAAGCGCGTGGCGCTGGAACATAATAATAGGTAATAGTAGGGCGGAAAATGTGACAACGATGTCGATAAGGTCAGCGACGGGACTGCCGTAGGTGGAGCGCACGTTCTCCTCCGTATTTTTGTGTAAATAAGATTAATTAAAAAATAAATAAATATATATATATATATATAAATATATATATATATATATAAAAATATATATATATAAATATATAATCTTTAATGTGCAGTTTTTTTTTAATTAAATTCCTTTTTTATACGCTTTATATTATCTTCACTTGTACGTTTGTAACAGACTCCTTTGGACGCTATTTTGACCCACTTTAAACGGTCAGATTTCATTCAAATTTTGCACACCTGTCAAAACCGATGACAATGCAATAATTCGAAAAAAACCGCTCTTATAAATAAACCAAACTAAAAAGTAGAAAATAAATAATAGTTTAAAAAAACTAAAAAACACGCTTTATATAGAAAACCAAACTAAAAAATACAAAATAAATTTAATAATTTTGAATTATAGTGTAAATAAGAAAAAAAATGTTTTATTTAAAAAAAAGCGTGGGGTGCATGGGTCAATAGTTATAAATATTTCATTGACAGATATGAGAAGAAGGATTATCATTTCGATAATATCTTAAAAAGCACCCCACGCTTTTTTTCAAAATTATTAAAATTTATTTTCTATTTTTTAGTTTGGTTTTCTATATAAAGCGTGTTTTTTAGTTTTTTAAACTATTATTTATTTTATTGCATTTTCATCGATTTGTGAGCTACACTGGAAGTTTCAGCCAGATAGTGTAATCGGGAAGTGCTCGAAATTTGAGTTGCAAGATTCCAGGACAGACAGAAATATATATATAGATACATACGAGTACGTACAAGTGAAGTTAAATAAAAGCCTTTAAAAAAATATACACGATGTCCCGAGGAGCACCTCCACACGAATAACGCCGCGATTTTTGATATTATCGGATTTATTCCATATATTTTTTTAAATTCCAGTTGTCGTCGCCATCTTAGTAATTTTGACCATAGTAACTCTAGTATTCAGTTGATTTATTGTCCAGTCCAGTCCAGTGACCATTTTATATGACACCATCATATTGTGATTATTACAAAATAATAAGAAAAATAAAAGAATAACTTAAAATTGTGTTCAAAGCAAAATATCTGTTTAAAGTTAGGGACCTCAAAAACCTCCGGGATTTAAAAACAATGGGATTTATATTTTGTTTCTACCTTAAAAACCAATTCAAAAAAAAAAATGTGACAAATCCCGATACACTTCATTGGCTTAAATTTATGGCAACACTACCGAAGATGCCTTCAATGGAGGAATCGACATTTTCTTAGACCCCATATAGTGGGGTCAATTCGTAATTAAAAATGGTAAACTGTAATGGTAAATTGGGAAGGATGCGATTTTATTATAATACATTTGTGAATTGGGGTCCAATATGGGTATTAAAAAAGTTTTCCTGGTCGCAAGCTACCTAGTTTGCCGCCATTATCAAACATGTAAATAGTTGTATTAACAAATTTCAGTGACCGTAAGTCTGACTACATTGAGACGCACTACTTTTTAATAAAGTATCATATGTTTTTCAAAAACACAAAACCGTAGTTTTTTTTCTTCAAATTAATGATGATGTTTCCTGAAAAAAACTTCTTAATACAAAAGTAAAGGTCCCCTTGATGCTCGATCATATTGCCCCATTCTGTATAACCCCTCACTATGTTTTAATGTGCAGGTCTGAAGCCGACGTCCATCGTGAGCTACAACCACCTCGGCAACAACGACGGCAAGAATTTGTCGGCTCCGAAGCAGTTCCGCTCTAAAGAGGTGCGATCTATTTATCTTATATTAGAACGATGGTAGCCTAGCGGTATGATAGTGCGACAGTACTATGTATGTATCGATGTATTTTGCCTGTCCTGGAATCTTGCAATTCAAATTTCGAGCACTTGCCGATTAGCTATCAGGCTGGAACTTTCAAGGTAGCTCACAAACCGATGACAAAGCAATAAAAAAAAAGAAGAAAAAAGTGCAATAAAATGAAATTAAAAAAATAATAATGTGACATTTATTAAAAAAAGAAGGCCGTAAAAGCTTTTTTTAAATTGTACTTATTTATTATTTTTCTAATATTATAAAAAAAAAACGCGGCATTGGAAGGGTCTCCTTCCAGGAATGACAAGATGACTACTGACTATGTAGAAGTTGCACAAATGATATTGCCTCAAGGAGCTATCGATCTTATGAAGGAGAATCTTCCAATGACGACCGGTTGGCCGAGTGGCTAGTGACCCTGACTGTGAAGAACTGACTTCGAATCCCGCAAGGTGCTAACATTTGTATGATGACTAGCAAGTTGGGGGGGCAAGTTGATATTTTATGGAGGACGAAAAAGTATGAGCTGTAGGTTCAGTCAAGAACACATGAAGCTTTACAGTGGCGTAGCGTGAGTTTCTGCCGTCCGGGGCTGAACCGGAATTTGCATCCCCCTATTTTCTTTAATTCCAAATCTATTTATATGCGAGCGGAGCGATCGCAAAAATGATGAGCTATTTCTTCTAATGTGGAAAACGAAAAATAATACTTAACCATATCGGAAACCAAAACAAAACGAGAGCGAAGCGAGCGCGAAATTTTTGAGCTATTTCTATCAATGATGAAATTAATTGATAATAAGCAGAATCATAACATTCAATGTATGCACAAGCACAATAGGCGCGAATGAGCGAAGCGAGCGTGAAATTTGAGTTATTTCTTTCAATATTTCATTTAAAACATAGTTCTGATTCCAAAAAATATATATGCACTGGATTGAGTATTAAAAAGCTCGAGCGCAGCGAGCGCGAAAAATTTGGATTATTTTCTTTCAATTACAAAACGAAACATAATGCCTAATCATAGGAAAAAAAGGAAAAAAATTATTTTAGGTACCTACTGATAGAGATCGCGAAAATGTTAAGACTTAGAAATTAAAAAAGTGCTTCCATGTCGAGCTATTTTTAACTGTAAAATGATTTAAAGAATAATTTAAAAAAACCCAATTAGAGCTCTCGACCACTAAAACTTGTAAACAAAGTGCGGAGCCGTTTGGACGAGAAGATGTTTTCGTTTCGTGAGTATATATATATATTTTTAGATAGTTTTATTAATGTTTAGTATTTTTCGAGGTTCTTTATTGTTTTATTTTTAATGGTATACCTAATACATTATGTCATTTATTGTAATAAACTATTCACAAAAAATATGTTTTGTTCGGCGATTTCCCGCCAATATCTTTGGGTACTGATATTAGAAATGTTATAATGATTGCATATATATTTTTAACTTATTTTAGAGAGGAAAGGTTATAAAATCCGACAGAAAAAATCAAAATTGAAAAATTGTGTTTATTTAAAGTAAAGGTAATTTATTTCCAAAAATTACACAGTTTTTCAAGGTTATTTTCGAATCAAGCAGCTGTATTAATAAAATAATTATTTATATGATATTCTGTTGACTTATCCTTATTTTACAATTTCAATGGCTTTCTAGATCAGAAACTCAAAACATTATAATCGTAAGCTTTCAGCAGGAAGATACGTAAATAGAGCACGGGAACCCAGTTTAACCCAGATAGTGCAGGTTACCGCTAACCCGTGGACTTATAAGGGTTTAACAATAGATAGACTGTAGCAGCGCGGATGGCACTTGGAATGGAATGAAAATCAAATGGAAAATAATCAGTCAAACAAATTGCTTAGGACATACATTGGCTTCTCTGCATTTGTCTACCTTTTTAAAAATCTCTAGGGGGGGGGGGAGGGGCAGCTGCCCCCTCTGCCACCCCCCCCTTCGCGACGCCCTTGGTTTGGGGCTAGGTAATTGTTGTGAATTGTCCGTAATGAATTCCGAGATTGGATTGAAAAGTAGTCGGCCTAACCAAGAAAATAAACACATGCTAAATCAGTTATATTTTTTTTTCTACATAATCATCATCAAGTTCAATGCACTTTTGCCACCTCACCTTCCAAGCAAAATATGCGTCTACTGCTGCTTTGACCTCGTCGTTTGTCGAAAATCTTTGACCTCTCAAGTGCTTTTTTAGGTTAGGGAGCAGAAAGAAGTCTGATGGTGCCAGATCAGGTGAATAAAGCGGATGCGGTAACAGTTCAAAGCCACAGTAGTGGGTTTCAGCCATTGACTGCACGGACGTGTGAACACGGGCGTTATCTTGATGAAACAGGACTTTTCTTTGCCTACAAAATCGACATAGCGTTTTTAGGGGGTGGTGAACCAGGTCTTCTCCACTGTTTTGATTGTTGTTTTGTTTCCGGTGTACAGTAATGAACCCATGTTTCGTCAATAGAAACAAAACGATTCAAAAAAAAAAACATCTCTAAACAGTCTCGTGGAATAGTCAATCGCGTCCTTTTTTGTTCAACTGAAACAGTCGCGGAACCCACCTCGTTGACTACGATGTTTTAAGTTCGTTTATAAGAGATGTCTATAATCTCGGCTGTCTCTCTAATTTTTAATCTGCGGTCTCCCATTATTAAATCAAGTACTTTTTAAATATTTTCGTCAGTAGTGGACGTCGAAGGCCTTCCAGAGCGGGGTTCATCTTTCACACTCTCTCTACCACGCTTAAATTTTGCCATCCATTTTTGACAGATGAATATGACAGAGCAGAATACCTAATGTACTGACCATATCATCATGGATGACTTTTGATGAAAGCCCCTTCTTATAGAGGTACTTAATGACGGCACGCTGCTCGATTTGCTCCATTTGCGGAAATTTATGTCCGATTGCTTTGTTAATAAATTTATAAAATCACAACTAATTATCTGACACGTTTCGATCTTCACAACTAGTTTGAACTGAACTAAATAATGTGGTTAGATTTGATTTTTAGAATTGAATGGATCTGTGTCAGGCCGAGTACTTTAAATCCGCCCTCGTATAATATTTTGTATTGTATTAATGTCATTATAGCGAAAATTCATCCATATATGTATATCCATGTGTATTCTTCTCATATTGATTTATTTATTTATTATCTATTTGTCAAATATCCATAATTCCAAGCTCAAGGGTTTCCAGAGTGCAATGGAGCATGGGTGTTAATAAATACTGGCCCAGTATATCACTCCTCAATTGAAAAACCATTGAGGTAGAATACAATAAGAGGTAAAGGCGAAAAGTTTGCCACAATTCATTAACAAACTATGAACAATTGTTTTGGTAGACTTTGGGCCTTGGACGTCAGTCATGCTTGGAAGCCTTTGCCCAACAATGGGACACTACGGTAGTTTACTTATGTGTGTTGACAGATATCAAAGAGCAACGTGGTGGATGACATGGTAGAGTCCAACCGCATTCTGTATAAGCCGGATGAGAAGCCAGACCATGTCGTGGTCATCAAATATGTGCCCTACGTAGGTGAGTACTAAGAGCAACGTGGTGTATGACATGGTGGAGTCCAACCACATTCTGTACAAGCCGGATGAGAAGCCGGACCATGTTCTGGTCATCAAATACGTGCCCTACGTAGGTGAGTACAAAGAGCAACGTGGTGGATGACATGGTGGAGTCCTACCACATTCTGTACAAGCCGGATGAGAAGCCAGACCATGTTGTGGTCATCAAATACGTGCCCTACGTAGGTGAGTACAAGAGCAACGTGGTGGATGACATGGTAGAGTCCAACCGCATTCTGTACAAGCCGGATGAGAAGCTGAACCATGTTCTGGTCATCGAATACATGCCCTACGTAGGTGAGTACAAAGAGCAACGTGGTGGATGACATGGTGGAGTCCAACCGCATTCTGTACAAGCCGGATGAGAAGCCGGACCATGTTCTGGTCATTGAATACATGCCCTACGTAGGTGAGTACAAAGAGCAACGTGGTGGATGACATGGTGGTGTCCAACCGCATTCTGTACAAGCCGGATGAGAAGCCGAACCATGTTCTGGTCATCGAATACATGCCCTACGTAGGTGAGTACAAAGAGCAACGTGGTGGATGACATGGTGGAGTCCAACCGCATTCTGTACAAGCCGGATAAGAAGCCGAACCATGTTCTGGTCATCGAATACATGCCCTACGTAGGTGAGTACAAAGAGCTTCTATTAAAAGTACTATGTAACAAGTATTTTCTCTTTCTCAGTCGTTCCTCTTTTGTCCTACCTTGGAAAATACCTAGACTTCTTACACTAAATGTACTTTTCTGAAAGTTATCACTATTATTAACATAGCATTCAAAGTCATACACGTGATTTCGCTCGCTAATTTGCGTTCCAGAAACCGAAACGCAAATTAGCGAAAAAATTACTCAACAGCATATGAATCTCCTGCTAAACGCATTATGGGCTGCTATAAATTTCATATGACAGTCTGTTAACGCAAATGTCAAATCTCCAATTAAACGATTTTGGGTTTCCGGAAAGCTTTTTCGCTTATCAAAGGATTGTTAACTTGCAGTTAGTTAATTGCACATATTTGACCAATTAACATAGTGCTAACCACTGGTATACGTTACTGAATACGCTATTGAATATCTACTGAGCTATAAAATATACTTAGGATTATTGAAGCATCATATTTAAATCCTTCATCATCTCTTTTACATATATTTTTATGTTATTTACTTCATGAAAAACCGGCGGTAAATCAAAATAATTTGATTTATGTAATGTCAAAAACAAGAGACAAGGATAGAGCTCTATCTTTGTCTCTTTTGTTTTTGATATCACACAGTTAAAAAACACTAAAGTGTGAACGAAAGAGAACAAACCTATCAAGTGTGACCATATCAATAAAATAATCTCATGTCAAAAATCATATAGCTAATTTTCAGATGAATTGCGTTTCGGAAATCCAAAGAGAGTTAACAGACTGTCAAATGTGACATCAATTTGACTGATTCTTGATATGACAGGCATTTCGGAAACCGGGTGTAATCATCAAATGGCCACAGAATAAAAGTTTTCCGCAACTATCTTTTTTTTAATTTCTTTTAATTCCCCCCAGGCGACTCCAAACGCGCCATGGACGAGTACACGTCCGAGATTTTGCTGCACGGCCACAACACCATCGTGGTGCACAACACCTGCGAGGACTCGCTGCTGGCCGTGCCGCTCATCCTCGACTTGACCATCCTCGCGGAACTGCTCTCCCGGGTCTCCTTCCGCGAGAACGACACTCAAGGTAACTGCTCCCTTGGGTTTTTTCCGCGAGAACGACATTCAAGGTAACTGCTCCCAGGAGTCTCCTTCCATGAGAACGATACTCAGGGTAACTACTCCCCGGGGTCTCCTTCCAAGAGAACGATACTCAGAGTAACTGCTCTCCAAGTCCTCCTTCCACGAGAACGATATTTAGGGTACCTGCTTCCCGGGGTCTTCTTCCAAAAGAACGATACTCAGGGTAAGTGCTCCCCAGGGTCTCCTTCCACGAGAACGATACTCAGGGTAACTGCTCAACGGGGTCTCCGTCCGCGAGAATGACACCCAAGGACCAAAATGAAGGCGCCGAGGAATGTCTCCACGGGATGCGGTTTTGCGGAAATTGAGATCAGAGGAAAATCCCAATGTTCCAGGAATATAATCCTGGTGCGGAAGGATCGAATTATAAAATTATGTGACCTTCGCGTTTTGTGGACTTTATTTTGTTATTCATAGGGCGAAATGCGTTGTGGTGACAGATTGGTGACAGGTTAGCAGCCAAGGGTAGAAGGTAGGTGGAAAAGAAAACGTGAAAAGGAAAGGGAGGATACCTTTTCGATGAACTCCTTCTCTGTCCAAATCTCCGATGTTGATGAGAAGGCCTGCCTATAGGCCTGCTTCGGTGTGAAATCCTGTCCTTGAAGAGTGCAGCTGGCGCGCCGGTATGGAGCGACATACGTGTTCTAATAATGTCACTAAAACACTTTTTATACACTATTAAACACCACTATTTTGTGCGTTCGTTTTATAGTCTTTTTTGGTACCCGGATAACCGATTTACATATTTATTTAGCGAAGTGGAGATATTATTTGGTCATTAGACCGTCAGACATCTTTGATATATAAGCGGCAGGCTGCAGCGTGCAGCGGGAACTCGCGTTACTCCAGTAACGGTTGGAGCGTCACTGGTATTGCGTTTCTCTTGAACGCCTCTCACGCGTCGTATCGCACGCGTGAGACATATACGTAGTAGGCGTGCGTGCGAGTGGGAAAAAGGCGAAGGAATGTGGAATAAAACGGTATATGGCTGTCAAACTGGACACCAAATCACCAATCATTCTGCGTAGATTACAAGCGCGTATTTTTTAATATATACAGCGATAACATTTCCCCCGGCCTTAAAGGGTCACCTTTAAATAATAAATGAAATGCGGATGCGGAAAAGTAAGAATACTTGAATTAAATGCGTATATCTCACCTACTCTATAAACTAAAATATTTAATTAAGTAACATATTAAGTAAGAGCATGAATCTACATAGCTGTTTATTGACTCTGCAATGGGCACAGTTGTTACAACCGTAAGTTTTAAATGCCTGAACAGATTTGGATGTATGGGGTATCGTTAGAATCCTTACATCATCCCGAGTGACATTGGCTATTATACAGAAAAGCAAGAAACAAACGAATTTTACAATATGGGTATACAGAAAAGCAAGAAACAAACGAATTTTACAATATGGGTATATTGTAAAATTCGTTTGTTTCTTGCTTTTCTGTATAATAGCCAATGTCACTCGGGATGATGTAAGGATTCTAACGATACCCCATAAATCCAAATCTGTTCAGGCATTTAAAACTTATGGTGGAATAAAGAAACTCACATACATACATACATACATACATACATACAAACAAACATACATGAATCCTAAAAACATTACACTCCTTTTTTGGGCAGTCGTGAAAAGCCTGTTATAAACAGGGTGCGTTTTTTATTTAACCAGTATGGGGAAATCCTAATCTATAGCATTTTTAGAAAATAATATTCCTAATACTTTTTGTGCGCCATATGCGGCAGCGTGCAAACATGAGGAAAAAAACTTATTTCGTATCATGAAAAATACATTTAAAAAAATATGACTTTACTTTCTTTACTTTATAATATATATATGTTTAATATATTTACTTTATTTTCTTTAAAATTGAATCCTGAAATGCTGAAAGGACCCATTCCTTTCAGCATTTCCCCTATATATGCTATAGATTAGGATTACCCATACAGGCAAAAAAAACAAGCCTGTATAAACACTGTTATTGTTATGTTTTCAGAATGGCAGGGCATGCACGCGGTTCTCTCCCCACTGGCCTACTTACTGAAGGCGCCGCTGGTCCCGCACGGCGCGCCCATTGTTAACGCGCTGTTCAAGCAGCGTGCCTGCATTGAGAACATTATGCGCGCGTGCATCGCGCTGCCGCCCAATCATCACATGCAGCTTGAGCATAAGGTACGATACAATGAGCATAAGGCACGTTACAATGAGCATAGGGCAAGTTAAAACGAGCACAGGGCAAGTTAAAACGAGCATAGGGCACGTTGCATGACCATAAGGCAAGTTGCAATGAGCATTACAATGATCATAAGGCTTGTTGCAATGAGCATAGGGCACGTTGCAATGAGCAAAAGGTACATTGCAATAAGCATAAGGCATGTTGCAATGAGCATAGGGCACGTTACAATGAGCATAGGGCATGTTGCAATGAGCAAAAAGCACGTTGCAATGAGCATGGGGTACATTAATAATGTTACAATTATTATGTAATAGGTAGGTATGTTAGAATGACCATGGGATTTGTTACAATAAGCGTTAGGTACGTTGCAAAGAGCAAGGGGTAAGTTACAAATGTTATAATGATAATAAGGTATTTTAAAATTACCATTTTTTTTTTACAATGAGCGTAAGGTACGTAACAATGAGCATAAGTTACGTTACAATTAACATGAGGTACGTTACAATGAACCTGAGGTACGTAACAATGAGCATGAGGTACGTTCAATGAGCATGAGGTACGTTACAATAAGCATGAGGTACATTACAATGTTTTATTTATTTTATTTTTTATATAAAATTAGAGAGTTCTATATATCACATTGGTTGGTTGTCACCTCAACAAAAACATGCCAATGATTTATGTTATAGTAGGAAATCTCCATCTAATATAACGTCCATCATCTATTTCCCAGGTGCCATTCCTGATGAAGGAGCTTCGCTCGGGCGCCATGTTCGCCGGCGGGTCGCCGCCCTCCAAGAAACAGAAGCTGGAGAACGGCGACAAGTAAGCTCCAGGCCTTCGCCCCGCTTACTAAACACCCAACAGAGGCGACAAACATGCGTCCAAGCATCACTATATCAATGTTTAAGTTTTCAGTATTTTAATATTTAATTATTTATATAATGTTTGGGTTCCGTTCTGTGATAACTATTCCTCGGTGATCTAACAGGTTCTCTAAATAATATAGGAAATATAAAAATAACTCCGTTTTTTTAAGTCTCGCAAGAATCTACATTAGGTACGACGTAACTCATCGTTTTGCATATTTGGTTGTGCATTTTATAACCTAACATACTTTCGATGTTATTTGTCCTTAGGCTTCGTAATTATTATGCTTTTTTGCATATACTCGTATACTGAGTCGAGCACATAAATACACTTTAAAGAAATATAAATTTGTCCAAAAAAATTTTTGCTTCTGCTCTGGCTTTCAAAACTTAGAGTAACCACACTTTTAAAATTGCAATTTTTCCCTAAACTATAGAGTTCAGAGTTTTGAAACGAAAAACGGTTTATAGCAAATTTCATCAATTTTCTTTGAAATTATAGTTCATTAGTAACGTTCATAACTTAAAAAAAAAAAACAAAAAATTGACATTTTTAACTTACCGGCAAAAAAATCAAACAACATTAATAAGTATGTTTTACGCCTTAATTACATCTTAAAACCTGGTATTGCCTCCTCGGGCTCTGATTACTGCGTCAAGTCGGTTTGGCATACTGAAGACAAGGTTTCGGAGGCGATATTCTCCCATTCTTTTATCTTTTAAAGTCAAAAACTTTATTACTTTTTTATTGTTAGCTGTAATATTAATAATAAATAAATAAATTTCAAAACTCTGACATCTATAGTTTAGGAAAAATTGCAATTTTAAGTGTGGTTCTAAGTTTTGAAAACAAGTGTAGTTAAAAAAAAAGTAAGTATGTGTGTGTGATTTCCGTTTTCTAAAACGTCACTAGACTCATTAACACATGTAATACTTCGCGCGGGACTTGCCATATAAAATGGAGTATTAGCGAATGAATGATTATTTATTTCAACTAGACGTAAGCATATCGATGTATCTGATACGTCATAACTAGAACAAAATTGTAATGATACGAAATCCCAGTGTCTTAGACATATATAGGGAAAAAAATTACAGTATTTATTTATCAATAGGATAACAAATGATTCTTAAAAAATATTAGACAATAGGATAATGATACTCTTAAAACAAACTGTAATTTCGTCCCCGCATCTCAAGCCAGAACATAAAATCTGATTGTGATAGGTAGGAGGCTAAAGCTTATCCCCTTTTTTTGTATTAATGATTTTGATTTACTAAAAATAAACGCTAATCCCGCGGGATCTCGCTTGATTTTCTGGTTATTTTGGGTCTTGGTATATCGGGACTTCATTTTGCGGTGGTTCAAGCGATCTGGGCCCCGATTCTGTAAGCTATTGAACCGCGATAACGCAAGTCGATCGCTTGAAATTTTTTGAGAAATTTTCTTATTTACCACTTAAAAGTGATAGAAGTGTTTTTTTTTCGGAAATATTAAAAAAAAAAAAAAACTGAAAAAAGCAACATTTTCGCTTCCAGCACTTTTAAGTGGTAAACAAGAAAATTTCTCAAAAAAAATGAATCGATCGACTTGCGTTATCGCGTTTCAATAGCTTACAGAATCGGGGCCCAGATTCGTGGCTGCCTTTAGGCGCTGGCATCAAGTGCGGGGAGGAGGAATTTCCGTTTTTTTTAATCGATCGTTATTCCATAAATATATCTTAGAATATTGTATTCAAACGTATCTCACGGAGGACCTTATATACTGCCTTAAAAACTTATAAACTTTTTGATTTTCTGTGAGAATTTCATCATTGGTCGTACGTTTATACTTTATTTAAAATTATTATTATTGTAGTCATCATTTTACTGTTACCCCAGATGTATCTGTAGTTGTTTTAAAACGAAACCTGTATTTATGTAACTTAATATCCACTATAGTAAAACATCTTAAGATTCTATATAGTAGTGTATTGTAATATCCACTATAGTACAACATCTCAAGATTCTATACAGTAGTGTATTGTAATATCCACTATAATAAAACATCTCAAGATTCTATACAGTAGTGTATTGTAATATCCACAATAATAAAACTTCTCAATATTATATACAGTAGTGTATTGTAATATGCACTATAATAAAACATCTCAATATTCTTTCAGTAGTGTATTGTAATATGCACTATAATAAAACATCTCAATATTCTTTCAGTAGTGTATTGTAATATCCACAATAATAAAACTTCTCAATATTATATACAGTAGTGTATTGTAATATGCACTATAATAAAACATCTCAATATTCTTTCAGTAGTGCATTGTAATATCCACTGTAATAAAACATCTCAAGATTCTATACAGTAGTGTATTGTAATATGCACTATAATAAAACATCTCAATATTCTTTCAGTAGTGTATTGTAATATCCACTGTAATAAAACATCTCAAGATTCTATACAGTAGTGTATTGTAATATGCACTATAATAAAACATCTCAATATTCTTTCACTACTGAAAGAATATTGAGATGTTTTATTATAGTGCATAAAGAAATATAAATTTGTCCAAAAATATTTTTGCTTCTGCTCTGGCTTTCAAAACTTAGAGTAACCACACTTTTAAAATTGTAATTTTTCCCTAAACTATAGAGTTCAGAGTTTTGAAACGAAAAACGGTTTATAGCAAATTTCATCAATTTTCTTTGAAATTATAGTTCATTAGTAACGTTCATAACTTAAAAAAAAAACAACAAAAAATTGACATTTTTAACTTACCGGCAAAAAAAACAAACAACATTAATAAGTATGTTTTACGCCTTAATTACATCTTAAAACCTGGTATTGCCTCCTCGGGCTCTGATTACTGCGTCAAGTCGGTTTGGCATACTGAAGACAAGGTTTCGGAGGCGATATTCTCCCATTCTTTTATCTTTTAAAGTCAAAAACTTTATTACTTTTTTATTGTTAGCTGTAATATTAATAATAAATAAATAAATTTCAAAACTCTGACATCTATAGTTTAGGAAAAATTGCAATTTTAAGTGTGGTTCTAAGTTTTGAAAACAAGTGTAGTTAAAAAAAAAGTAAGTATGTGTGTGTGATTTCCGTTTTCTATAACGTCACTAGACTCATTAACACATGTAATACTTCGCGCGGGACTTGCCATATAAAATGGAGTATTAGCGAATGAATGATTATTTATTTCAACTAGACGTAAGCATATCGATGTATCTGATACGTCATAACTAGAACAAAATTGTAATGATACGAAATCCCAGTGTCTTAGACATATATAGGGAAAAAAATTACAGTATTTATTTATCAATAGGATAACAAATGATTCTTAAAAAATATTAGACAATAGGATAATGATACTCTTAAAACAAACTGTAATTTCGTCCCCGCATCTCAAGCCAGAACATAAAATCTGATTGTGATAGGTAGGAGGCTAAAGCTTATCCCCTTTTTTTGTATTAATGATTTTGATTTACTAAAAATAAACGCTAATCCCGCGGGATCTCGCTTGATTTTCTGGTTATTTTGGGTCTTGGTATATCGGGACTTCATTTTGCGGTGGTTCAAGCGATCTGGGCCCCGATTCTGTAAGCTATTGAACCGCGATAACGCAAGTAGATCGCTTGAAATTTTTTGAGAAATTTTACTGCCTTAAAAACTTATAAACTTTTTGATTTTCTGTGAGAATTTCATCATTGGTCGTACGTTTATACTTTATTTAAAATTATTATTATTGTAGTCATCATTTTACTGTTACCCCAGATGTATCTGTAGTTGTTTTAAAACGAAACCTGTATTTATGTAACTTAATATCCACTATAGTAAAACATCTTAAGATTATATATAGTAGTGTATTGTAATATCCACTATAGTACAACATCTCAAGATTCTATACAGTAGTGTATTGTAATATCCACTATAATAAAACATCTCAAGATTCTATACAGTAGTGTATTGTAATATCCACTATAGTAACACATCTCAAGATTCTATACAGTAGTGTATTGTAATATCCACTATAATAAAACATCTCAATATTCTATACAGTAGTGTATTGTAATATCCACTATAATAAAACATGTCAAGATTCTATACAGTAGTGTATTGTAATATCCACTATAGTAAAACTTCTCAATATTATATACAGTAGTGTATTGTAATATGCACTATAATAAAACATCTCAATATTCTTTCAGTAGTGTATTGTAATCTCCACTGTAATAAAACATCTCAAGATTCTATACAGTAGTGTATTGTAATATGCACTATAATAAAACATCTCAATATTCTTTCAGTAGTGTATTGTAATATCCACAATAATAAAACTTCTCAATATTATATACAGTAGTGTATTGTAATATGCACTATAATAAAACATCTCAATATTCTTTCAGTAGTGCATTGTAATATCCACTGTAATAAAACATCTCAAGATTCTATACAGTAGTGTATTGTAATATGCACTATAATAAAACATCTCAATATTCTTTCAGTAGTGTATTGTAATATCCACTGTAATAAAACATCTCAAGATTCTATACAGTAGTGTATTGTAATATGCACTATAATAAAACATCTCAATATTCTTTCAGTAGTGTATTGTAATATCCACTATAATAAAACATCTCAAGTTTCTATACAGTAGTGATTAACTGTAATTAGGCATTCCATAATCAACTTATTAGAATCTCAATTATAACCAAGTTATTAGATCTGTATTTTCGAAATACCACGTGTGTATATTTTTTCAGTATCTTTTTAGTATTACTATCTAAACTAAAGCATAATTATAAAGGCTACAGTATACTGTGCTTTATTTACTGCATTATTTAGTTTTTATTCGTTACCTGTTTGTATTTCATCAATCGACTTTGTGCTGTTTGGGACAAGGTCGAAAATTGTCTGAAAACATCTAGAGATTAATAATGGAATTCATTTGTAATCGGCTATGGTTTTTTTTATTGCACTTGTGTAACTAAATATGTAGTTTAGATATTTCAGTTGCCCCTGTATGGATGTGCCCACATTTTTGTACTTAGTTATCACTCAATGTTCCAACATGAAATTCAGTTATTATAGACATAGATTTGAAATTATTTTGGTGTATTATGCGTGCATTTATGTGGAAATAAAATTTATTAGAAAAATAATAATATGTTGTTCATATTTTATCCATTAGACATCGGAATTATCACATTACTTCTACATTACTTGCAAACTGCCAGAGTACTTTGAAACTCACCAAGCGATTCGACTTTTGACCGTCTTCGTTTAACTTCTACTTTTTAATACTGACTTATAAGTCAGTATTAAAAAGTAGAAGACTATAGTAGTAGAGACTATAGTACCTGGTGGAAAGCGATGATGTGGCCGGAGGTGTAGCACGCTTGCCTAGTAGATAGCTGGGTTATAATTTATCAGAAACTCTGACAACACACGCCGTATAGAGCAAAGTCGGGGGTCCAGTCTTCGCCTAGCAATTGAGAAGCCCCCATCAGACGAAGGTAAAACATCATTTGGCAATACCGTCACACCTCACAGCCAGAGATTCTCGCCGAGATACGAACCCAGCAATGAGAATTCCCGAGCCACATTGACCCGTCACTACACCGAGGACCTGTAGGAATTCAGCCCAGACGAGATCGAGATAGTCCACAGATTAAAAAGGGTAAAGCCCCAGGGGGAGACGGAGTTACATCGGACCTTTTGAAAGCCGCAAGAACTGTACTCCGGTCACATGACTCTTAAGAACCGACAACCGTTGGGGTAGTCATGTTTAACGATCTTGTTGACCTGGAAACGATTGCAGCCAAATAGTGACCTCTTGAATTTGTCAAATATTGCAATTAGGTAAGAACAAATTTGAGAAGCCAACAGCTGGGTTTGGCAGCATTCCGCAAGCTTAGTCAAGTCTTCTCATAGTCCATACCGCAGTGAATCAAAGACAAAAGTCTTCAGTCAATGCGTCCTAGGGGCTGTTCATTTATTACGTAACACGATTTAGGGGAGGGGAGGGGGTCCGAACAATTCTTATTTTTTCTTACCTTGGGAGGTCATACTAAACCATAATTAAATCCAATAATTGTGGTATTATTCGTTATTTATCTGTAATTAGCTATAAACGCTACGTTTATACATATTTTTTGGCATTTATTATTATTTTTCATTTAAACAGTAAACGAACTTGAGAGAAAATTATAAAACTCATTAATTCAAATTATTTACAAATTGTGATAATAATATAAATTCCCTAGTAGATGATCCAGCTTGGAATTCAACGCATGTGCAGGAGTCACAAAACTTTTTGCAAATCGTGAAATGCGCTGCAGTGCGATTCAGCTAACAAACCGCATCATCGCATATTTCCTTACGTAATAAATGAACAACCCCTACCAGTCATGACCTACGGAGCCGAAACTTGGGACACTCACGGTCAAACTAGTCCACAAATTTAAGGTCGCTCAGCGAGCTATGATTAGCGGGAAACTATTTACAATATCACTGTTTAATTTCCTCGCAATCGAAGTGAAGAGCAGAGTGTTAACTCGTTTATAAAACAAGGCATTTTATCGTCGACTTCAATATCGACCCTCGCTTTCGGGTCGGGCGGATAAATGTCTCGAATAAAATGCCTTGTTTATGCACTTGTTAAATCTACTACTAGTAGTTCTGCAAACAATAGAACTCGCGAGCATAAACTTTTTTGCAACAATCTAGCGGTGCACAGTAGCGCAGGTGCATCTAGATACCTTATTATAAAACTAACATTAATAACCAAGGTGCTCCATCAATCCTACCTAGTAGGTAAAGGGCTGATTCCACTGAAAGAAACCTAAAAGTGAGAAATTACTGTATTCTGCTCATCACGCCAAAGATCCTCATCAGATCTTCACCAAACTTTTATGAGACCAACTTACAGTACCTTTACTACCTTTCAAATAAAAAATAACCATGTGCTTAATATTCAGTAGCCCCCTTTTTAGAGTTCAAAATATACGTTAAACACGTTACTCTCTCTACGGTTAAAACCTGTTGTAACAAGTTTTGTCCAGATCGGTTGTAAAACCTGTAGAAGGAGTACCAACAAACTGACACACTAAAGCAAATTGAATGTACTTGAAGCAGAGACTTTAGCTCGCTTCGCTCGCTCAATCAATTAAACATTCGTATAGCGACTGGCGTACCTCAATTAGATGCCTCACTATTCCCAACATGCAGGTGCTCTATAGCGTTACATTAAACTTGGCTAGCTATTATTGCTCGAAATAATAATAATAACATCTGAATCCTAATTAGGGTAATTCTAAGACCATTCCCAAATGACGCGACGTTCAGACAAAAAGTGCGAAATAAAACACTAAAATCGGATTAATCTTGTTTTATTTTTTAGTTAAGCATAAAATAGTACAGTATCCCAAGTTCACTTCACCAGTCTAATTCGGCTCATTCTCGCACCGAGCCGTTTCACGAACGAAACATTAAGTAGTGGTTGTCCATAAATCCACACATACAACGAATACAGCGAAATTAAATAAAACAGCATTACATACACTTATTTCTTACTATACCGGGGTGTAACATGCGAATTAACAAAATTAAAAAATACTTCAGTATGACATAATTTGTTCTATCTTAATAATATTAACTCTAAACGTTAAATGTGTCTTGTCATGCTGTTAGTACATTTTCTTTAAACATAACTTTTTGGTAATAAACATCTATCGAGTCCAAACTTAACGTCTGTTTATAATATAACGTGCATTAATTTGTAGACGATAATTATTATTGCGGATGTCAACAATATCTGTGATGTAATTAAATAAATGTCAGATACATTTGGAATGTTAACATAATACACCTAAAGCGTTCAGAATACTGTCGCTTACGATAATTAAATACAATTATACAAATTAATTCTAAGCAGGCTTGCAACACCAACCTCGTCCCACCAGCACTAATCACCTCTCCTTGATTTGGCAACGTATAGATAGAATACAATATGAAATGCAACAATAACACGATTATAATTATGGGAATTCCACTTAAAACTTAACGACCACAATCAGTCGCTCTTTACATTTGTTTTTTTACATGTTGACATGCAAAAATCTACTTTAATTCTTGTGATGAGGAACTTTTTGCATGTTACAGTGAGTCCAGGCGTAATTTAGAAAGGGAAGATATTAAGAAACGAACTTGCGTGTGTATATCTATAATATCTGTGCAAAATGTCTAATAGATCACTACGCGCTATTTAGAATAGTCTGTGGACATTTGAGCTCTATCCTTTTGAGCATCGCCACCCGAATCCGATAGTACTTTATAATAAGTCTTCATTCTACCATTTAACAATAATTTTGTTACACTCCTAATAATCGATACAATTTGTTAATAATGTACACAATTTTAAATTTGTTTCAGTGCTCATTACAATATAGTTCCTTTATTAAAATTCGTTGGCTACCTAACACGTGTTTAACTATCAAGGACCAACATAATCTACGAAGGGAAATTGGAATATAATATGCATTTAGTAGCACAGAAAGTACTTCAATTTTTATTAATAATCAAAGCGTCAATTAACCTACATACGCTATCTATAATTTATATTACAATTTTTGGAAGCCAGTTTACTTTCTGTTATATTAAATGCATGGTTAATGCAGCATGGAGTCGCTTTGACATATACGTTCTTATTATAGCTTCTACATACAACTGACACATATTTGTGGATAAAATTGATTTATTTATATTTTATATTATATTATACACCGTAACATTGAATTCTTTATTTTTCTTACATGTATGTACTCAGTCCATGCAACAAAATGTATCTGTAGCACTAAATATGAAAGTAAATAATTAATAACACATAAAACTAGGTATTATTATATTAGTCAAAATTCAAACTTGTTATCCCTGCGAAATCGCGGGAGCGGGCGGCGGATTTGGGTCAACAAACTTGTCACCGCGCGCCTGGCGGAGCAACCGTGCCGCGGCCGTGTAGCGTGTTTAGTGAAATAGACATTTCAGCTTAAGGCAATTTTTTTTGACAGTTATTTATATTTTATTTTTTTAATTGATTGCCATAGAGCGATCCGAAATAATGGACTGCATACATGCATTTAAGAAGAAAAATATCGAATTCAATGTCACGGTGTATATATATATTTATTTATTTATTTTTATTTTTTAAACGAAATTTTGGCGTTGCTTGAATTTGGCAATATTAATTTGAAATGTGCGTGTTTATATTAACACATATGTCAAGCGACAATTCACGCTGGAATAGCTATAAGAATCTAGCTTATCTCTATGCGCCTAAGGATAATACTATCTTGAATAAAGGCTAACAATACGCTTCCAAGACATTTTGAGTCTCAAAAATCCACTACTTTTAATTCCTTATGTGCCTTGAGCAGATCACCTGTCTCGCTTTAATATACATACATATAATATACACATATGATTGATACACATATGATCAATCATCAATCATATACACATATAACTATAATATTATATTATTGCTCGAAAAAGAATGATTTAAAAGGAGAAAGAGTTATTTGGTATCGCACTATGCAATGTTTTGCCAATTTATTTTCTTTTATCTTCAATTACGACATTGAAATTATTTACAAGGCATTTTGTTATTCACAGTTCTAGAAATCAGGTTAGTTAATCAGGTTAATAAGTGCTATTTTTTTTTTATTTCGGATATTTAGACATAAACACTTTACATAAATAGATGGACAACATCAGACAACTTTTTATTTACAACCTCCAGGAAGTCGGGCTTATAGTAAGTACATTGTAATAAGATACAAACTTCTTCCGATTCTTTCCAAGATGTTTTTCCGTCGATATTTTTAAGATACGATCCAAAAATGTCTTTAAATTACAGAAATCTTTAACCTTTCTCACAGAAAGTTTATAAATAGATGCTACAATAGTTTCAAAAATATTAGGTCTTATATTATTTTCGTATCTTTATATATTTTTTATATACACAAAGCTTCCCAATCAGGAGTGAGTGATCTAGTTTTAACTTTATATAATAAGAAGTGTGATGGTTTTTACCGCACCCTACCATTTTCAAGCGTCTTTCTCGTGTCATTTTATGAGCACCAATATTGGCTAAAAGGACTAAAGTATAAAGGATTTATTCTTATGATACAATTCTGGACTGTATGGGACTGTTTTCAATTCCATTGTCTGAGTAGATAATTATCAGATCTGTGTAAATATTGATGTAAAAATATAGTGGAATGTCAAGTGGAATAAGTGATGTCTAAACATTTTCTTCACTGTGAACAGATCTCATTAAAAATGGGCAGATTATGTACAAGTTTTTCTAGCGTGGATCGCATAAATTACAATTAGGTAGAAGCACTGATCTCTATGGATGGGTTCTACCGTACTTTTGTTTGTGCCGATTCAAAGCACCCCGGCTCACTGAGCGTCCATGGAACTAAAATTTACATTGTTTCATCTCCTGACGTTGTCACAGAATAAATAATAGTACAAATATATTAATCCGTGGACGCTCACTACTGCCAAACCACTGCTATTAGCGCCAAAATGGCGATAGTCAAATGCGCTCATTGTGACGTTCGTCAACAGCCTGTCTAGAGTACTGAGTAATGTGCAATTGTGTACGGGTACAATGCATAATTTGTTGGCTTTAGTCACAATATGAGTGGCGTTTGTGTGCACGTGTTAGCAGTGACAATAAACTATTGTTATCTCATTCACGCTACAGTCTCTCTATCTTTGTTGTGGATGAAGCACGGCAGTGGAAATGTAACTGTGGGTGTGTTTATTTGTAGTCGTATCTACTCTAGTTCTTGTTTACGTGAGGACGTGTCGTATCTTTCCCCCTTTTAACTAGATCTATGCTGTGAACGAATATAAAAATAATGATATCCTCTTTTAAAACACCTTTCAGATTTTAAGTAACAACCGATTTAATAAAACAAAACATTTTGAAACCCTTCCACGTTTTTTTTATTTGTGCATGAAAAACGCTTTGAAAAATATCGGCTATATTTTTCAAATCGTTTTTCCTAAGCGTTTTTATATAAATTTCTCTTGTTTTTTTTGTGCTTTGATCACGCTGGGTCCTTCTTGCCATGTGCGTCGAGACTAATTTGAGGGTTTCAGATTCGGATAGTGTTTATCTACGTTCCCAACTACAGTTTGAACCACAGTTGCTATTTTCAAAATACTTACCTGAAACGAAATAACCAATATTCCATTAGCTAATAATATTCTAAAGGAAAAATTTGGATGACGGACGGGGATCGAACCCGCATCATTCCGTGCCTTAGGGTAATACAGTTGGGAACCTAGATAAATACTATCCGAATCCGAATAATATCAAAACTGTGAAAATATGCTCCAATTACAAATGGTTTTGGTATTACGTTTGTATGGAAAATTCATTCTCCGCAGGGCACTTAAATACTTTTTTGCTAATATGAGTAATCCTTTGTTAAAAGCAAGATAGATCCTTAACTTGACAGAGGGGTAGCATTTGTAAATGTGTGTGTAGACTAGTTTGAGGGTAGACATAAAATACTTTTTAGCTAATATATATAAATAATCGTTTGACACCGACAAGATAGACCCCTTACTTGCCAGAACGGTCGCATTAATTTGTAAATCAAGTGTGTATAGATTATGAGATTTGAGGGTAGACAAAATATTTTACTAATACGTTTGTGAGCGATGACACAGGCAAGTGCCCCTCACTTGTCCGAGGGTTCGTCCTTGCCGTGTTTGTGTTTGTGTCAGTTGAGGGGGAGACAGAACATGTGCTGCAGCAGGTTCGGCTTGCGAGGTGGCAGTTCTGAAGCCACCGAGTCGTAGTCTGATGAAGACGACTCCGCGCCGTAGCCGTAAGCCTGGAACACATTCATTAAATTATGTTAATTACATGATCTAATCGAAATTGGGAAGTAAACCAGCTCCTCTATATATATATAAATTGTCCTAATATATACTCTCATTCGCACTACAGACTGCGTATGTCTTTTTTATTGATGCACATTTTTCTCTCTATCTTTGATTCGTATTGAAGTCCTCTATCGATTTATAGGTTTAGTCAGTGGCCGCGATATCAATTTTGACGTTCAAAATTTAATATGTCGGCCTCAGCCCGTGCAAGAACTATCAAGAAATATAAATCACTACTATCGTCGGAAAAAGGGGGTAATGGGCCACGCACGGACCAATAACCCCTTTTTTTGGGAGTTTTTCCTTCAATGACCGGCGCTGAGCGAGCGAGGCGGTGTAGGGAGCGAAAAGTAAAAAATTAGCCTAACCAAGAAAATAAACACATACTAAATCAGTTAGTTATCAGTTATCAGTTTTTATTTTTCTACATAATTACCATCAAGTTCAATGCACTTTTGCCACCTCACCTTCCAAGCATTTAGACCGTTGAAAAAAAAATGTTTTTTTTTTGACGCATTTAGTCTACTGCTGCTTTGACCTCATCGTTTGTCGAAAATCTTTGACCTCTCAAGTGCTATTTTAGGTTAGGGAGCAGAAAGAAGTCTGATGGTGCCACATCAGGTGAATAAGGCGGATGCGGTAACAGTTCAAAGCCAAAGTTGTGGATTTCAGCCATTGACTGCACAGACGTGTGAACACGGGCGTTATCTTGATGAAACAGGACTTTTCTTCTGAGCATTCCTCGACGTTTTTCTTTTATTTCTTCACGTAAACGACGTAGTAAGGTGCAGTAGTAATCAGAGTTTATAGTCTGACCCCTTTCAAGATAATCAATCATAATCACACCTTGCGAGTCCCAGAATACTGAAGCCATCACCTTATTTGCCGACAAAATCGACTTAAACCTTTTTAGGGGGACCAGGTCTTCTCTGTTTAGGTTGTTTTGTTTCCGGTGTACAGTAGAACCCATGTTTCGTCCATAATAACAAAACGATTCAAAAAATCATCTGCATCGGCTTCAAATAACTCCAAACAGTCGCGTGAAATAGTCAATCGCGTCCTGTTTTGTTCAACTGAAAGCAGTCGCGGGAACCCACCTCGCAGACACCCAACTCGTTGACTATGATCATAAGAGATGCCTATAATCTCGGCTGTCTCTCTAATTTTTAATTTGCGGTCTCCCATTATTAAATCAAGTACTTTTTTAATATTTTCGTCACTAGTGGACGTCGAAGGCCTTCCAGAGCGGGGTTCATCTTTCACACTCTCTCTACCAAGCTTAAATTTTGCTATCCAATTAAAAAAAATAAAAAAAATGCTTATTTCGCGGAAATTATGTCTGATTGCTTTGTTAATAAATTTATAAAATCACAACTAATTATCGCACACGTTTCGAACTTCACACAATTAACTAGTCTGAACTGAACTAAATAATGTGGGTAGATTTGATTTTTAGAATTGAAGGGATCTGTGTTAGGCCGTGTACTTTTCAATCCATCCTCGTACATATGCGTAATCATTTGACACTGACAAGATAGACCCCTTACTTGCCTGCGGTGGGTCGTGGTAGGGATGCAGCAGACAGGCGTGATGTCACACGCAGTCGTCGAGGGACATTAGGAGCGGGTTCACATACTCAAAGCCTTCGAACTCCGACAGGTCTATGTCGGCAATCACATATGACTACATACCTGTGGTGGGTCGTGGTAGGGATGCAGCAGACAGGCGTGATGTCACACGCAGTCCTCGAGGGACATTAGGAGCGGGTTCACATACTCGAAGCCTTCGAACTCCGACTGGTCGATGTCAGCGATCACGTTGCTGTTAACACACGGATTAATGGTCAAATTAGCTATTCATGTGACAAACAAAACTTTATCTAAAAGTATAAACAATATATTAGTAGTCGATTCAATGGCATTGGTAGTCACTTCATTGTCACTGTAAGTCGGTTCATTATCACTTAGTCGGTTCATTGTCACTGTTAGTCACTTCATTGTCACTGTTAGTAGGCCATTGCCACCGTTAGTAGGTTCAATGGCACTGGTAGTCGCTTCATTGTCATTGTAAGTCAGTTCACTTTCACTGTTAGTCGCTTCATTGCCACTGTTAGTCGGTTCATAGTAACTGTGAGTAGGATCGTTGTCTCTGTTAGTCATTTCATTTTCACTGTTATTCAGTTCATTGTCACTGTTAGTCGGTTCACGTCGTGTTTATTGTTGGTGCGTAGAGGTGTACATACTCGTCATCCGGCGTGAGATGCACAGGCTCGTCAGTGAACTCCGGTGGGAAGTTGGCGAGGTCCCGCTCGCCTTCCAGTCTCGGCTTGAACGGTGGCACCACCTGCTTCTGTTCCAGCTGAAATAAAAACAGAAAATACTGAGTTTTATATTTTCTAGCTGGGCCCCGCGGCATTGAGTGCAGATTTTCTGGGGAAAAAAGTATCTGATGTGTTCAATGCGGTATTGAATTTATTTTAAAACTGGGCTAGGCTTGCTTGGAAGAAAACGGCGCAGTCACTCACAAGATATTACGAATTTGTATTGTTTAAATTAACGCTTGCTTGTCGTGTGCGGTAGTGCTGGCTATTGGTGTAAAGTTTGTCAGGCCGCCCGAGAGCCTCTGACATGGGACTGCTATTAGTCAATAACAGCTTGAACCGACAGCTTAACGTGCCCTCGTAAGCACGGAGCGATCGAAATTCGCACATAATAAAGAAAAGTCATTGGTTTTGTCCAAAGCCGAGGACCGAACCCGGTATCGTTGGATTCTAAGTCGCTCGGCTACCATCGCCCGAAGCATGAGGCATTTATAAACATTCAAGTTTTGAACATAACAAGATGGTAATAATGTTATTATATCCAATTTTAGTCGGACATATTGAATTTTTACTCCAAAATAAATAGTATATTTCTGTTTCTCACCATCTCCCACTCGATGCTCTTGAAGAAGGGATGGCTGACGATGTCAAGGAAGCCGCTCTCGCCGCAGCCGAGCCGCTCAACCGGGTTCTTGTTCAGGAAGCCCTTCAGCACCGACGCCGCCTTCACCGACAGCGAGCGCGGGATGCGGATCGTCTTCTCTAGGATCACCTGGAGTCAAAAATAGTATATCTAAATCATGTTGAAATTTCTAAACGTTACAATTGAATCAATACTCCAGGCTACTTCAAATATAGTCCATTATAATTCACTGGTTTTACAACCGGTATGTACAACTTAACTAGACACCTCGCGCTGGTGACGTAATTTTAATTTTCTTTGTAATACACAGAAAATTAAAATTATAAAATTATGTGTTGATGTAGATTTGTACTTATTTTCTGTATATTTTTTTCATTTTTTTCTTTCTGTCTGTATTTTGGCTAGGCATCACGCCGAAACTACTGAATGAATTTAAATTAAACTTGGTATGATTTGAGTTCTTACTACGAGGTAGGACAGAGGATACTTTTCATCCCGAAAAATTGAAGGGTTTCCGCAGGGTAGGGGTTGAAACTTATTTTGAAGAACACTTACCACGCTGAAACTAATACTGATGACTGTGACAAGTTGCATTTTGATGCAACTTGGCACAGTCATAGATATGATGGGTTAAAATTGAGCATACTTTTTATCCCGAAAAAAAAAAGAGTTCCTCCTGCGGGATACGGGTCCAAAGTTATGTTAAGTATGAAGTTTTTTTCTTTATATTCGATTCTGAAGCCAAAACTGTATTTTTTTCATTTTTGTCGGTCTGTCTGTCTGCCTATCTGTATCTTGACCGCGCATCACACCAAAACTACAGAATGAATTCAAATGAAACTTGGTATGATTTGAGTTCATACTACGAGGTATAACATCGGATACTTTTCATCCCGAAAAAATAAAGGGTACCCGCAGGATAGGGGTTGAAACTTATTTAAAAGAAAATTAAAATTATAAAATTATGTGTTGATGTACATGTATCAAGCTAAAACTACTGGACGGATTTTGATGCAACTTGGCACAGTCATAGGTGATGAAGATGGGTGAAAATTAAGGATACTTTTTATCCCGAGAAAAATAAAGGGTTCCTGCGGGATATGGGTCTAAATTCTGTACATTAAGATGTTGTGATATTTTTTTGGATGTTACTCTGTGTTCGATAATGAAGCCAAAACTGTTTTTTTGTTTTCATTTTTGTCTGTCTGTGTCTTGGCCGCACATCACGCTACCGGAGCTACTGAATGAATTCAAATGAAAGCTGGTATGATTTGAGTTCATACTACGAGGTAAGACATAGAATACTTTACATCTCGAAAAATTAATAGGTTCTCGCAGGATAGGGCTTGAAACTTATTTAAAAGTACATAAACCACGCTGAAACTACTTGACGGGTTTTGATGGAACTTAGTCATAGTTTATATGATGGGATAAAATTGAGGAATAATTCAATAGTTACGAAAAAGGCTGCACAAAGAATATAAATAAAAAAATGCTCTTGGGTACTTCAAAAAACTACAAAACAAGTTTTTTTTTTTTAATGTTTATTTGTTCACGCATCACTTAAAAACTACTAGACCGATTGCAATGCGGTTTTCATTGTTAGACAGCTTAGGGGTTGTTTTAAAAACTGGTGTAATTGGTATCTCAATCCGGTGAGTTAGAAGCCGAGCAATTTATAAAAATATTCATGACGGCTGAAGAAATTTTGATCAAATGTTGGTATATTGGTCCTGTACGTTCAAAGTACCCTAATGTGCTAACATTAGGGTACTTTGAACGTAAAGAAAAGACCACGCGTGCGAAGCCGCGGATACAGCTAGTTTACAATACGTTGACTTTGATAATACACAAGAAAAGGAGCTGCCCCTTTCCTGGATTCCTGGTTCTCACAACCCTACGGCATGACAAGGAAACTCTCCAATCTAACTACAATTTCCACACATATCACAACAACCTTTTAACTCCGATATACTAGTTGTTCGCCCCCATTAGCCGTTTCATATGATTTCCCACTTGGTCTAATTCCTAACTTCGTAATTTATATGCTCCCTAATTTGGGGTATAAGGCCCCCCGTCATCTCAAAAATCCCAAACCGATCCTGCTACCAAATATGATGTATATCGCATCAACAGTTCGAAATTTATAGTAAGTCGAGCAAACTTATATACATACAAACGATTTGCACAAGTTGACTAGAAGAGAAGACACGGTCCGCTCCGTCAAGAAAGGAGATGTCTGAGCAGTACAGCACCAGTCAACTAAAAACTCGTATTTTAGGCCTCGATGTGTCCTTAGAAGACTCCTAAAGAAAAAAAACAAAGAAGACCAAACATACCTGGAAGAGATAGTCCTCAGTGTTCTGGTCCGGGTTGTCGGCCGCCTGCGCGATGTCGAACGGTGACCTGCCCGCCAACATCTCGTAGGTGAGCACCCCCAGCGCCCACCAGTCCACGGAGAACCCGTACTCTTCGCCGCGGAGGATCTCCGGGGCGATGTAGTTCGGAGTCCCGCAGAATGTAGACGTCGTGTCGCCGGGCCGGACGCCCTCCTGGTGATTGAACACAATGTGTGAATGAATGATCAAAGGATCACTCAAGGAGAGAGTGAGGAGATCATTGAATAGTATACGATGGGTTCGGTCCTAGGCTAACTTAGAAAAGTCATTGGTGCTGCCAATGACTTTTCTAAGTTATGTGCGGTTTTCCATCGCTCCGTGCTTCGGAGGGCACGTTAAGGCGCTCTTCTAGGGCAGTATGTAGGTATGAAAACATTTCCTCAGCCCCCGCAAATGTTTCGAGCGTAAAGACGCAACGAGCGAGAAACACGGCGCGAGTGGGGAAGCCCCCCGCGCTTTTGCGCATGCCACAGTATAGTAAATGCAGAAGATATGTAGATCGGGTTAGGGTATAATCTGGTTTGGCTTTTCGCTATATTGGGTGGGTACGAAAGAGAAAATAAATTTGCTTTTCTACTGAGTACGTTTAATTGTTATGTAGGTACCTAGGTCTGAATTATTATTGTAATTGCAATCTAATCTTATAATAAATATTCAAAAGTTTGTGTGCATTTATGTATATTATATATGATTTATTTCAGATATAAACATTCATATTTGTTAGTATACCTATGTGTGTCTGTTATCATTAAGCGCTGATATGGCTGAATGGATTTTGATAAAATTGTGTATATGTTATCATCATCATCCATCATCATTTCTCCACCTAGGTAAAACCACTGGGCGCAGCTAATAAACGTATAGCTGTAATAATATCATACTAATAAAGTTTGTGTGCCTATTTATGATTGAAACTATGTTATCTATATCAGCTGAACGGATTTGGAAGAACGGCTAAAATTAGAAAAAGTGTGATATGGCATATTATTTTTAATGTATGTATAAACTAAAATGTTTCACAATATTTTCACTCTGTAATGTCGTACGGGTTATTGCTCTGGGACAATGCTGCCGACACCAATAGTTCTTTGTATTACAGAAACGAGCTGTAAGGGCTATCTATAGGCTTAGCCCTAAAGTATCGCTAAGAAACGTATTTTCACAAGTGAAATTTTTAACATTGCCTTGTTTGTATGACCTCTTGGATATTCTGTACGCTCGGAAACATTGAAACAGGATTACAACATGCGGACAACGTCACAACTATGAGACAAGACACAAGTATAAACTTGTGCTGCCAAAAACTAAGCTATCAAAAATTTACCGATCCTTTTTTAAAAACTATGTTCGTTTTTATAATTCACATGGAGTGAATAATTTGTGTGAGCGGATAATTTGTGATTGATACACAATTTTATCACAAAAGACTGCATTGTTTTTGATGTTTCATGAGAACTTGACAGAATTGTAACGACGAACAAGGTCTAGATCTTGTTGCGATGTGGCGGCCAATCGGCTTATCATGGTGTAAGTGAGAAGCGGCTTGTGCAAACGAGTGGATCGGAATATTTTAGTTGCTTCTCTTTAGATTTCATCATCATCATCAGCCTAGATATCTGTCCACAGCTGCACGTAGGCCTCTTCTTATGAAAACAATACTATTAATACAAACTGACAGCGTATTTAAAACTAAAGTAAAGGACTTTTTAATGCAAAAGGCATATTATAGCGTTAAAGTTTTTTCAAGTGACAAGGCTTCATGGCTGAATTTGGACTTTGGACCATAAATACTAAACTCTAAGATATTTTTTATAGCATTAATTTACTTTAATTCTTTAATTTATAGATATTTTTTATTGTTTATAATGGATTTGTATTTTATGTTTTCTCTGTTGACGCTCATAAGTGTACCATGTTGTACCTATATCAAAATAAATGAATTGAAATTGACAATCATACTCAAATATAAAAACAGAAACAAAGGTAATCAAATTAGAATGACATGGAAAATAAAATCAGAGATCACATCAGCGGTCTGCTGATGGTATTTATTTCTTCTCATCAAAGCACAGCATTTTTTTTGTGTTATCCTCGCCATTTATACAGCAATTTTTCGACCTTCTGATGCTTCATTATCAATCAAAGACAAAAAGAATAAATATTGACATATATACTTTAAACATATGTGTTTTTATAGCAACCACACATATACAAAATCACAACACAAACAGCACAAACACATATACACAAAATCACTTGCGCAGGCGTATTATTGAAAAAAAAACAAAACAAACCATGGTATGAAACGAACATGTGGTATAACACAATGGATACTTTTTATTCCGGAAAATAATGAGTCTCCTCGGAAAAACTGGAAATTATCGTTTACTCGCTGTACAATGCTGTCAAAAAGCATCAAGAGCGTTGGTGCAAAAGATAATACTATACGTTGGTGCTATACTTTTGCATTGAATTTTAAGACCCTAAAAAACATAGGATGCTTTTTTCGAAATAAATTGTAGTCCGTGCAGACGAAGTTGCGGGCAAAAGCTATATTAAAAAAAAAACTGCCTTGTAAACCCCAAATGAATTGGATGAGAAACTCCAAAAAGTTGTGGGAATCCTTAGGGAAGAAGGCACAACATTTTGTCAGCTGCAGCGTACGGACAAGATATCTAAAATCCCAGATGAGGCTCTTCGACTTATGGACAAACGGCGGGAGCAACAACAAGCCACACCGTCAGAAAAAAGGTAGCTCCATCAGAAGATTAGTAAGCTGGTGTGATGTGACCTCCGATGCTCAAATACACACCTGACAGAAAAGGCGATTGAGCAAAATTGGTAGTCGAAAGCCTTCGCCCAGCAATTAATTGAGTAGGTCTCATCTGACGAAGCTCAATACCAATAATGGTACAACCATCGTCTCTAAGCCGGAGATTCTGTCTGAGAACGAAGACTTCTATGGTGGATTGTATGACTCGCATGCTTCTAAACCTGAACCCAGCAAAGAGGATTCCCACGCAATGACCCGCCACTAAACTGACAAACTGCCTGACGTCAGTCATGACCTACGGAGCCGAAATGTGGACACTCATGGTCAAACTAGTCCACAAATTTAAGGTTGCTCAGAGGTCACATTTCCCGAAGAACCAATAACCGTTGGGGTAGATGAGTTCTCGAGTGCAGACCACTTTTAGGCAAACGTAGTGTAGGAAGCTCTGTGGCCAGGTGGGGTAACGACCCGTGAAAAGCGGCTGGTAAAAAATGGATGAGGAGAGCTGAAGACCGTACTCAGTGGCGTGACTTAGGAGATTAAATTTTTGCCTAAACGGCTTGATAGATTTTGATAAATGAGGTATCATTGGAGTCGTATTAATCATGAGAGTTCTAAAGAATATATAAAAGGTCAAGAAAACTAATATGACGGCATACAGCTGCAATATTGTATTTTCAACTGAACATACAATGATCCAAACCTATCGAGTGAGGTATACAAATTAAGGTCTTTAAAGGACCATTCCAAAAAAATACAATTATTTTTCATAAATAGTAGCAAATGTCTTTTAAGCTTCTTACAAAATTTTCAATTTTAGACTTTTCACGTTAGTACTATAGTCCAATATTGCAATTGCAACTATTATTTTAAAATATGAAAGTAAATATGAAACGTTAAAATTATATTATTATCATTTTTGCAGGTCCGTCCGCTAGCGTGGCGGAAAAGCAAAAACATGAGCATGAGCATACGTTTGCGTCGTGTGTTCCGCGCCTCACGCCTGCACACCACTCGGGTTTTATATATTTTTGTAAAAAAAAATACTTGTTAATTACCTACGTCTATCAAAACATTGTTTCTACTTTATCCTTGATTTCAGTGATTGGTCGAAAACTAGTCAGCAGGTGGACGAAACTGCATTTAGGGTCGAAAACTGGCGAAATGTGCATATTCAGTCATACATAAAATAAAAAAAAAACACCTTTACTAGCAATTGGCAAAAAACTGGCGAACTTACTACACTACTTTTTCATTTCCCATCGTTTTATACTGAATTACTGACCCAAGTATTATTTTGGGGTAATTGAGCAAAGCATTTTAACTAAGTAACTCAATCTGTTCAGAATATCTTACCTACTGTACTTTTTTATACTGTGGCATGCTTGCGTAAAAAATGATTAGGTCGTCAACGTAAATCATATACTGTAAATAAATGAGTTAGGTAATTGATTAAGTATCGGTAAGTATTTGTTATTTTTTTGTAACAAACTTTTATCTACATAATTAAAAATCAAAATACTTACCTAATAATTATTATTATAAAAAATAAATAACCTGCTTACAACTTTTCAAGTATTTACATACATATTTTCGATAGATATAAGTATCTATTATATTTATTTAAAATTTAATTTTTATTTTCAGTTCCAATCTGAATTATTTTATTATTATTACCCATTTTGGAAAATATAAATCAACATCAATGAGTAAACATACGTTACTCACAATTTTTACCTATACGATAACTTTACTACGCCAAACATTTATTTACAGTTCTACGCTACAATGATCATACATGTAAACGCGAGGGGTATTTTTGCGGAAACAAACGACACAGGTCCTTCCTCGGGGAAGCCTCGGCGGACACTGACGGACGACGACTAGTGCTCGAAATGCAAAATTTTGGTTGTTTTTCCTTCTTGGAAAAAAATAAGAACGAAATTAGAATATTTTTGTCATGCAGCTCCTAAAGAATAAAAAGCCACGTCTATTGGAATAACTTTCACATGGCTTTATGATAGTATCACTTAACAGGACACTTTTTAAATACCGATTTAGAGTCATCATTGGAATTATTTTTTATCGAGCCAACAATTCTCAATCACGTTTCTATAATTTACAATTTCTAGAGTGTATATTCAAATTTAATAAAACATATTTTTTTTATTTTTTTTCTTATATTTTAGTCGATTTACAGGGGTTTTAAAACCTTCAAATGTGCTAGAAGTCCGCCTTAAGCTGTCGGTCCCAGCTGTTATTGATTAAGCAGTCGTTAAACCATGTCAGAGGCCCTCGGGCGGGCAGACAAACTCTGACACCAGAGGCCAGCACTTCCTCATACGACAAACAAACAAACATTGAATAGTATCGATTGTTGAAAGTATGAACGAGTGACTTAATTAAACTGGGATTATTGTTATATTGTGATTTTCAAAGAATTTAAACAAAGTTAACACGAACTGCATTACATATGGGAAAATTGAATAGAGGTCGATTTACTATTAAATAATTATGAATAAACGTCCCGCGTATTGTAACGACGATCAAATTTGTGTTTTATTCATTAATCGATCACATGACGTGCGAGAGTATTCACAGATAATAGTTGTCGTTTTTTTTTAAATATGTTCAATGGACGATTTAATAATGATCAACGAACGATTCAAAAATTGATCAATAAACGATTGAAAGAATTAAGTTGTTATTTTTTTATTTTACTTTACCTACTGTTTGTACAGTTTCTTTACCCGACTACGGCGAAGCAAAGGACGCAATATATGTGCAAACTAAAAACTTGGTCCGATTTTGACAAGCGATCAACAAAGTATCAATCGATTTGTCATATGCTATTTTTTACCCGACCGTAGTCGCGTTTTAGTTTTTGAACATAAGTGTTGTTACAGTTACCTTGCACATGCCGTAGTCGGTGAGTTTGATGTGCCCCTCGTGGTCCAGCAGCACGTTGTCCAGCTTCAGGTCGCGGTAGATGACGCCGCGCTCGTGCAGGAAGTGCAGCGCCAGCGAGATCTCCGCCGCGTAGAACCGCGCGTGCTCCTCCGGCAGGCGGCGCTGGCGCTGCATGTGGAACCTGACAGGACACGGACGGAGGTGATGAGCATGAGCATCATTTGCATCGTACACAAGATTTGTTCGTCCCTAAATTAGATCAGCTTGACTACCCCCATTTTTGTTAGTGTACCAAATTATTATCATACTCAGGGAGGCTGCTTTCAAGGAGTCCTTAAAGTAAACGACATGTGATACTTGCACCCATCCTCCTAATAGCCAGAGAGTCGGCAAATATAAAACTCTTTTTTTTGTATGTCACGCCATCTACCGGCTGTCATACTCCAACTCTGTTGTTCCTTGTTGTTGTTTACAACAATACAACTACAAAAACAGCAAACAATAAGATTCTGCCGTATTTCGCTTGTAAGTTGTAATACACAACTTTACACAAGCGTTATACATAAGCGTTATATTTCTCGAAATGTAAAGTTTTTGTCCCATGATTCTCCCTAACGTATGGCCGAAATTTGAACTAATCTTATACCTGCTCATTTGAACACCATCTTACAGCTGTCATTTTGCAAGTCTCTTATATGAAAACTGACAGAATTCTACTGTATTATGCTACGCCTGTCCTATACAAACCATCCCAGAAATCATTTTTGCTTATTGAATTTATCGCTATCTTTCATCGCCTGCCGTCCCTCAACTCCCTTGAAGGGGGATACTGAAAAGATTCCGCTATTTTACGTATGACCTTTAGTGTTTACCTTTAACAGCGCCCTCAATTACCTGCCCAGTGGCGAGAAATGGAACTATTCGTATATTTTAGTTTTACGCCATCTAGCGACTTCCATATCGCAACTCTCTTGAATGGAAACTATCAAGGTTTCCTCCGTTCATACCTAAACTGCAAATCATCATCGCGCAAATGTGTACCGTATTAGTACTCACATAAGGTCCCCTCCGCGCACGAACTCGATCACGAAGAACAGCCGGCTGGGCGTCTGGAAGCAGGAGTGCAGCCCCACCAGGAACGGGTGGTTGGAGGCGGTCTCGAACACGTGCTTCTCCGTCTGCACCCAGTCGATGTCCTCGTCGTCAGTCACCAGCGCTTTCTTTATCACCTTCATGGCGTACACGCGTTTCGTCCGTTTCAGTTCTACCATCAGCACCTGGAAGTATTGTCATGGTTTGTAAAAGACACGCTGGCACACCGGCGACTCTCCTGGAGTTAACGCGAGTAAGCTCTAGGGTTTGTATTGGTACCGCCAAAGCGACGGAAATCTACTGAAGCAAGCAAGGACATAATAAATATTTGAATGTAAAAACTACAGCAAAAATGTAGTTTGTTTTATTTGTAGACGTTAGAGAGATCTCTGTGATTGGCGTTTAATGCTCCTCAGATTCAAGGAGTTCAGTGAACTCCTTGAATCTGATGAGCATTAAGCCATCTGTCTTACCCACACACACACATAGCTGCAAACGCATGTCTTGAAAGTCAGTAAGTACCAGCCATTCAAGGTTTGTGATCACATCGCTACATCATCAGGAGATATTATAATGATGAAACGCTAACCTGATACTTTATTTAAATAGTTTTTTTTTATCATCATCATCATCATCAGTCCGTGTCAGTCCACTGCTGGACATAGGCCTCTCCCAAAGCACGCCACTGAGCCCGATCTTCGGCTCTTGTTTTCCAACTGCTACCAGCCATTTTTACGTATATCGTCGCTCCACCTAGCTGGAGGGCGCCCTACACTACGTTTGCGGAGTCGCGGTCTCCACTCAAGATCACGTCTGCCCCAACGGTTATCAGTCCTTCTACAAATATGACCAGCCCACTGCCACTTCAGCTTGCTAATCCTAAGGGCTATATATGTGGCTACGATAACCTTGGTTCTCTGTCGGATTACCTCGTTTCGGATACAGTCCTACAGAGAAACTCCGAGCATAGCTCTTTCTATAGCCCGCTGAGCGACTTTAAATTGGTGGAGTAGTCGTACCGTGAGTGTCCACGACTCGGCTCCGTAAGTCATAATAGGTAGGACACACTGGTTGTAGACTTTTGTCTTCAAACTTTGCGGTATTGGCGACGAGAAAATTCGACAAAGCTTCCCAAATGCTGCCCAGCCTAGATGTATTCTTCTGCGGGTCTATCTCTTTTGACGTTGTTTTTACATAGTTGCAAACTTAGCCCCAAGTAAACATAATCTTGAACAACTTCGAGTGCAGTTCCAATAACAGCAATTGATTCCGGAATAACATGTTCGTTGAACATAACTTTGGTTTTATCTAACTTCATCCGGAGACCAATGCGTTGAGAAGAATCAGCTAGGCTGTCCAACATCTGTTGCAAGTCCTGCAATGTATCTGCCACAATGACTATGTCATCGGCGAATCTCAAGTGTTAGATGTACTCGCCATTAATGTTAATCTATACTTCTATACTAATATTATAAAGAGGTAAAGTTTGTGCGTTTGTGAGGTTGTAGGGGGTAATCTCTGGATCTACTGAGCCGATTTTGAAAATTATTTTACTAATAGAAAGCCACGTTATTTGTGAGTGTCATAGGCTATATATTAAAATGACCACGCGTGCGAAGCCACGGGCATCAGCAAGTGATATCATATTTTGGGAGGTTTATGACCATAATCACCATGTTGGGCAGGCGGGTTGGCGATCGCAGAGCGCAATTTCTTGCACCGATGACGCTGCTGCCCGTCACCGGTCTGTAGAATTTTAACTGCGCCAATTCTGAATGGTTATACCGCCATTTGTACCACGGGCAGGTGAGGTAGACTTGGAGTACTGAGGTGGTGTTCGTACTTTGTTTTTGTATAATTTTAATAAAACTTCTATAATTTTTAAAAGACAAAAACGGGAGTTATATACGTATATTAGTTGAATTATTCCAACTATAGTTTCAACCACGTTTACACGTTGGAAATCATTTTTTTTTTTTTTTATATTATTGTGATATTTATTAAAAAACTAATCACTAAAACTAATAAAATCAATGAAAAACTGACTACCTAAAGCTAATGTAAAAAAACATGCACTCAAATGATTGCAATTCGCTCCACGTGAGTCTTAATGAAACCTTTTTGTCGGTTATTATTGTAAGAGTAATAACATTACCTTAGCATAAGACCCTCGTCCAATAACCCTAATGAGCTCGAAGTCGTCCAGCGAGTACTGGCGCTGCGAGCCCGGCTCGAGGTCCTCGCGGGCGAGGGCGGGCGGCGCCGGCGCCGGCGGCGTCTCCGGCAGCGGGGGTTCTTCAGCGCGAGACCTGGAACTGCAAGGAAATCTAATGAACTTGGGTTACAATACAAGGAAACCTGTCATGGATCAATTTTTAGATCTGGGGTTGTTCCGCTCTTTTTTGAAGCTGGCCATAACATCATGAGCATTCTGACTTTTGAAAAGAGCAAGGTACTGCAGCCAAACCATTTCTGCAGGTTCTTTAACTACGAGCAAACATTTGGTAAAACCATTCAGTAAGTAGCACCAAGGATCAGGCACAGCTTTGGAAGAAGTTATCATGCAGTGAATGAACGGACGAATATGCAAAATAAAAGTTATAATGATATTTAACGAAAACTGTTATAGAATAATTGAACCCTCCACATTAGTAAAAGAAGAAGTGAAGGAATATTTCGTTATTAAGAAGAGGCCTATGTCCAGTAGTGTATTGACGACTGATACTCTATAATTATGATGATGGAAATCTTGAATGAAACCCACTTTAGAAACCACAATTCTCAGACGACAATGCTCTCATTGCTGCCTGGAATAAAAATGCAAGTTGCTTCTTTGCCTTACCTAACAGAAGACGCACGTCCCAGCGTGCTTTCTCCATTGGCATCGTCCTTAACCTCCACAGGGTCGACATGCTCGTTAGAACAGGGCTTCTGCACCAACTTGTGGCACTTCTTGTGGACCAGCAGCTTGCACTGGATGCACTTGAAGCCCTGCCGGCCCAAGCCCCATATGCGGTCTTGGCAGAAGGCACAAAAGGCACGCTGGAATGACAAAATGTGACGTTAATGTTAGTACAGTCTATGATTTGTATTGTAGTCATGTCATGGATATATAGTTGATGAAATTAGTTGGGCAATATTGTAGAAACGGATCACATATTTGTCCGGATAGAGGCATCGATGGTAGTGATTAGCTGATGTTTGAAGTCTGCTAAAGGAGAAGTCAATCCAGGAGGGTCAAACAATTCTTAAAAACAAACGAGCGCTCGCTCACAACACGTATTGGCAACAAAGTCGACGAACGGACTCATTTACAAATACAAGACATATTCTGATCTTGAAGTGTTAAATAATAAACACGAACATTTATTGAGATGTTTGTGAACGGGCCTATTTCTGTCGCAGTGAGATGTACTCTGTAGGAACCTCCATAATTCAATTACATTTGAATTATTGTATTCTAACTCAATTAACGCTAACGTGTCTAGACTTCTGATGTGGATATAGTTAACGTTAACTGAATTCAAATAGAGAATTGTTTAGTTGACAACATCTTGGTAGTCATTACTTCAATTTTATATTTTTATGTTTTCTTAGGTACTTGTAAGAACTCACTCATTATTTATATTTAACAGCGTAATGAAACATACTCCGAACTCCGAAACAATAACATATCGAACACCATGTTAAAATTAGTTTAGTTTTTGAGTTTATTTACAGAGATTAAAATACGACAAAATCTCTTTATTTTTTGGCTCCGTATAATAAGTAAATATGTCACGAGGCGGTCCCAGGGTTTGGGTTTGTCCCACTAGCCCAGGACCCAAACCTCAGTGACACAAAATTACAGGAACAGGAGGAGATGATCACAGACTTTTTGTACTTCGACGATACGGATTAAAACCACTTACGTAGGTATTGTAGGTATTCTGATATATATTTAAAAGGCTCATATATATTTGCAATAAACTTATTTATGTATTTATAATATTATTTTGTAAAATTACGGGTTTGCTAATGCAATCAGAGTCCGAATGACAGGTTATTTGTATATGGAATTAAAAATGAAAAACTATCAAATAGAATGAAATGGATTATGAAAGAATTAAGAGATCAAATGAGTATTATTATGAAAGAGGTTTTGACCTCGTCACAAATATAACACACGCAAAATTGAAGGTTTTCGATTTTCCATTGAAAACTAACGAGAGGTACTCAACCATTAAAATTATTATTAATAACATTATAGAAGTCCAAATATTGCAATTAAGGCCAGGCTCCAAGGTTACATTTTCCCACTCCGCACTCCTCCGCACTACCCTACACTCTGCCACCCACTACCCGCAATAAGCACTGAAGTGCCTGCGTAACAAGGTTGAATATCGCGAGCGCTGTTTGAACACACAATTTAGCTCGGAACTAAATGACGTATGTCTCATAAGTTATTTATTTTATTGGCAGGCTAATAATGTAGTTAGGTAAATTTTGTCTTAGCCTTAGATAATAAACTATATTTTCATGCTGTGAGATTTATTTTAGAGATAAAACTTAACCCGTTGAGTAGAAAAATGTAAACATTACCGAAAATAACGTAATTTTTGATAAGAAAATGTATCGAATTAAATTTTGTTAATCGTGTTTTTGTCTTAGTCTTAGAGAGATAAAGATCTCAAAAACATATATGTTAAGTTTCACATTTATCAGGTTTGTGGTTTGACCCAGCATATTTAAGCAAAAAACCCTTAAAAAGCAGAGCCTGGTCTTAACTACACTGTGGCGAAGTTGGTCATGCCCCTGTGTCTGCTGAGCTAGTAACTCAGGTTCGAATCTTGGTGGAGCACTCATTTACGATCACTTAAATGTTCGTTCTCTGGTCTTAACGTGTTTCTGGTATGGACAGGCCTCCTGCGACACCACGAACCTTAGTTCGGGAGTATGATAAGAGTTAGTGTGGACAGGCCTCCCGCGACACCAGGAACCTTAGTTCGGGAGTATGATAATAGTTAGTTTGTACTTACTCTATTAAATCGTTTAGCCTGGAAGATGTGTCCATTGACGCGATATAGCTTTCGCCACCGGCGTGCACCTCTTCTGTATATACTCCCTGGAAACAAAGAAAACACGCAAATTGACTAAAGTGCTAATTAACTAATTAAAAATCAAAGAAAATTTCATAGACAATGGTCCAAATATAATGAAGTAGCTTTAACATTTTCCTGTTAATTAAGAAAAACAAAACTTCAGCTCAATGTTCTAAAGGGACCTCACATTTTAATTTGAAGCCTAGCATACAGGGTACGTGACACGAAGAGTTATCTACCAACTTCACACTGCTGCAACATTACTATTAATTATTAATGTAACTACAGGTGAAAAAAACCGAAATTTCGCGGCCATTGATTAAACCTTAATAAATCCTTCAGGCTTCAATATAAACAAACTATGTTGATACATTAGTATTCTAAAGAATCGCGTTTCTGAGAGATTGGATTCAAACATTACATTGACGTCATCTATCGAGGTTTGCTCAGTGGCCGCAACTTTTCAGTTTTTTCACTTGTTGCCTGAAAGAATAAGTTCAATGGTCTTCTGGGAAATCAAGCAAACCGATGAGGAAATTGAGGAATATAACTACAAACTTGGTTGCACAATTAAAGTATAGTTATTTTTGAGAGGTGGGACATGTCATTGTAATCTTTGATCTCTCTTATTGACCGAGGGAGAGAAACGGAAGCGAAGCGTTTCCGTTTCAGCTTGGGCAAAACTGCTTTCATATGTATGGCTGGTCCGCCTGTTCGTCCGAATCTCTGTTCTCCTCTACAGGTCGCATTTCTCAACCGATCTAAACGAAACTTGGTATAAGTACAGGTTAAACCAATTTTTAGAATTTTTTAGTTATCGTGGATTGGGGGAGTACTTCCTCCAAAAAGGACAAAAAGGGGGCTACTGAATATCTCCGCCTTATTAGATCCAATGGTTATTTATTTTTATTGAAAGGTAACTTTAAGTTGGTCTCATAAAAAATTGGTGAAGATCTGATGAGGATCTTCGGAGTAATGATCAGAATAGCTCCTCAAAATGCATTAAATTGCTCACTTTTAGATTTCTACCAGTTGAATCAGCCCTTTACCTACTAGGTAGGGATTGATGGAGCACCTTGGTTATTAATGTTAGTTTTATATAAGGTAACTAGATGGCGCTACTGTGCACCGCTAGATTGTTTGCAAAATGTTTGTACTCGCGAGGTCTACAGCTCACAGAGCCACTAGTTATGGTATTTTTAAAACTTGCATGGTCACATAAAATCAGTTGTCTTAAAGCGTCATGGTTGTTTGTTTGTTTGTATGTCGTGTGAGGTAGTGCTGGCCTCTGATGTCAGAGTTTGTCAAGCCGCCCGAGGGCCTCTGACATGGCTTAACGACTGCTATTAATCAATAACAGCCGGGACCGACAGCTTAACGTGCCCTCCAAAGCACGGAGCGATGGAAAACCGCACATAACTTAGAAAAGTCATCGGTGCGGAGCCTAAGTTTTGAACCCGGTATGATTGGATTCTAAATTGCACTATATAACCGTTAATTATAATTCGATAAGTAATACTAATTTATCTTCTTATCATATAAAATACATATCTATGCTAATAATATTAGGAGGTAAAGTTTGTGACTTTGTGAGGTTGTAGGGGGTAATCTCAGGATCTACTGAACCGAGTGTCCTAGGCTATATATTAAAATGACACCGCGTGCGAAGCCGCGGGCGTCAGCTAGTGTATTATGTATTTATTGTAAATAATTACAGACTATAAACAATACCATTGCATTTGCATGTCTGTTTTACTATCTTGGAGTTGATATTTAGAATGTTTGCAATGACTCTCATAGCATGGAAAACACACTACTGTCCAGACATCACATATATGAACTTCCCGTTAGATATCAGTTTCGTATATTGTTATACCTATTATAAAAAGAGGAAAACAGGATATGTATTAAAATATCAGAAAGAAAATGAATGAAATTGCCAAGGTTCAAAAAGTCTACATCTCCAAATGGAAAGTGAAGCACCAAGATATGCCGGTCCGCTCGTAAGCACAAGCCTCACGCACATACTTACACCATGTTATGCCGATCGGCGCCACATCGCAGCATGATCACGACCTTATTAGTCGTGTTAATTCTGTCAAGCTACGCTAAATACGAATGGTAGCTCTGGTTACACTATGCTAAAACCAGTTTTGCATGAGCGCTCGCTTTGAGCCTACTATATAGATGTCAAGTTTAGTTACCTATTTGTCGACAAAGATACACATACAATCGATAAAGCAATATGTTTATAGGAATTTATAGCCCATAAAAAAAGAATATTAGGTGACGTTTTCGTAACTTTTAATAAAATAAATGTTCAAAATGGTACCCAAGTTTTAGTGACTATTATTTTACATTAGACTGGTTGTGCCCGCGGCTTTACCCGCTTGGTTATTTTTCTGGATTAAAAATAGCCTATGTGCTATTCCAGGACCAAAAGTACCTATGCAATATATCAAATTTCGTTAAGCCGTCAAATTGTTTATTATAGATTTTTCGGCTTCTACTCATCGGATTGAGATAACAAGTACACCAGTTTTTAAGTCAAATCCTAAGATATCCAACAGTGAAAACCGAATCGCAATCAGACCAGTCGTTTTTATGTGATGCGCGAACAGACGACAAACAGGTAGACACCATTAAAGAAAATGTTATTTTGATAGAGGCAAAAAAGTTAAAATTATATTTGAAGAAATTTAGTCTAGTTTAGTTTAAAAAGTTAAATGACCGAATTGCTGCCTGTATCTGTAACTTCTGAACTACAAAACTGATGACCTTGAAATATTTACGAAACAATCTTCATTTCTTAGAAAATATAATGAATGAAATCAGACAACGCGTTAATGAATTACAACTAATTACACATTTTGACTTTCATCCGCTCTCCCAAATGCTGAAATTCGGGATTAAAAGTATATAGTGTCGTAGTATGAAAACAAATCATGCCCAATTTCATTTGAATGAATTAAATAGTTTCGGCGTGATGCGCGGCCAATATACAGACAGACAGACAGACCGAAAGACATACAGACAGACAGACAAAAAAGAAAAAAACAGTATCCATTATAGAGTGATCCCCAAAAAAGTTTTTTAATATCTGCAATGTAAAGAATTGGACCTGCTACAGTTATATTATCAGTAGTAAATAGATATAAATGTTTTCGAAAACGTGTGGGCTAGTAGTAAGCTTTTAATGTCAAGTCAAGCGACTTATTTGGGTGATATAGTCGTTGTTATAATAAGCGGGTCTAATGAGCAGGGTTAGCGTCTGGTTGACACAGTGCCCAATCACGCCAACATAACAAAAGCTTAGAACCTCACACCACACCGATGCCACGGCTGCCAACCACGCACGGTAATCTAGCTAAATCGCTGCCAACCTACCAAAGTACACGGAAAACACTCTCGTAGAGTCTTGAGCTTGACACACTAACAATAGGGTTGCCAGCGCCATTTTTACCCCGAAAACGGGGCGTTTGGGCACAACACACCTCTTTCGCTAGTAAAGTCATTAATCTCAACACACGCGATCGAATTTCGATACTTTAACTGCCCCGCGGGGTGCATGACCTGGTTAACGAGTATTGTTATTTTCTTGGCAAATAATGTATTAAATGGCAAATAAGAATATTACGTGGGCCGTGGAGTAAATATGTCTTAAAAGCAGCGTGGTGCAAGAATGAAACAAAACAAGATTATTAGTTTGCAAGAATTTTGAAGACACCAGCTTGTGAAATTATGTTTACTTATATCGTCATAACACGTTAGGTTGTTCAGTATTTAATGTTTCATTCTTGTATTGGCAAAAATAAAAGTATAATTAAATTAATAATTATTAATGACACGAATACAGTTTTATTTCGCGAAGCACCTTGTCATAATGAAAACCCCAACGATACTACTTGCACAAATATCGTTATCTCGAATTCACTATCAAATGTGTCAAACTACCAATTCATGAAATATAATTAGACCCGACGATCACTCCTTGACAACAATCAGAAGTTTTTCACATTAATTACGATATATTCACACAAAACTCCAAGAGTAGGTATCACACTTGCAGCCCCAACTACACAACAACCGTGTAAATTTAGCGTCAATAATTAATCCGTTGATTGTAACACCGAATAGCACAAAAGCGAATGTGTAAACACCGAACCTGTCAAATATTTGGCCCATTCGACGGTACACGACATTTGCACATCGTACGATTCGATTCGACGGGCGACCGGCACGATACTGGAGCCATTTATTATTTTATCGATATTATCTTATCGATATCGGTTTAAGGCGAATTCGGTGAATGTACTTCTAAATAAAACGTTGATGGATTCATTTTTAGGAAAGCCGTAATCGGTCGCGCCTATTTATGTCCGATATCACATATTTTTTTGTGATTTTTTGAAAACCTTCTTTAGTTGTTGCTTATGAAATTATTTAAATCTTACATTGAAAAACTTTGATGTGAAAGATCGCTTGTATTTTTAGCTTTTATTGCCGTCTAACTTTGTATCATTCATAGTAATTATTGGGGTTTTCTGAATGTCGCCCGAAAAATGTTATTTTATTGCATATTCCATTAAATAATTAACAGAAGTTTATATTGTACAATAATTTGAAGGAAATTATCATTAAAAGCAATATTTTCAGGCGACTGGAAATATCAAGAGACACCACTATTATGTAGAACATTTTAAATTCTAAAATGTGTAATCGAATGAACAGCACTATGCGCCTGTTTTTTTTCCTCACACGCCTTTAATTTCATATCATTGTGGTGTGTACCTTAAGGCAGGGGTCACCAAATGGCGGACCGCGGTCCGGATCTGGACTGCCGACTTATTTTGTGCGGACATTTTAAGTTTTAATTTTAAGGCCGGGTCAGTCCCGAAATCAGCAAAAGGAAGAATAGCAAATCGTCGAGAACGACGTAATGAAACAACTTTATGCTAACTAAAAAATACTGCGGATAGAAAAGTATACTACCTAAACAAATAAGCGAACAGAATTTTCACAAATGGCTTGGTAACCTTGGAAAAACATCACGAACTATCACATGAAAATAACTTGTTGCATCACTGTTCTCGTTATTTTCAGCGACAGCTACATATTTTTTTTAAATATTTATATAGCTACGCTATTAAACTAGACAAATAACCGAACCCTTTTTTAATTTAGTTTTATTTATTGAGATATCGATAAAAAAGCACAAAATTTATCTAAAATCGACTCCCGAGCTGCATCACCTCTCCCGCTCACACTGCACCTAGACGAGCAGGACAAACAATTGAGAGACAACTCCGCCTTAAGCAAAACTAAGAATTTCGTCGAAATCCTCAGCAACATTTACTCTCTGCGGTGAATGGAGCATTGAAGATGCAAATGTTTTCGGCAGTAATAAAGCTACTCTCCAGATGGAAATAATCGAGTTCCAAGAAAATACTGTAGAAAACCCATAAATACGTTTCTTGCCAAGAGTTTGGATAAAATTTGTGTATGGTAATAAATACCCAGAATTAAAAAGAAAATGCCTAATTTGGAGTTTTAACTAAGTACATGTGAATATGTAAGGGAGGGGGTTGGCTTAGAACCTCATCTGGTGAATAGAAAAGTAGAAACGGACCGCGACAGTCATATTATTTAAAAAAACGGACTCCATATGAAGTTAATTGGTGACCCCTGCCTTAAGAGCTATTCACATAAGACCGGGACGTGGACGGACCGTGCTCAAATTGTGTATATATGAACGCGTTGCACGGTCCGTCCACGTTCTGGTCATGTGTGGATAAAGCCCTTTAGTTGTATTCTGCGGCGTCCGACTCTTTATACGCAGATTGTACGGTGATAACACGCCCGTATTATCACCCGTCATCATTCCCGGGCGGGAATGGGAACCGGGCAAACATGGGCAAACTGCAATTGAGCGGTGAGACTGGGAATAAGGCTAGCGCGGCGCATTGTTTTTCTGATTTCAGCGTTTCCGAAAACCTCAATTTTCAAGGCACGGTTCTATCTTATCTCTATTCTGTGGCGTAAGGCGCTTACACAGTAACAATAGAGGGGGATGGGGACCGGGCGTTTTCCGTGTTTGCGGACAAATTCCAATTGAGCGGCGAGACCGAGTAGGTAAGAATAGGGCTAGCACGAGTACAGTATTGCAACGGCGAACCGTGCTTTCTGTGTACAAGTATATCCTTCCAGGGTAATTCGGCGAGCTGTACGAGAAGAAATACGATAAAGCCCGCGGCTTCGCACGCGTGTTCATTTCTCTAGGCAAAAAGTACTCTATGTGGTATTCCAAGACATAAAATACCAATATATTCGTACCAACATTAGATCAAAATTCCTTCACCCGTCAAAAAGATTTTTATCGATTGCTCGGCATCTAATCATTGAATTAAGATACCATGTACCCCAGTTTTTAAGGCAAAACCTATGCTATCAAACAGTGAAAACCACATCGCAATCGGTCCTGTAGTTTTTACGTGATACGGGAACAAACATACAGACACACAGATAGACACGATTTAAAAATAATAAAGCAGTAAGTAACAAAATATCTGTACAAAGAAAATAATTTAAAAAAAATGGTGTAGTGGACTTAAAATAAGCTACTGAACATGAATATCAATTTTTTAAATCGTATTTTTGTGTCTGTTTGTCTGTTCGCGCATCACGTAAAAACTACTAGACCGATTGAGATGCGGCTTTCCCTGTTGGATAGCTTTTAGTTCGACTTAAAAACTGATGTACTTGGAATCATAATCCGATCATTAGAAGCAGAGAAATCGATAAAAAACTATCCGACGGCTGAACAAAATTTGGTATTTTGTTCATTGTAGGACCTGGAATTAACACATAGGTTACTTTTAACCCCGAGAAATAACCACGCGGGCACAGTTATTTACTATTAATTTTCTAAAGGAAGGAAGGCGTTTTTAAGCGGAAGTGGTCCGTGGGTTGGTAAAGGGATGTGCTGCGCTGAGGCGCGGATGACTCGTGTTTGACTCCCATCCGCCATACAATTTTTAAATTTTTCCTAAAGTTGCTTATGACCGAAACTGTCTGTAAATAACAGAAAGGTTACCCATCCAAAATTGGACGCCTCCCTGTATACTAACCACACACACTTTCTAACAACAGTGAATTAATTCTGCAGAATCAGGGTTATACCTAGCGGTACACAGGTGATGCAGTAGGTAATAATGCGTATGTGCGATACTGAGGCGGGAAGCCGGTCAAACGCGGGCAATCTCTATTCGAGCGCTGTTAAATAACGTAGGGTTGTCGGGTTCTGATTTATTATGAACTAGCTGTGCCCCACGGCTTTGCCGCGTGTTCAGTTTTCCGGGATAAAAAACATCCTATGTTGGTGTCTACATACAAAATTTCATTAAATTCGGTCCAGCCGTTGTCGCGTGAAAGCGCCCCAAACAAACAAACCATCAAAAAACAAACAAACGACGTCTCACTTTTGTATAATAGTGAGGATTTTAATAGTTTATTAATAAAAGTTGTTCAATTCAGTTTTCAATTCTGATCATGTGGTTTCAGTTAATATGACTGTTTCAAACATATTTTGAATATAGTTTTTGTTATTGTTTTTTTTTGTAATAGAGTATATAAATTCTACTATATTAGCTTTAACAGTAAATAAAGTGAATTTTTCACGAAAAGGAAATAAATAATATTAAAAAAGATTTTCTTTTGCCTTTTTCTTTATTGTTTTTTTTTTTTTTTTTATATAACATCAAATCGAATGAAGACATTCCAAGTCATTTAAGAACCACGGTCAAGCATCTACACAAAAATAACAACATCGAACAAAACTAAAAAGAAGCAAAAATGTAAGTGAGAATGGTTGCTAACCAACTTTAAATCGTTATATATCCTAAATGGTCATTCGAAATAAAAAATGAAAAGAGAAACCTTAACATGATTTTCAAATACCTATTCAATGATATCCTACTTAACATAGTTCCTCGACATTCATTCTTTTCTTTTTCACCATTTGGCATCTGGTTGTCGCCATATTGAATTTTGATTACTGTCATTTCTTTAGTAACACTCGCAAGGTTAAGGAAAATAGATTGACTTAAGAATCATCAAAATAGGTCCACGCATTTGGTTTGTGTCACAGTGCCACAAAAGAACAGACATACATACATAGGCTGATAAAAACAATACCCTCCGCTCAGTCGGGTAAAGATAGCCCGTGATTGTAAGAATATGTGCTATAAAAGTAGTAGTAGTACTCTACTGATTTCTACTACGTAATTTATTCCAATTTGTTTGACATAATATATAAAAACGGTACATAAAAAATGTGCGTGTGTTTTTGCATTAGAACACCCTTCGACTTATCACGTCGTTTTTGTTCATTTGCATTAGCACTTGCAAGGCAAATACCTAAAGTATGGAAATGATAGTCATGTATTTACAGTTAAGGTAGCAACCCTAGCATTCAGATGCTAATGCGGTGGGCGACATGCGGCGGAATTGAGCAAATATAGTCCCGCGGCGTGCGTCCACCTGCTGGTAGTGGCAGCCCTGAATTGATACGGACCGGGGATTTGCAGGTAAGCCCTGAGCTCGTCGTTAGAGCTATTGTGAAGAAAGGTGTATGGTCTGTATAAATTAAACTAGTGGCACTGTGAGCTGTAGACCTCGCGAGTCTGTCTTTGCATAGCTTAAAAATTAATAAATGTTAAGAATATTTTTTCGAAATGTACGTACGTAAGTACAGTACGTTTTTTTGCGTCTCCAATGCCCATATATCAGTCAATTTGTAAAATTTCGAAAAACTGCATCCATAAAAAATAACATAATTATCGAACCTGCTCACAAATTTTCACGGTTGAGAATTGCGACCTGTAGAGGAGAACAGCCGGACATCCGCCGGACACATTTACGAAAGCATTTTTAGCTGATACGGAGATGCTTCGATTGCGCTTCGCGCTCGTTCGGTCAATAATACTAGTGGCTCTGTGAGCTGTAGACCTCGCATGTCTGTCTTTGCAAAAACTTATTAACTACCTAAAGCGTTAGGTAGTTAATAAGTTATGCAAAGACAGAAGGTCTAAATCATAGTTAAATTCCGAAAGCTGATATAATTCTCTTGTGTCAAATTTTATTAAAATCCGTCCAGTCGTTATCGCGTGAAAGCTCCCCAAACAAACAGACAACATTTCACTTTTATATATTGGTATGATGATTTCACATCTGCTGTGGATCACACTCACCAATACCGTAATATTAAAAGGATTGGTTGCGTATGGAGAATGGGGATGGCGCCAAGTTTGTTTTTCAAAAACCTGAAAAGACCTTATCTACTACCTTGTTACGCGTGCGCATGTACTGTATGCGCGTGGTCGTGCGCCATACAGTTTTTAGAGTATGACTGCGCACGAATCCTAACATCGTATCGAAATTTTCCTACGCGTTTTTTCATTATCATTCATTTATGTAAGTATATCGTACGTGTATGTATCATCGGCGACCGGTCCTTTTGAGAAGAATAATTCGGCAATCAGTAAAACACTTGATTAAAACAAACAAAATAAAATTAATAAACAAAGGCAAGCAAAAGCAAGAAGCACAGATGCCAAACTAAATATACTCTTCTTAAAATATCACTCAGAAGTGCCGCTACTAAACGTAGTTCCAGAGAGTAACTGAGTGCTTACCACACTAAGCCACAACAAGAGACAGAAATTTAATTAACTCCTCCACTACAAACTACCCTTTCTCTGCTTAAAAGCTAATTATAAAGGGGGATACTCACTGTCTTCGCCGGCGCACGGCATGCCAGGCGCGGCGGGGACATTCGGGAACACTGCAACAAAACAAATATAGACGTTAGTTGGGGTTTACTGGGAACAACGGGGGTAAATAGGAAATTCGTACAAAAAACTATGCGAGCTATTCCCAAACTAAGTATATGGGTTATTTGGAACGATAAAACTATGTTTTACGGACTTCAACAATTTCAGAGATACCTACTACTACTAGATACTACTTTTTATATCAGCTTTGTAATTTTCAGTGAATTTTGTTATTATTATAAAAATAAATCAAATTACGTTCATGATTCAGCCGAAAGCCGTTAATTTGATTAATTACACCCTAAGGCGAAGCAAGGGTAGAGTAATGAGTTTACCAGTCTATGTATGTATGTATGTATGTATGTATTTGGATGTATCACCATTGCGTCGAACCTGTTGGTCCGATTAAAAAAAAAACAATCGATTTGCCTTCATTGCCATAGGCGTTCTTTTTTGACCGACTGTGGTAAAGCAATGGAAGGGTTTTGATTTCATACTTAAAACTTGCTCCAATTTTGACAAGCGAGGTATCAATCGATTGGTCTTCATCGCAAGAATGTCATAGGCTATTTTTTTTACCTTTACAAAACTTTTTGCACTTACAAAATGCTTTAATAGTCTACTTCATTTTTGATAGTGATCATAATCTCAAAAAACAGCATGATTAACATAACTATTGTTATTATCAAATTCTCTTGGCAAAACATGCGTCTATCCCCCGACAAAGTTAGTAGACACAAAAACAAGGTTGACCTATGTTTTGTCTCTTGGTCTGGCAAATGTGTGCTATGGTTTTTATGTGCAGCTATTTCTAACTTGTGCTCTGATATTTGAGTACAATTAGAAATGCTGGATGAACTAGGTTTAACTAGCCTTTATGTTAATGTTTTGTTGGCTTTTAACAATCAGATACTCGTCTGAGCGGCGGAGCGCTTTCGCGGTCAGACCCTGTAGAGGTCAGTTATATACCAAAAGCACATATCATTCCTAGAAAAAAAAAAAGAAAAAGAAATTGCTTGTCATTGGAACTATTTATTTTACAATTTAATTAAAAGAATAAATAAATGTTTATGTAGCTATGTCATGGTGAAACTTAGAAGGGCTAACATAATAAAATGCGTACACAACATTTCGTGACTGTGCTGTAGACCGTTGAAGAGTTCCTTTATCTGGAGCTAATCTTGGATGTCGAGTCAGGTCATGCTTAACATTAAAATGCGTTGTCGTCGAAACTCAACTAACATATAAAAATTCAACTCCGTAGGATAAGAGGAAGTGGTTCCAATTCAGCTCGCAAGATTTAAACCACACAACACTCAAAGCAAACTAAATAAAAGCTTTAGAAATAAACAAACAAACATACATACATACATACAACCCAAACACATAACCCTCCTTGCTGTCGGGTAAAAAAGACAACTCTTTTGTCAAATATATTACTTTTAATCAAAACGAATTTAACATTTTGTAAAGCAGATAATACTCTTTTTCCAGACAAATTTCTGTTCCCCGGAAACATCTATCCGATTTCCGGACAAAACCAACCACCAACAAAAAAAAAGAAACCGTAAACACGCCGCCACCCGACCGAAACGGGCACTAACGTCATCTTGTATCCTCCATTTTCCCAAACGAAATTGCATTCAAGTCTTTGGAAAGGAAAAATAAGCTATACAGCGAATGGCGAACAAAGATTGGACTCAGTGGCCGAGCGCTAAATAAACACTTTTCAGCGAAAATGCATTGTGTTGAATTTGATTTGTTTGGTGAGTCATTCTATGGTAACCATCAAGGGCAAACTGGGATGATACAAAGTTGAAGAAGCGTTCTTCTTTTCTCCGTTTTACGGAAAGGAAAAATAGCGCGCGGTGGTTGTGCTCCGCGCACGTATTTAAATAAAGATTTCAGCGAAAATGCAGTCCGTCATGCTTTGTTTTTTGTTTGTCTTTTTGTATTCCCAAGCCTTTGTCTGTTCCACAATGCATGATTATTCCCAACAAGAAAAAGAAAAGCGCGATTGGTTCCGATATTCTGAACATTCCTGTTGATATGCCATATGCCGAATTGACTCGGGAATTAGAGGGTCTTTACATCGGTGATAAAACGCTGCGGTTCGGAAGTAAAGCTGCGATGATGCGATTTATGAGAATTTTGGGAGCGTCAGCTGTAAGCAGATTTTTATTATTAGATTATGTTTATATTTTATTTTGTCTCTGTTATCTGTTTGTTACCACGACTAAACCGATCTTGATGAAATTTGGTATGGAGATAAACTGTACCACGCGGACGAAGCCGCGGGCAAAAGCTAGTTTTTAGTGTTATTATATGTAGCAAAATAATTTAATTAGGAATTAAACTTGTTTGTACAATGAAATTAAACAGTAGTCAAGCGCATCAGATTTGTAAGTTTTGTTTTAAATAAAATAAATATAAATAGTGTATGAATTTAGTATGAGTTAAGAGTTTACACATAGTGTAATACAAACTCATACACTTAATATGACAGCAAGACAAGTTCTAATATTTTACACTTAAAATCCATTCATTAAACCACGCCAGTAAAACGCTGCGTTTCTCTTGCTGAGTATAAAAGATTCTTTACACCCATATTTGCTCATCGGAAGCGTTTGATATCGACCGATGAGAGGCTATTGTTGCACGCTTGTTTTTGTACCGGATGGCCATCGAGGGGATATTGGGCCAATTCGGGTTAATACCAACATATCTGTGGCTGTATGGCGTTTCATGGGAGATGTTTTATATTTGTGAGGAATGGTGTTTAATTTCAGTGAATGTTTGCAACGTTTGAAACGTTTCAACTTCTATTCGAACGTATCGAACGAATCAATGCTCCATTCGCTGATTTAATTTACTGACATTATAATCTCCGGGATAGTAATAGGGCCTTCTTAGGTTTAGCCTTCTCATCCCACTGTTGCTGTGAGAATGCTAGTGTGCATTTTCCGGTGTATGGTCAACAATTGCTGCGAGCCAAGAAGCGTGCTAAGAGTGGTGATTATCTCAAAGCCCCCTTAAAGCCAGGCTCCATTAATACATTTTTCCACTTCCCCCTCCCCTCTACACTCTGCCACCCGCTACCCGCAACAAGCACTGAAGTGCCTGCGTAACAAGGTTGAATATCGCGAGCGCTGTTTGAACACAATTTAGCTCGGAACTAAATGACGTAAGACAAAAGTTATTTTATTTTATTGGCAGGCTTATAATTTAGTTATGTAAATTTTGTCTTGACAGTGGATAATAAACCATATTTTCTTTCTGTGAGATTTATTTTAGAGATAAAACTTAAGCCGTTGAGTAGAAAAATGAAAGTATTACTGAAAATGAAATGTATCGAATGAAATTCTGTTCATCACGTTTTTGTCTTGATCACGGAGAGATAAAAATTTCAAAAATATATGTTAAGTTTCACATTTATCAGGTTTGTCGTTGACCCAGCATAATTCTGGAAAAAGCTCTTAAGTATTAGAGCCTGGTCTTAAGACAGACCTAACTTAAGACATTGTGGCATTCTATGATAGTGGTGATGATGATGATGATGATGATGACGATGATGATCAACATTAGCATCAATACAATGAAGGTAGGTCGAAATTAGACCAGATCGCAGAACTCAGTCTCTATTTCAAAGAGAAGGTAAACACATAAACAGGCAGCATCCAAACTATACTTCGAAAACAAGAGTTTTAATTCCCAATGTCATTAGTACCACTAGTTCCGCATTAAAAGCGGGTTTATCGTTATCTCTAGCACCGGAAGTGACGTCACTAAAGCTGAGAGCAAAGTTGGCCGCGGGGTGGACGCATTAGCTAAACGGATGTGACGTCACAGCGCCTCGGTAAGCCACTTTGCTCGAGGAAATGGGTATAAAAAGTTTAGTTGTGAACAAATATATCTTGAAAGTTCGTATTGGTTATCCAATTTTGATATGATTTATGTTTGTACTTAAGCTATGTAAGGAATCTACGGTTTTGTAAAGTAACGTAGAGTTACAGACAATGCATATATCGTTAGCAGTGTCAGATAATCAGTAGCTACAAAATAGCAAAGAACACCTACATACTCGTTATTACAGTTTAACAAAACAGTTCTTTCCGCACAGTCCCAACTCGCTACCACTTTCCTTTTAGTAAAGAAAATAACAAATATGAACTATCCTCATACAAACCAAACAAGCCCCAACGAACACTTAAAAACCACTAAACTTGGGATTCATTCAAAAAAGTCAAACAAAAACCCTCAGTTGAAAGCCAGAGCGCACAGCGCACCGAAAGTTCAAACAAACTAGATAAGAGGAGCAAACTTACAATCGTAAATTGCATCAACATTTAAAAAAAAATAAAAAAGGAGTAGTCTAAAATGTGAAGCTTTATAAGTCTATAAGTAAAGCAGGTGGGTACGTCGAAAAAGAAGAAGGGGGCGCATAGCTGATGGCAGTATTTTAGACAAGGTGCATGTTTAAACACAATAGTAGTTTATTTTTATTTTTTACGTGTTTTTATTAGGGTCGACCTGTTATTACATATAGCATTACAGCTACGATAGGGCGGAGGAGTTCTTGAGTGAAGACCGTGTATAGACAAACTTGGACGCCCTCCGACTAAACGGAGCGACGACTTACGCAAAGTAGCTGGTAGTAATTACATGAGAAGAGCCGAAGTTCGGGCTCAGTGGCGCGCATTAGGAGAGGCCTATGTCCAGCAGTGGACTAATACAAGCTGTTAATGCCATTTTTTAAAAGCTTTTATTTAACTTGTAATGTTTGTGTGTACATGTATGTTTGTTAAGGTCAAATCTTGCAAGCTGAATTAGAACCACTTCCTCTTATCCTACGGAGTTGAATTTTTATATGTTGGTTAGCATGACCTGAATCGACATCCAGGAACAGCACCAGGTAAAGAAACTCTTCAAAGAGCAACAGCACTGTCACGAAATTTTGTGTACACATTATATCTTCTGGTTTGAAGTTTCACCATGATATGGCTGCAGTACTCCGGGTTGGTTCCTGACTTGGGAAATCCTCAACGGTTAAACGCACAGATACGAAATGTTGTGTACGCATTTTTTTCTCTCCGGGTTGGCTCCTGATTAGGGAACTCCTCAACGGATAACTGCCATGAAATGTTGTAAACGCATTTAATTGTGATAGCCTGTTCTAAGTTTCATCATGACATGGCTACTGCATTAAAGTTTTTTTTGAAATGTTTTTAATTCAACTTATTATGATTATTACCGGCTAGAAGTCTGGAACTCACGTTTTAGTGCCACGTCGATCTAGGAAGTACATACATCAAATTGGTTCAGCAGATTTTAATAAAACCATTTAAATTTAAGTTTACTGTCTAACTATGTAACTAATAATTTTCCTTCAGTTTGCTCTTAAAACTACGCGGGGGAGAAAACGGACCGCCCATGTTTAGTACTTGGCCATCTTTGCACAAATCTCGTCTCTTCCTCGTGATTTTCATAAACAACGTATAATAATATTAAATCAACCGTGGAGAGAGCAAGCAGAATTTACGTCCCCTATTCCTTATCATATTCATGCAGAGCCAGAGCTTGTCAATGCAAACGACCGAGGACTAATGCAGAGTTAGAAATAAAAAGTGAGCCGAAAATGTCTGATATTTTCTCGATTTCAGCATAAAAATGGGTATTACTACGAGTATAATCCTTACATACTGTTTTAATTCGTTTAAAAAATTCTAGATGTATTTATAAAAAGAAATCATCCTATCTTTCACGGTTGTACAAATATCCTATACTAGCTTCAACCGGGACTTCGTCCAGGCGGACTACAGTTTATCGCGAAACAAAATCGTTTAAAGCATCCTGTGTTCATCTAGGATATTAAAAGCCAATGCAAAAGTATAACAACAACGCTCTTGATGCTTTTTGACAGTCTTGTTATTATTTCGTTTCCATGGCAACGTCATTCCGTTCCTTACAGCGAGTAATCGGCATTTTCCAGTTTTCCCGTGGCTACTTACTATTCTACCTCATACGACAAACAAACAAACAAACAAACAGTACCTATTTACCAAGTTTCATAAAAATCTGATCAGCCGTTTTGGCGTGAAAGCTCCCTAAACAAACAAACAAACAAACAAACAAACAGACAACATTTCACTTTTATATATTGATATGGATTTATAGTAACTGCCTTTGAGATCCCTGTCAAAAATATCATCCTGTTTATTTAAGATTCAAGATCCTTTTCCCCCCAAACACCAATAAGTTTGCTAGTACTTTAACTAAGTACTAGTACTACGAGTAGTAACTTATTAGTCCTTAGTACTCTCTCCTTTTAGTATCGATTGCCCGACTTGAAGACGATCGAGCTGCAAAAGAAGTAATAAGCCTTGCAGAAGTTGCAGACGTCCCACGTAGTTCCGATCGGTGTGTTCGATAAATTGAATCTGAGTCTGGCTCCTAACATCCTTTTGCAGTTAGTGCTCTGGAAATATATGAGAGAAGGTGCTCCAGAAACTGGTATTTAAAACTTTAGGGAGGAGGAAAGTGTAAAATGTATGAAGATAGAATTAGGTTGCATCTAAGTTCAAAGCTATCTAGCTATCTACTACAAAAAAAAATATGAAGCATGTATTTTTGTTTTACGAATTTTGGTCAGCACTTCACTGAGCTCTTCACATAATTGCTCTCTTTAGGTAGTTAAGAAGCTGTGAAATGTAAGATAGATGGTACGTGGACAAAGTCACGGGCAGAAGGTAGGTACTCCATAACATACAACAGATTTTTACTTCACCTGTTTTCATAATTCTACCTATTTTTAGCAAGAGTATGTCCCAAATTTTGCATAAATCACAGGAATCACATTGGTGAGTGATAAATAAATCAATCTGAAATTCAATCCAGAATACAGTAAACAAATTTCGTTAAAATATTTGCAAAAAATTGAATAACATTTCAACTGTAGTCATAATGAAAATTGACTTGCTGCTGGGCCGTAGTAAGGATTGACAGTATTATTATTTTGGTATTATATATTTTGTTAAAAGAAAAGTATATGGATAAATGTTTTTTTCACATCCGACATGATGATCTTTCCTAATCACAGATTTTTGTGAGCTATTTGTAATCTTTCCAAAACAAAAAGAAAAGTTCGTGGCTTGATGTATTATTTAAAAAAGTTTTCGACAGATTCGGATGCAGGGTTTATAGTTCGTCAGCATGGTTTCTGTCATATAGAGACAGACCACCGCGAGCGGCCGTAAGGATAAATTATGTCGACAAATAGTGGTAAAAACTGCCACAAGCAAGACTAAGAGGCGGCGTGAGGCTAAAGATAGAGAATTAGAAAACATATGGCTTGCCACCCTGGGCAATGCCCCCCCCCCCCCCCCTTCTTCTGATTACGGATCTGAGTTTCTGGTTGTTTAGTGTAGCAAAACAAACAGTTAGAATTGTATTGGTTCAGTTCGGTCGGCGTTTGGCGAAATTCGTTCGAATTGAGGTTGCTATGTAAACGTTTGTATATTATTATCGTAAACAGTTTTGTGGCTTGCAGGGCAGTGATCGTTCATTTTTGATGCATTCCGCTACGAATTGACCTTATGTGCCAGGACATGAAATATTTCTACCAAACATTTCTTGGCCAGAACGACGTATAGTTGCCGAAATATGGACTTTCACCAATGGTCACAAAATGCGAGTCGCACAACGGGCCATTGAGAGTTCCATGTTAGGCATCACGTCGAGATTCAGAGTTCAAAATATGGAGGACCAAAGAAGAACCAAGGTGGAAGACATCGTATTCCGTATAAATAAACTCAAGTGGCATGAGCAGGACACTTGGCAAATCATGTCAGGTGTAGTAGGTCTCTGGCAGATTATTGGCCACGTGTGAAGACCAGTGCACCTATGGGTCGCGGACTTTAATTACTTTGTAGGAAAGACCTAGCACAGATTGTCTTAACACAGAGATGATTGGCGTAAGAGGGAGGAAGCCTTGCAGCTGGTGGACTGAGCTGTCAATGAAGATGATGAACGAATTTCAACCAAATTCATACAGCCGTTAGATTTAGCCTTCATAAAATCACCACTGTTGTTGTTTGTACCTAAGCTTATGTCTCGTCGCGGGGAAGCAATCGCGACAACATGCCCTCGCATATTTCCGCAATCGGGGCAAACAAACGCTCAGTCTTCGTTCCATAAATCGTTGCTAAGCCGCCATCCTTATGACGAGGGTTCCACGAGGAAAAGATAGAGAAATATTTATCTTTTGTAATAAAACGTATGAGTTTTTATCCGGCATGCTATTTTCTACGCCTGCTTGTTTCTGCGACAGGCGACGCAGCTATTCTATACTTACAATAATTCAGTAATAAAAAGTCTATACAATGAAGATAATTAAAAATAAATCAGTCTGGACTTAAAATAAGCTACTGAACAACAATATAACATTTATGTTTTTTTGTTCGCATATCACGTAAAGCCCACTGGACCGATTGCGATGCACTTTTCACTGATAGATAGCTTAGGGTTTGACTTAAAAACTGGTGTACTTGGTATCTCAATCCGATGGGTAGAAATCGATCAATCAATAAAAAGCTTTTTGACGGCTGAACGAAATCTGGTATATTGTATTGTACTTTTGGTCCTGGAATGACATATAAGATACTTTTATTCCATAAAAATTACCACGCGGGCAAAGCCGCGGGAAACCTCTGTAGCAAAGCTTAAAAATCTCTTTAACCCTAAGAAATCAAAGAAATATTAACCACAAAATGTCCTGTCTAATGTCACTACTACGTTGTCCATTCTGACTGGATTCTGACTGGATTTGATGCCGCGTTCTTTATTGTTTTTTTTTTCGTTTTCCCTTGCATGTTTTTAATATCTCGTTTTAACAGAATCACAAGTGAATCTCCACTAATATATAAAAGTGAAACTTTGTCTGTTTGTTTATTTGGGGCGTTTTTACGCCAAAACAGCTACACCTATTTTGATGAATATTTTTATATAAATAATGTACACAGAGAACAACATTGGGTACTTTTTATCCCGGAAATATAAAAAATCCCACGGGAAAACGGGAAAATGACGATTCCTCACTTTCACAGCAAAACAGATAGGATGAAGTTTTAAATATAGGAAGGTTAAATAAAGGTAGCCAATAATCTGCCATGTGTACCAAATTTTAACTTAATCGATCCAGTAGATTCGGAGCAAATTGGCTGTGACAGACGGACAAACAGACACACGAGTGATCCTATAAGGGTTCCGTTTTTTATGTAAACGGAACCCTTATAGGAGTGGAGTGAACAGCTAATGGAGTGGTACAGGAGTAAGGCCGACACTTGGCGTGGCAACGCGCCGCGCGTGGCTCGTGGCTCAGCTCGGCGATTTTCGATGTTTCACATCTGCCAGGCGTACCGCGACGGCTCATATTTCTTTTCATTATGACTTACGAAACCCTAAAATCATTCAACTAGTGACTTTGACTGCATCTGTGCCTTCCTTCATCTAACTCCTTTTCGTCCTGTTATTGCTCACTCCCTGGCCTCAGCATTAAATGCATTATTGTACTGTTCTATACCCTTTTTGATAATGATAAATGGACATAGAATATTAATATTTATAAATCCACTCAGTATACAAGCACGGCCAAGCAACTTCACAAAAAACCCGACTACGAACAAAACTAAAACGAGGCAAAAAATTAAAAGAGAATGGTTGCTAACCAACTTTAACTCGATATAGATCCTAAATGGTCATTCGAAATGAAAAATTATAAGAGAAACCTAAAGATAATTTTCAAATACCTATGCAATGATACCCCATTTAACGTAGTTCGTCTTATTTTATTGCTTTTGTCTCAATATTGCGTCTGGTTGTCGCCATATTGAAGTTTGATTACTGTCATGTCTTTAGTAGCACTCGCAAGATTAAGACAAATTGATTGACATAAGAATCATCAATAATAGTGCCACAAAGGAATAGATAGACATACATACATAGGCTGATAAACACAATACCCCCCGCTCAGTCGGGTAGTAAGCATAATTTTAAAATTGTAATGTAACAAAATAAGGTTTTATGTGGGTTTTTTTAATATTTTTTTTCATGCATTGTCATCGAGTTATGAGCTACCCTGAAAGTTTCAGCCGGATAGCTAATCGGGAAGTGCCCTTAATTTGAGTTCGTAAGATTCTAGGTCAGAAATACATACTTATATACATACACAGATTTAAAAAAAAAGCAACAGCAGTCCTGTCAAGTGAACCGCCACAGAATACACACAGTAGACTGGTAGAGATCCCTTTTAACCGTACGTCCGCCAGTGTAGTTTTAACCATTTTCTATTACTAGTAATGGCTCTGTGAGTTGTAGACCTCACGCGCACAAACTTTTTTGCAAACAATCTAGCGGTGCACAGTAGCGCCATCTAGTTAACTTAATGTAAAACTAAAATTTCATATAAAAAAAGAACCATCGAAATCGGATCTAATTAGGCAGAGATATTCAGTAGCCCTCTTTTTGCCCCTTTTTGGGGAAGCACTTACTTACCCCAATCAAAAATCCCCGACGATTAAAAAATTCTAAAAATTCGTTTAACCTGTATACCAAGTTTCGTCTAGCTCGGTTTAGAAATGCGACCTATAAAGGCGAACAGAGATCCGGACTGACATCCGGACATACGAAAGCATTTTTGCCTTATCTGAAACGGAGACGCTTCGCTCGCGCTTCGCGGTCGCTCAGTCAATTATGATATTTATACTCCTTTTGGTGTACAATACAGTAATTTGAATAGAATAGACCATAGACCATTTTCTTAGGGACTGCATAAAGTCGAAAATATGACATGTCCGTCAAAGATACTTTGTAAGATAAACAGACTTGGCCATCTGGAAGCGTTACACCGTTGCCCATAAAAAATGCATTGCAAAGTCTTGATTCTAAGAATAAATAGAAAAACATTAAATTTATTCCTACAGTGAATACGGTAGAGTAATTTCAGAATAGCCGTATCAAAAGAAATCACAAGATAACGATTTGAGAATCACAGAGCGCAAAGGTCCCGCGCTAACACAGACTGGTTTGACGCCGATCCTTTGTCTCTGATATCAAACCGCCTTTCATGTCACCAGTGGCTTTTATTTAAGGAGGGAAAAATGTACGGGAAATTGAATTGCATTTCGTTCATTTGTCCATTGCTACCCGGGTTTGTGGAGGGTAAATAATTTTGACCGTATATTTTGAGGGTAGTACAGCTTTTTTTTGGTCCGATCACAATAAGAAATATTGTTTTTAAGATTATCTGAAAATGCTATTTTATACATCGTGACATTGAATTCGATATTTTTCTTAAATGTATGTACTCAGTCCATGCAACAGAATGTATCTGTAGCACTAAATAAGAAAAGTAAATAAGTAATAAAACATAAAACAACGCATTATTAATTTTGACAAAATTCTGACTTGTTATCCCTGCGACATGAGAAAACCAATTTAAGTGAAGATCGCGGGGCTGGCGGAGCACCTGCATCGCAGCCGTGTAGCGTGTTTAGTGAAATAGTCATTTCAGCTTAAGGCTTCACTTTTTGGTCAGTTTATTTTTATTTTTTTAATTGTATGCTATAGAACGATTGTAAATAATGAACTGAATAGATGCATTTAAGATAAATATCGAATTAAATGCCACGGTGTATAAATCATCGAAAAAACATGGGTTATGTGTTGGGGCATCAGCCTTGTCCTTTACACATCGTAGTATGTTGTGGAGACGTTTCTTACAATTGAACGGTGAAAAAAATAATTTAACAATCCCGTATTAATACCGTTATTAATATTAAATACATATTGTTATGTAGTAACTTAACAAAATATACACTGTGTAGCGAAACAATCTTAAAACTCAGTATTTATCACTAAAAGCGATCTCTTCCAGTCAACCTTAGAGTGGACCTCTTCTTAATTATTTTATATTTTTATTTCTATAGTACTTTAAATAAAAAAATGTTTTCCTATGGATTTACCAGAAAGCTACAAAACCAGTTTTCATGACATTATATATGACTATCCAAGAGGTGAAAATTTGTTACAAATATGTAAATTATTAACATAAAATCTATCAAGCTTAGAAAGTACTAACGCGCAATTAACTTCACCCTGCAACAGTTTTTTTTTTTTAATTTTAAGTGCTTATTTATGGTATATTATGTATTTATTTACTGCCGGTAAACCACCGTCCCTATTGCCTACATTACTCCTTTCCGTGCACGGTTGTCTGGAAGAGATCGCTCTGAGCGATAAGGTCGCCCATTGTGACACTTTATTATTAATTTTGTTTTTTATTTGTAAGAATTTTAATTGTGTGGGTTTCAATAAATAGTTATCTATCTATCTATCTATAGCTGTAACCCAGCTAAAAACTCATACACTCTCAAGCCCCTAACGGCCTAGAGAACGAACCCTGCACTAATGATACAAGTGGTGCAATAACAACTCCAGTGACCTACATTAGTCCGAGACCTAGCCCCGTGTCTAATGAACTGAACATGCGTGTTTTATGTCGGTATTGTTAGGTGGAATATGGGACCTAGAGAAATAGAAGTTTTCTCTATCTGCCTCTGGGATCTACGTGTCTATACACTGAAAGAAACACGCGTTTTTATCAGTTCTGATAGGCAGAATGAAAGGCTAGTCTATGTGAATATTTTTCGTCATGATGAAATGATAGTAATAGATACAGTCATATCATTATTTTCGTGTCCACGGTCAATGCAACTTTATTTAAACGTCGAGGGTAGTCATACTAACTGGCGGTTTTTGCGCAGAAACTAAGACAAATTGAAAATCCTTTTTTAAAAAACAAAAAGCATTATTTTAACAAAATGAAACATCTAACAGTAGATTATATTCTATTCAATCGATTGACACTAATAAAAAAAGATTTTTCCACAATTTAGGGGGTGGATAGTGCTTTCCCCAATTTAATCAAAAACTGTAGTACTAAAACTCACTCTCTCTATCCCTCGTATAGGGATCGGGGAAAGGAGGTGAGACAGCAACACATTTTCTCAATACCTATTTTGCGAAGATTAAAATCTTAAAATATCGTCGATTGTTGTTGTATAAATATGTTAGAACAGAACAATAGTGGACTAACCGCACAATGTCGGATGTCTAGTCGATAAGAAACGGACGGCTATTTCGGAAATTATATCTTTATACCTCTACTTTAAAACTTTTTAGAATTATTTTTAGTTCATATATTCATCTGCAATAATGTAGTTTTTGTAACAGTGAAATATTTATCTCTCTTTCACTAGATAGTAAGTATTTTACACGTAATAATACAAACCAATAATATTTATTTTTAAAGAGAGCATGTGAAATATACCCGTTTTAGTCTTATAAAAATGAATTTAATTCGCGAAGGGTAAACATTTCAAGAAACAACTACTCGTTATATCAAACCAAATCATTATTGATTAAGTCTTTGCGGTATTTCACCAAAACGAAAAAATATAAAAAATACACGATTGATTCTAACCTAACCGTCGAGAACGTTCGTGTGTGCGAGCACTTACCCGCAGTCGGCTAAATAGCAATTCGGTAATAGATTTACTTTTAACAAGTTTTCTTTCGAGTTACTATGTTGGAAGTGCTCAGGTAGGTACGTTTCACAGTGTGATGATGGACAGTACCTGAACTTTACGATTACTTAGGAAATAGAATACACTGAACAATTGGCTGTGCTACTTTTTGTAGTGGTAGGCCTGTTACGCAAGTGTCCGCCTGGAGAAGTACCACACCTTTGTCAGATGTTCAACCGCTAAGCAGTAGTGTGTAAACATTTCTGTGTTTCGGTTTGAAGGGCAATGTTACCAGCGAAATTACTGGGCAATGAAACTTAACAACCAATGTCTCAGGGTGACGAGCGCAGTGCAGAGACGCGCAACATTTTGCAACCAAATTTCTGGGTGGCACTGCAACTGTTATGGGCGGGCGTGACGCTTACCATCAGGCGAGCGACCTGCACGTCTCGTCAAAAATAAATAAAAAGCTTAAAATTTTAACTAAAGATATATGAATAAATACTAATCAAATTAATAACTAAATAAATTTCTAAATAATTTATGTTTGTGAAGTTAGGCTCTGTGAACGATTGCGCAGGTACTGCTGTGAGGATAAATCAGCATAAAGTAAGAGCGAGAAAGAATTTGCGAATAACGTAAGCGAGCGAGGCACTATAAAATTGTCTATAATACAGGCTTTATTTCATAAAGCTAGTTCCAATATTTTGGATGCTATTGAGATTTTTGTTACCGACCCGCTTACGTCACGGCCCAGTGCATTTAAACAAAAAAATGACAACAATTTTATTGGACTGACTAGGCTATCGTTTGACCGAAATCTCACCGCGATGATGTGGACCGGAAACACTGACGAGGGCAGATCATTGCACCTCTTTAATGGTGCCTTACTATGGAAAACTAAACTCCAAACTTAAGTAACTCAATTGGTAAAAATCTTGGCTATCCGGCAAAGAATCTCAGATAAGAGATATTGGAGATATTTCAGAGATATTTCGTTTATTCACCAAATTATTTCAAAGTACATTATATAAGGCATGTCATAAACAATAAGTACACCATCATTTCATCAGTTACAGCCACTGATGAAATGATGGATATTTTTTTTATGGATATTCTTAGTTTATTACTGGTATCGTAAATAAAAAATGGAAATATTAAAAAATTTACATTTGTGCATTCCATCATTTTGTCATGTATTCACTAATTTTGGAAAATGGATGTATTTCAAGAAAAGGCTACGATTCTGCTTTTAAATTTCAGTTCAGAGGTCCAGAGGTAAATTATTTTACTTATCAATTTTTAAACTTAGTCCTTGTTTATATGTTTTTCAATCTAGTTGTAGGCACCTGAAGTTTTTCTTTATTTCTTGTATTGTATTTATGTCTATCCCATCCTGCTGGGAAGCTGCATGAAAAATTAATTGAAATTTAAGTGTTGGCAGAAGTTTATTCACTGTTTTCCCCAGTACGGTTCAGATAGCATTATCGCGGTTCCACTACGGCCCAATTATTTTGTTTACCGAATCTACCGACCAAGGAACTTGTGCAACTGTGATTTCGAAGATTTCTTTAGCAAATGGAAGAAACTTCACAATTTAGCTCCGTTTCCAAGTTGCTAGATATTTGGGGGAGCTTACCGTCCGATCTTTTCCCACATGTTATTGAGGTGTTTCGGAAATTGGGAACATATTTTCCTTGTTTTTACGGCTTTGTTATTCTAGAAGCTGCGGAATCTGAATCAGTGGATCGTTTAATACTGATTCAGATTCCGATTGATTCAGTCTGAAGAGCTATGAGTGATAAATTCACTTATCAAGGTTAAGCATAAAACCGGCCACATACGATCCCAGTTAACTGTATATGTTACCGGTGTTAGCACAGTACAAAATATATAGTCCTTACGGATATAATATACTGTGGTGTTAGCAGTAGCGCGTAGCATGTCTACGCAGCTACGCCGTAGACTACTACGAGTGTAGACAGAATAGCGTAGCAACTCGACTACGGCTAGGCGTAACGCAATTATTGCATTTCAATGACATATTGTACACTAGCTGTGCCTGAAGCGTTTCGCGCATTATAATTTCTCTGGGTAAAAAGTAGCCTATGTGTTATTTACACAATACAATAGAGTACATTTCATAAAAAAAACGTCCAGCTGTGAAATCTTTTTTTATCGATTGCTGGACTTCTACCTATCGGATTGAGATACAAAGAACACCAGATTTTAAGCCAAAATCTAAGCTATACAACAGTGAAAACTACATCGTAATCGGACCAGTAGTTTTTACTTGATGCATTAAGAGACACACAGACACCGTTTAAAAAATGTTACATTCTTGTTCAATAGCAGAGCGTTTTTATAAATTATCTTTCTTGTACATACATTATGACTGCTTTATTATAACTATAGACCATGAGTTTTTACTATGACACACGTTATTAAATGTCAACTTTTATGTCATGTCTTCCAGAAATGGGTTCACATACAATTTGTTACACCCCCGTTTATATGCGAAGTTAAAAGTGCTCTGAACCCTAAACATACATAACGTTATTTTTATAGCCGTACCTTCCTCACATGTTTGTTTTTTTCCATTCTAAAAATACTTTTACGACACTGTAACTCCAGGCCCGGTGCTGCTTCGCTTCGAACGAAACTATATTGTAAGCGAAACCGCTATATATTAAGCTGTTGGGTGCAGCTAAATTATGGTCAGTGTGTAAGTTTAACACAGTTAGTAAAGTTCATATAAAAGTCTAAAAGCTGAGCTAAAGTTGCAGTGGGCTGGTCACATTTCCCGAAGAACCAATAACAGTTGGGGTAGACGAGTTCTCCAGTGGAAACCACGTTTAGACGAACGTAGCATGTATTAGGAGAGGCCTACGTCCAGCTGTGGACAAGTATAGGCTGATGATGATGATGTATAAGTCTGTCACTTGGTGTCATCCAGAAAAGAGCTGAGGTACTTACTATTTTAAGAAAAATTAAAACGTAATTAAATGTGACATCTTAACATTAGGAAAGTTTAATTTTAGATTTTGTCCATGAGTTTAACATTTTTCAGCTGTCTAGAACTCTAGAATACCATAGTCTGAATAAATGGTAGAAGCAAGACGAACATCTAAATATATTGGATACTTTCTCCGCTTATTAGTTTTGTTAATAAGTCTCAAAACATACATAGGCATGTCAATATGTACATTTGCTTCTTAACAAGGTCAAGCTATTTTTACCCGCATAAACAGATAATTATCATAACTGGTGAAACGGTGGCGGTCAATTTACTCCAAAAAACAGTTGCACGAGTAGTTGACTTCAAAAGCACTCAAACATTCATGATAAAAAGACATAAGTTCATAAACTAAAACCAGACTACGGTCGGGAAAAATATAGCCTATGACACTCTTGCGATCAAGACGAATCGCATGTCAAAATCAGAACAATACCCACATGCATGCATACATACATATATACATATACTGTTAAACTCATTACCCTTCCCTTTCTTCGACGTACTCGGGTAATAAAGTATCGTCACTGTTATTCAGTTACATCGCGTTACGGCTGCACTGCAGTGTCCAACTTTTACAACTGCCAAGGGCGCACCATAGGTATCCACTGCCCAGTTCTGCCTCAAATTTGCTCGAACTTTGGCAATGGAGCACCAACGGCAAATTTATCGGATAAAGTATGGTTTCCCTGAAGTGAGTGCGCGATAAAAAGAGTTTCAATCCAGTGAGTTAGGTGTTTTTTCAATTTTATTGCAGTGAGCTGGTTCTTGGTTTAAAACTTACACCCAACTATGATAGCTTGAGTGTGGCATTTGCCATCAAAATGATTTTCTGTCGCATATTATCATAATACTAGAGCGACTTAGAATCCAACTTAACCGGGTTCAGTCCTTGGCTCCCCGCACCAATGATTTTTCTAAGTTATGTGCAGTTTTCCATCGCTCCGTGCTCTGGAGGGCACGTTAAGCTGTCGTTACTGCCTGTTATTTATTAATAACAGTCGTTAAGCCATGTCAGAGGCTCTTGGGCAGCCTGACAAATGCTGACAGCAGAGACCAGCACTACCTCATGCGACAAATTAGAGTATTTATCCAATTTCCATTCTAAAAAGAGTTGGTTGTTTTCTCAAAGGTTGCTAGAAAAAAAATAGTTTTTTTAACCGAGAAGGTACATAATTGTACTTAATATTATATGTATTATTTTTTAAGCTAGTTGGGGCATTATTCTGCTTCATAATTTTAGAACACAAAACAACAACTGAATTTTCAGCACGCGAACATATAATTATAGATTTAAAAAATGATAAAACATTAACCCGCTCAAAAGAACGAAAAATACACAAAGTACATTAAACACAGGCATATACGAAAAAATAAAAATAATGAATATTTACTTAAGTATCATATTGGAAATGCGAAATCAAATATTATTTTTGCCCGACTGAGAAGGGTTATGGTTGTATGTCTGTTTGTTTGTACATTTTTTAGGCGCGTCCTACAGTCTAAACGGGTTGATGGATTTTGATAAATGAATGATGGATTCGTCTTAATCAACATATTTAATGCTATAGGATATGTTAATTGTCAAATAAACTAATATGGCGTTAATACGCCAATAACGCGTTAATATGGCAGCTGTAATCAGCTGCCATATTGTTTTTACGACGGAACAAAAAATTATTAAACCTATCGGGTGAGGTATCAAAATGAAGGGTTTTAAAATACCATTCCAAAATATATATTTCTTTAACCTAAACAATCGTCAATAAAAATAAATAATAAGAACTACTTTCAAGCTGCTTACAAAAATTTCTATTTTAGATTATTCAAGTTATGTAAGTACTGTATTTCAATGTTAATGTAATGTAAAATATGTAAGTAAATTGGAAACAGTACTTGTTTAAAATTTTATAAAAAACCCAAGTGTGTGGCACTTGGGTTTTGTATTCTTATAATAATTTTATCTTATTATAAAAATACAAAACCAAAATTGATAAATCTTAGATCATTTATGACAATATTTATATCGTAGCGTAGATCATCTAAAAGTTAATAAAATTGTTTTATCTTGATCCTGTAGCATTGGAAGGGTTTGAAATAAACAACCCATTATTATTATTATAGCCATGATAAGCATATCGCTACGCAGAAAATAAAACAGCAACAATAAAATTATAGGTTATCATTAAATCCGCTGAATGAGTTACTCATTTTATTATTTTTATCAATTAACAACTTACATTTCCTAGAACAATACAATTAAAATCATGTACATTTGGTTCCTAGCATTCACATTATTAAAACGTAATTTCGGCACCCAGTATTAAATAAATATCAACAAAATGAAACTGCATGAAATCAGCACAAAAGAGTGATAATTACACGCGGATGGGAACGAGTCGAATTCAAAACCGCTGCAATTAAGTTGATTTAATTAACGATCTCGCTGTTTTGAACGCATTCGATAATATTGTCGTTTGGAGATTAAAAAGGCACTATTTATAGCGTTAGGTTTTATGTTGCGCGGCAATAGGAACACTACCATTACGACACTAATTTTAATGGAGACTCCTTGAGTACATTCAAACTAGCTATAAGTACCTCATTGTACCTCTTGCGATTGCAAGAAATATGCGGAAACAACGGTCGCCTTGTTTTTTTTAAGTTGTCTATTATTTTTATTAACTAACTACTAACTACAACAAAATATAACTACAACATGAAACACTTGGACAACCCACACACCATTACAGCCTTAAAAGTAGTCCAAATGTTCTAGCCCACTACCAGTTGGTAATGTACCAACAAGTGCCTAATAAGTACCAGCATTTTGGTCACGCGTCGCATCGACCAGGAACTCTGATAGATTATTGTGAATACGATGAGCTCCCGGTCTCTCCGGTCCCAATGTCTCAACACCGAACGGATCAAATATGTAGCAACTACCGAGGTCAGCATATTTTCACCGCTTGCTGCTCTTCCGAAGTAGCCGCGGCGCCAGCCTCAGAAAGATGTGACGGTGCTAGAGTGTCGATGTCGTGGCGATATCGTAGAATTGATCATTTCATGAAATGATCAATTCTACGATATGGTTCTATTTCATGAAATGCCTAGCTAAAACTGACCATATTGTTGAAACATCAACGTTTAATGATATTTCAATCCACGTTTGGCGATATCATTAAATATCATTAATGTAGGGTTTTCATGATACCAAAATTAACGATGTGATCATAGCTTAAAGTAACGTGTGTAAATTAGTATGCAGCAGACGGAAGCTTTGCCATGTAGCTGTGTAGGTGTTTGTATGAAGACTTGAAGCTGCGAAGCCTCCGCTGCTCGTTGAAGGAGGACCGGCACTGAACTTGGTGCTGTTTGGGCAGCTAAGCCAGGAGTCCATCGAGTTCTACATTCTTCTGCTACGCTACCTCGTCATCCAAGTTTCAGTACTTTATTATTGTGTGCTTGGAGTCCCTTGTGGAGCTGGAGCTGGTATACACCCCCGAGGAACCTGCGGTCACAGGTGTTCAAACATATAGGTTACCAAGGCTAAAAAAAACACGAAGACGAAGGCATGAGTTCTATCACGGCCAAGTTGGGCTCCCGCAGTATTATTAGTTGTTCTATACTTCCGCCTAGCGCCTCTAGCCGTGGATAATGTAACTATTTTACGATATGATCACAAATATTTGGCCATATCATGAAGTAGCCGTGCTAATCATTCATTCATCTGGCCAAACCATTTCATGACCAAACCATATCTGCGATAATTTCATGAAATAAAAATATTTCATGATGTTGCCAACCATTTCATGAAATGATAAATTTTACGATATCGCCACGACACCGACACAAGTAGCGTCCCACACTAGAGGCCGTACGTCGAATAAAGGTCATACCGTCAGGCCTTATAGTTGATACTTGTAAATATAACCACAGGAGAAAAAATAAGACACCGGCAGCGATACTTTGTTTTACTTACGACCATTTTGGTGCATTAATTAAATAACACGGTCCAATATCCCTCCCCGTTTTTTTTTATAACCCGTTTTGGCTTGCGTTTGATTCGACTGAAGTTAAGTAACGATACGGTCGACGATGGTTCACAAACAAAGTTTGCAATATTTTACGTGTGTTTTTCAATTTTGCATTTGCTCTCTGCACAGTTAATCTATCTATACTTATAATAGAGCAATATATACGAAAAATTCTGCACAAAGATAATAAAAAAAAAAACTAGGGTACTTAACAGAAACAACAATATAACATACATAACATTCTTGCTAGAATAATAGAGAATAAATCATTTTTTTAAATCGTGTCTGTCTGTTTGTTCGCGCATCATGTAAAAACTACTGGACCGATTGCGATGCGGTCACTGTTGGATAGCTTAGGGTTTTACTTTACCTGGTGTACTCAATCCGATGAGTAGAAGCCGAGCAATCGATAAAATCTTTTTGACGGCTGAAGGATTTTTTATCAAATGTTGGTATATTGGTATTTGATGTCTTGGAATATTACATAGAGTACTTTTAATCTAGAGAAATGACCATGCATGCGAAGCCGCGGGCACAGCTAGTAATAAAATAACCTAAGAGTAACAGAAAGAGCGTCAACCGAACAACTTAGTAAAAAAAAGTTTATTCTAAACGAGCAACCAGACAATGTAATTTACATAGCGTTAAGAATACATAATGAGACACAATAATTTACATAAAGCAGTTCATTCGTGCACGAGCCAATCGGCCGTCAGCGTTGCATTCGAGTTTAAACAAGCAAAATGAACAAGCATAGTGAAAATCATAGTCTGCAACGGAATTTCACTCGTAGCAATATTTTATTCGTGAATGCGATAATAGCAATGAAATTTACATGGTGAATAAAATATTAAAAAGATCTTAATCACCAATGGAATAATTTTATACTGTAGCAGTGCCCGCTGCTTTTCCCGCATGGACATTTATCTGGGTTAAGACCAGGCTCTGCTTTTTTAAGGGTTGTTTCCATAAATATGCTCAACCACAAACCTGATAAATGTTAAACTTAACATATATGTTTTTGAGACTTTTATCTCTCTAAGACTAAGACAAAAACATGATTAACAGAATTTCATTCGATACATTTTTTTTTGTCAAAAATTACAAATACGTTATTTTCGGTAATGTTTACATTTTTCTACTCAACGGCTTAAGAGTTATCTCTAAAATAAATTTCACAGCAAGAAAATATAGTTTATTATCTAATGCTTAGACAAAATTACTAAATTATTAGCCTGCCAATAAAATAAATAACTTTTGAGACATACGTCATTTAGTTCCGAACTAAATTGTGTGTTCAAACAGCGCTCGCGATATTGAACCTTGTTACGCAGGCACTTCAGTGCTTATTGCGGGTAGCGGGTGGCAGAGTGTAGGGGGAGGTGGCAGGGGAGTGAGAAAATGTGACATTGGAGCCTGGCCTTAAAAGTAACCTACGACGTGTAATTCCAGGACCAAAAATATCTATAAAATACAATTATACTACATATCATCAAAAAATTCGTTCAGTCGTTAGTTTGTTATCAATTGCTCGGCTTCTACCTATTGAATTGGAATACAAAGTACATAAGTTATAAGTCAAAATCTAAGCTATACAACAGCCAAAACCGCGATTCATTCGGTCCGGTAGTATTTACGTGAAAACTGGAAAAAAAACACATTAAAATAGGTCCATTCATTTGGGAGCTATGATCCTCCCTTCCCCCTCCCCCCTATTATAGCTAAGAACCATCTCGATCACATCAGCTTTCAAACACAGAGCTACAATGCCACAGACGGTCACAATGATACATACACAACCTAAACTCATAACACCCCTCTCTTTTTAGTTCGGGGGTTAAAAAGTAAACGTAATATGTTAAAGTTATTTCGACGAGTTGTGACTACATCCAACATTAGCATACCATGCAGATGTGTACAAGTACTTGTACCCACAGGTGCAAAGAATCGTCTGAATTCCACCCATTCAAGGCAAGGCAACTTCAACAATTATTCCAACGTTTACAATTTGATGGATAAACAAGAGGTATGGTGTACGTCAAAAACTTTACTTTTGCAAGTTATAATTGGTTTCGACGGTTTGTATTACATTTTTTTATCTGAAATCCGGATGTAGAGGGGCCATCTGGTGGCTTAGTTTGATTGTTTTATTAATTACGGCACGGAGGATGTTTTTAAATAAAAATAAGGTTCGGCATTTTATAATTTTACTAGTTGTGTCCGCGGATTTGCACGCGTGGTCATTTTTCCGGGATATAAGGGAAGATTCCTATGGGGGATTTTCCTATGTTCCAGAAGCAAAAGTAGGTAGCTACGAGTATATCATCAAACTTTGTTAAGACTTCAAATGCTTTTTTATCGATTGCTCGAGTTCTTACCATCGGATTAAGATACCAAGTACAACCCGTTTTTAAGTCAAACCCTAAACTATCTAACAGTGAAAACCGCATCGTAGAGTCCTAGTTTTTACGTGATGTGCGAACAAACAGACAAGAGAAACCATTTAAAAATATATATTTATTGATTGTTTTGAATGATTTCTTATAGACATATAGACATTACATAGTAGCTAGTAGCATAGACCAATTTTTTTTCTCTTCCTTTTACAGACTTTTTGTTACTTACTGCTTTATTTTAAGAAAGAAAGATAAGTAAATATTCTATTCACTAAAATTCCGATCATCTAGCAATTTAGAAGTTTTCTTACGAGAGGAAATCTATCTTTATACCCAAGTTTCAATCAAAATTGGTCCAGCCGTTTTGGCATGAAAGCGCCCCAAACAAACATACACACAAACAACGTTTCACTTTTATATGTATATTATTGGGCACAACCAAGCAAATGCGCTTTCATCTCAACGTTGTATATCAACCTAGTTTCTCACATGTGTTCAAATAACTCAGTTGCCCGGTTTTCTTATCTAAGTTCTTACTACTCATGATAGATTTTTATCTTTTAGTAGTATTTTGAAATCCTATGTTTACTCACGTATCTTTGTGAATTAAATATAATTTAAGAAAGTGTATACTGACGCCCAGCTGCAAAGTTCGGTGCGGCTACGACGACATCCATGGGCGGATACGGCTGAGCCAACAGATGAGAAGCCGCCGCCAGCTTTTCACACGCACTGAGCCCACAGTACACCGTCTGCCAAGCACACTCCTTCATGCACTCCACGGTCTGAGACCACGAAACCGACGGCACTCTCATATCGTCCAATCGATTAAACACAACACTTCTCCACAACCAGGCCAAGGCCACTCGCGCTAATATCAAACAACATTTTCACATAATTCACTCAAATGACACATCGTAGACTGAACGGAGCACGCTACGGTTACGATATGATCGATAAGATAAATTTCTCGATCCAATAGAATCGGTTCACCCCGCGTGACTCACGTATCGATGTTTCTTAAATCGATAATATAAAGCGCGCGAGACGGGGACGTCCAACTGTGTGGAAAACAATACTGATGTTGCCATTTGGAGAATGCGTTGCACTGCGGAGGTGTCAGGAATTTTGTTATCTTGAGAGCGAAGATAACAGGCGCTCGAAGAGATACCACGCTGTAGCTCCGAGTTTGCGCAATCCGCTTATTGAACGGAAATAAAGCAGTATTTTCAATTTTGCCCCTTTAAGGTTGTCCGGATCTATAAACGCTGATAAAGACAATCGTTCATTCAATTCTAGTCTTTTGTTCCCTATTCAATTATTAAGGAGGCTTCAGCGATCAATTTTTATTCAGCACCGTCGTGAAAGCTAAAAAAGCGGCAGACGCGAAAGTTATTTTTGCTATAAAATTAAAGCGAATGAGAAAGCGAGCGAAGTTGGGTATTATAATTAGCAAATTGTCTTTGTCCGTATGTAATTAAGGTTTCAGAACAACCTTGCCGCGTTTGTTTAGGCGAGTTGTGTGTTGTTTAAGTTCGAAGTTGCGACTGGTCGAAAGATACACAGCAGTAAATCTTGTGCGCGTGAAATATCCCTTCCTTTACTAGCCCCTGGGCGTTATTAAAAAGAACATTAGCCGTAAGCACCAGCTAATACTGCGGCAATATAATACAAGCTAACTTAATTTGTATTTTACAAAATATTCGCTGTACTAGACACGGTAAAAGTTACAAAGATAATATGACTTTGAAGGATTGAAACTGTGATAAGATCCGTGAAATGATAAACTATCTTTTGTTAAGGTTAATTCGTTGCCTGGAATTATAACCCATATTATAATGAAAGCCTGAATTATTTGGGCACACAGTTGAGAATTAAAACAAGTTGCTGATAGTTATTAAGAACTCTTTATGTCTATAAGAAGAAAACTCAATCTAGTAGTAAATCAAATGAATCGATGTTGGATGTAATATTCGTATCTATGTATGTTTATCCATTGTCTAGTACCCATAGTACAGGGTATCCTAGTTTGGAGCAAGGTAATTGGTGTGAAATATAACGTTTTTTTTATCGATAGTGTTTTTATAGTAGTTTATGAAATGGTTGCATAACGAGTGTTATTGAAACACGAGAGTGAGTGTTTTAATACCTAGTTATTTGTCGTTCAAACACTACTTTATGTACACTCATGCAATAGGAAATAACATTTAATGAAAAAAAAGTAATATATTCATGAATTTGCTGGTAAAAGCTCGTTCGTTATGTTCGATGCTGTTTCCGTGATGTTAGGTGGAGTCAAATACTCCTCACTAACAATGCTGTCGGACATTTTTAATCAGGATAAAACTATTGATCCACAAAAACACATAACAAATTAAATTGGTTAAGTACTAATGTAAAGTAAATTATGGCGCTAAAATGCAGTCCACACCGAATTCGCGCGCATACGGTCTCACTCGCGCCGGCGCCGCCATAGATAATAAATGGCGAAAAACCTCGTTGAACGGAGCCAAACCGGTGCTTTTATGGGAAAATATATATATTATAACATTGTTTAATAAAAAAAAACAGTTTTATAATGTAATTTTTCTTCTTATTAGTGACGTGTGCTGTGTAAAGTATGTCACTATGCCAACATTTTTGAGTTCATAATCCGATATAAATCATCCGATGATATGAGTGTAGATAAATTATTTAAAGGATTTACTGATAGAGAGGTGAATAGTTAATTTGAAACTGGGAATCAAAATTCAGCTCCACAACAGAATAATGGAGCTGCGCTTGAATGCAGCCTACCAACCTTCCAGACTAGAAGTTCAAGCTAACATCTCGCTAGCTCGTCACTAAAACGTCTAAAACACATTTAATTAAGCAACACGTTAAATTGTTAAAATATTATGTGTACTGACCATCATCATCCAAATCGAGTGGACACAGCAAGTCAGCCGGCATCGACAGGAAAGGATGTGATGCCGCAGCATTCAAAAATTCGCTCCAAAACGTACTCATTTTTAGTTCAAAAATAGTCTTTAAAACATTTATTTATAAAGTTGGTATTGTTCCGTGCACAGTGTGTTTATTTATAATTCCAATTGTTTATATCCCAAAGTGTCGATAATTTAAAACATAACTTCACTTGGAAGTCACGAAGTGCACTATGAACGTTACATTAAAAAAACATAACATCATACCGAGTCGTCACTTCACTGGCTTGTTCTAAAAATCCTACCTATAAAACTTTTCGTCACTCCGAACGACACGAAAACTTCCAAAAACATTGGCGTGTAAATAGTTTCGCTCTCAAAAACTTTTTATAAAATATGGCACAATACACAAGTGTTGCAGAGCCAAAAATAAAATAAAATTTGTATCACTTCGAATGGCGCGAAAATTATAGGTACATATACCGGATACGAATTGGCGTATGTACCATGTAAATATGAGCCGGTTAGCCGTTGTTTTGCGAGTAAATAGGCAGCGGCTTCGGCCGCGACTGGGGCGTTATCACTGCGCTTCGATAGTATCGTCGTGATAAGCCTCACCCTCGACAATTAGGTGAAAACAGCTGATAATGCATCAGACTGAGCAAGGTAGTTCAGAGAACCTTTGTTTCAGTCGAATTTGATTAGAGAAGCTATGAAGTGGTGAGTTCACTGATGACGACAAGTTATTGAAATCATGAATGTTTATTCTTGGAGGATAAAGTAATCTTATCTTGCTATTTACTAACATACCTAATGGTATGAAACAATTTTAATGATTTTAAAGGAAATCGGTCACACTTTCCTCGTGCTCCAGTAATGAGTTGCCTGAATGTTTCAAGCTGAGGCTTGATGTGTATAGAGAACAGGGAACAGCAAGACAGAGAAATAATTTGTAAAAAAATTGCATAAAAATAAAAACTGTACCTTCTCTTGGTAGTGTAAGGGAGCACTAAAAAATTAATTTTCAAAACTCGCCCTCTAAGGGGGTAAAAAACTTTGCACACAGGAAAAGCCGCCGAGCACAAATAGTAAAAAAAAATATTGCCAAAATGAACAAATCGTGCTTAGTACGATAAAAAAAGAAAAAAAAAGACAGTCATACATAAAACATATTGTAATAGATACTTGTGCGGCAATGTAAATAGAGTAAAATTTATAGTCATTACGAAAGATAACTCTATATTACACTGAAAAAATGTAGGTCATTTGATAACCATAATTACCTACCTACTTATACTACTTCTGTCTTAGCACACACACAAATACGAGGAGCTTAGATATAGATAGGGAAAGTAAACACCCAAAACGTTCGTCAGTTAAGATTATTTCAAAAATCACGAATTTAATAGGTTACTAATTTAATAGTTTAATTTAATTAGATTAGTCTAGTTTAATAGCTTTCCCGCCTGCGACTTCGTCCGCGCGGACGGACTACTGTTTATAGCGAAAAAAGCATCCTATGTTCTTCTAGGATATTAAATACCAATGCAAAAGTAGGTATAGCACTAATGCTCTTGATGATTTTTTACAGACTTGTTATTTCGTTTCCATGGCAACCGTTTCTTATAGCGAGTAATCAACATTTTTCAAATTTCCCGTGGAAACTTAAAATTTTCCGGGATAAAAAGTATCCAATGTTTTATTCCAGGGTATAAGCTATCTCCATTCCAAATTTCATCAGAACCCGTCAAGCCGTTATCGCGTGAAAGCTCCCCAAAGAAACAAACAGACAACGTTTCGCTTTGATTTATTGGTATGGATTTCAGAATAGCGCCAGCTTTGAGAGAGTTTCTAGTTTTTTGTTATACGTCGGCTGAAAAAAAGCAATCATAGAGTAGTTGTTATTTTTAAATTGCCGTTTCACCGTATCGTTGCTTTCCTCACATGATTTGTTATCTGCGTTATCTCTAGACGTCATTGTTGTTTGTGCAAAGCGCATTAACTTTTCATACTCTACCTAGCTCGATCCCACTATATTTATGACTAGCTGTACCTGCGGCTTCGCACGCGTGGTCATTTCTCTAGGTTAAAAGTACTCTATGTACTATTCCAAGACTAAAAAAATACAAATATACCAACATTTGATCAAAATTCCTTCAGCCGTCAAAAAGTTTTTATCGATTGCTCGGCTTCTACTGATCGGATTGAGATACAAAGTACACCAGATTTTAAGTCAAACCTATCCAACAATGAAAGCCGCATCGCAGTCAATCCAATAGTTTTTACGTGATGCGCGAACAAACATACAGACAAACAGACAAACAAACAGACAGACACGAATTAAAAAAGAGCAAGTCTCTTCAGTAGCTTATTTCGATACCATTTTTTTCTAATTATCTTCTTTGTGCATACTTTTTCGTTCATATTGCTTTATTATAAATATAGATTTCATTTATGTTTCTAATCGAATATACCTACAATCAAGTTTGAAGGCAACACCATAAAATCTAAAATCCATACCTATATATAAAAGTCAAACGTTGTCTGTTTGTTCGTTTGTTTACTTGTTTGTTTGTTTGGGGAGCTTTCACGCGATAACGGCTGGACGGATTGTGATAAAACTTGGAAGCTTTATACCCTGGAATAAAAAAGGGAAAACAGGAAAAACTGGACAAATGTTGATTACTCGCTGTAAGAAACGGTTGCCATGGATATGAAATAACAAGTATGTCATAAAACAACAAGAGTGGTGTCACAGAATACCTAATAATACTACGTAGTGATGCTATACCTACTTTTGCATTGGTACTTAATATCCTAGAAGAACATAGGATGCTTTTTTTCGCGATAAACAGTAGTCAGCGCGGACGAAGTCACGGGCAGGAAAACTAGTAGACTAATAAAATACGAACGCTCGTAAAATAATAAATATAAAATAGCTACTCTAGTATGTCTGTCATAGAGATAATGTCGTACAAGCGCTAATTGGTCCCCAGGTCGCCTCCATTGAACAACAACTGCAGTGAAGCACTGCAGTGTGCTCTTCATAAATCACTTTTTAAGTCTGATCTGATCGACAAATGTGTCCAAGCATTTAATAAAAGCTTTTGCTAGCTTGTACATACAGCAACATCAAGTAGGTAAGTACACAAATTATATACAACGTCGAAAGAAGCCGAAAACCTTAATATAAAAGATGAAACACCTAATAACATGCGCTCCCAAATAGGTACAGTGAAGACTACAAAGGCGGGCAACCTTTAATATTAACACAAGGAAATAAGATTACCTTACTGACCTTTTTTAATCTTCTCCCTTTGCACGCTCCTCTTTTGATCGCACAGCAGAGCGAAAAGTTCGAGGAAACAGTCTTGGTCGTTTTTGACGTTTTTGTGCACCATTTTAGGAAGTTTTTCTCACTGACAACTTGATGTTAGTGTTCAATAACGGTTTTGAGTTTTAAGCACATTACTTGACTATGGTTATTTCTTAATGCTTCTCTAAGTTCTACTGTTGTATATTATGTATTTGAAGGAGAACAAGATAATAAAAAATATGATACATTTTTTTTGAAAATCGAATGCTTTACATAGCTTCCTATTAAACATAAAACTAACCTGACTTTAGTGACCCTTTTTAATTCACACACACGTGCGTAGACAAAGGTGATATTAATACGTACGTGTATGTCAATATAACATGATGTTACAAATCGAGGTAGATTACGAGTTCAACCGTGCACGTAATCTGCCCCGATGCCTGCACTGTCTGCTGTCTGTTTTTTTTATTACGGACTAGGCAATCCTTTGACCACGATCTCACCTGATGGAAAGCCATTATGTGGTGATTTGATACTTCTACAAACATACTGCAGCACAAGAAATGTTTAAAAATATAAAAATGTTAAATGAATGTTTCAAAAAATACCGCCAAATCAAAAGTGTTAGCACCCAAGATATGCCGATTAAGCCTCACGTACACACAAGGCTCACACACAAATTTACACCATTTTATGTCGATCGGCCGCCACATCGCAGCAAGATCAAGTTCTCAAAAACAAACTTTGTGATGAATTTGTGTATCAACCACAAAGCACCACAAATTAACCACTCACGCACACATACGAAGCTGCTATGCTTCACTCGTTTGTTCGGTGGTGTAGTCTTATTTCAACATTCTTGCTGCAGCACACATAACCCGTACAAATGAAATGTTGTAGGTATATATTTTTTTGGTACCGGTGTGTAGTTAATTTAAGAAGCAAACCCAATCAGTCTCTAAAATTTCTGCTCTACGGAATTTATAATTAACTTTTATAACATCGCTAATTAATTAACTTTCTAATTAATTATCGATGTTGTAAAAAGCGGCAACGCGCGCTTTGTGAGAACGCTGAGTTTTGATCAGTAGATACTATTGTAGCAAAACGTTTGTAAAGAATTGTAACAAGCAGCAAATGTAAATTAAAAAAGTAATCTAAAACAGTTTTTTTAGAATTTATTTTTCTTACATGCATTTTAGTATGTATTGTCATCGAGTTGCGAGCTACCCTGAAAGTTTCAGCCGGATAGCTAATAAGTGCTCGAAATTTGAGTTGCAAGATTCCACCCGGAACGACAGACAGACAGACAGACAGACAGACAGACAGACAGACAGACAGACAGACCGACAGACAAAGAAGAAAGTGACTCAATAAAAACGTGGTAAAAGGAACGAGGACCGCACACAACCTTTAAAAGAAAAACTACGCTAGTAATTCATGCGTTCTATATGAACTTTTAACTACGATTTGTTTTTATATAATACAGCTACATTCACGTCTTAAAATGCCAAGAAAAACACCACCACAATAACACAACCACAAAAAAACAACTTCACACACAAACAAATTCAATTTTATTCCGCAAATACTCGCGGCCAAACAAACTAGGTAGAACAAAATATGCGAAACTTGTTCGTATCTGGCGAAAACAGAGTGTCGAGTGTACGCAAAATATTAGCTCATGTGTTGTACAGGTATGTTTATCGATGGCCTACTTTCCCTCATATCTCTGGGGTCCTTGGTCTATTCCGTTATCAGATATTTTAGATTTGATTTTAAGCGTCTGACGCGTTCGGCTTTGGGTATTTATTATCACAAAGTTAATCTCTACCGCTAGGTAGAGATCTACCTTATCTACCGCTAGGTAGAGATTAACTTTGTGATAATAAATACTCATAATATAAAATAATTATTATAAAGAACTAAAAAAAGGCAAAAAGCTTTAGATTTTTCATTTTGAAATATAAGATGCAGTCGGAGGCATCATGTAGTTCATTTCTCCTTTGACGGGATCAGTTAGAACCTGGCGAGCTAACTCTTCATGCCTCTGATTGCATCTTATATTTCAAAATCAAAAATCTAAAGCTTTGTATTTTTGGTTTTGTTCGCAGTCGTTTTTTTAATAATAATGTATAACTTTTTTGTTTATATTTATAAGAATTAGTGAGAATGGGTGTTAACCAACTTTAAATCGTTAGAGATCCTAAATGGTCATTCGAAATGAAAAATCATAACAGAAACCTCAAAATGATATTCAATGATAATATCACTTGACATAGTTCGTCAACTTTCTTTTTTCTTTTTCACTGTATGACGGTCTGGTTGTCGCAATATTGAATTTTGATCAATGTGATGTTTTATCAAAATTAGCTTAAGTGCTTTAATAGCACTTGCAAGATTAAGACAAATCGATTGACGTAAGAATCACCAAAATCGGACCACGGGTTTGGTGTATATAGTGCCACAAAGGAACTGACATTTATTATAGGCAGATAATCACATTACCAGACCTTTGCTTTGCGCAGTATAGCAGTATGGTAACAATATTATCAAAATAAGAGTAGAAGCGAAGGAAAAACTTAGTATAAAATTTCATCAAAAATACCAGTGGTTTTTATTATATACAAAGTGCATCAAGTTTGAATCAACTAGTACATACCCACTACTTTGAAGGACCAGAATCCAAAAGACGCTGAGCGTGTTGTTTTTTTATCCAACTTTGTGAGAAGCCGAGAAGGGCGCCCGCCTGATGGTAATCACAATGCCTACCCATTACATTTGCAATGCCACCTAACAAATTGCAATGCAAAATCTTGCTCGGTACAGCTTTGCGCTCGTCACACTGAGTTATTTATTTTCAAGAATCAAAATTCTCAATATTTCCGAGTTTAGATTACCACAGCACATAGTAATTGTATCGACTAAAATCGATGAGCTATTTGTGTAAATTTGAAATACACTTGAAACATTTGGAACTGAAAAGACAATAGGTTTGTTTTCCTTAGACGCTTACTAACATATGCTGAAAATACAGTTACAAGAGTTTCACCCCGACAAACCGTGCAAAAAACATTATTACCCCGATTGGCGTTTAACCGACCGCTTTATTACCGATAATCCGTACACCGAGTTAAACTAAGGTGAACGGTTTAACCGGCCGTGTAATCTCATCATCGGATCGCGAATGGCTGAGGCCGTAATCAAATCGTTCTCGGTTCCACACTGTTTGCCGAACCGGTTATTGTGATACCGGTTAATCGGTTGTCAGAGTCTAGATTGCATGGTCAGCGTAGGACTCTGCGGAACGTATGTATGTAACAGCTAGTGTGCAAAAGTACGGTTTACAGAGGAAGATAGCTTTGGAGTAATAAATAACTCGATGGCAAGAATTTGGATTAATAATCACTAAAATATATTCGTGATCTATCGCGTGATTAAAACTATTCTAAACAAAGAAAATCGTAAACAACGGCGGCGCTGAAAACTTAAAATACTAAGGCTGGATTCGACCAAACATGAAAATACTAGTACACGAGTGTAGCTAGCCCTAGCATAATTTTACTCTTTGGACTTACTCTCAGATAAAATCATTTGCGTTTTCCCACCGCAAACGTAGAGTTGCCAATACTGGGTATTGTAACTCTACTAAAATCGAAAGACAATTGTTTCTCAAGCGCAAAGTAAGAATTTATGTCAACTTAATTTTGCAGGATTATAATAAGTCGTACGTAGTTTGTTTCACTATTGAATTAAAACTTTGAACACCTATAGAATTAAAACTTTGATTGATGAGAGAGGAGACAGACATATGCATAGGTACTGATCTCTATGGATAGGCTCTGCCGTACTTTCGTTTGTGCCGATTCAAAGCGCCCCTCTGAATGACCAATAGTACAAACACGTTAGTTCCGTGGACGCTCACTACTGCCAAAGTACCTACTGCCATCAGCGCCAACAGCACCAAAATAGCGATAATCAAATGCGCTAATTGCAACGTTCGTCAACAACCTGTCTAGAGTACTAGTAATGTGCGTTGTCTGTGTGCATAAGGCAGTTTTTTGATACACCTATAATATGGGTAGGTATGTATTATTGTAGGCACTTTGTGTTTGAATAAAGTAAGTACAATACCACATACCAGTTTTATGTATATTCCAGACGATGCTCGATTTTGGACAAAAAACATGACTCGCTTCTTTGGACAATCGAAACCTTATGGCAAGAAAATGGTAATTGTAGTTATCAAAGTAATTATTCCTTTCTCTTATCCATTGTAGACGCCTTGGAATGTATTCTTCGTCACTGTTATCAGGTTCTTCAATCATATTTCGTAAACGTAGCATTATTATAAAAAGAAGTCACTATCACAACAAACATAAAATTAGAAAGCCACTAAGTACTTTCGGTTCGGCACAAAATGAGACGGGAACAGCTGTTCATCTAGCGGCCGCCATTAAAATACTCTCAGTTTAACCTGTTACTCCGTCAAACTCGGCCGTGTAAATATTTACTCGCTTATAGCTTGACCTTATTCTTAGGTTAGTAGTTGGTAAAATGTAAAATCAGCATACTCTTGGTATAAGCAGTAGTGGCTCTCGAGTAAAAACTTAATCCAGTTTGGTCGAATCCACCCTTACTAGCTTAAAAGCAAAAAAACACACCTGCCCTGCCAAGTAAAAACTTATGCCAATAAATTATATACTGTTGGAATGTGCTTATCAAGGCCTTCAATTTGATACCCATACTGAAAATAAGTAGAAAAAAATATTTTTTCCTATTTCGAAATGGATCCCATACAGCCGACATACTAACATTTAAAAAAAAAAAAATATAGCCTGTGTTACTCGGGGGAATGTAAGTATTCTAACGATACCCCATACGTCTAAATCTGTTCAGGAATTTAAAAGTTATGGTGGAATAAAGAAACTCACATACATACTAATTACACATATAATTATACCTACATACAAACATACATGAATCCTAAAAACATTACACTCCTTTTTTGGACAGTCGTGTAAAAACATTTGGTGATGAAACGTTAAGACTGGTGATGGTGATTTGGTGATGAAATGTAATGACCCCAAACTCGAAGAGTAATGAACTATAGAAGCCGGGTACCGTTATCTACTTTCCAGCTCCACCATCAGAACAGCTCGATGCGATGGTAACATATTATTGTACTGTCATCGGAATTACAAACATTTGCAAAGTTTAAAATAGATACAACTACTAGAGGTGGGTGAAATTCAGTTCCTTAGATTCCATTACATAGAAGGGAGGACTAAGAGGCGGGATTACACCTATAACTATGGATGTGAAAATCTTTCGTTCTTTTCAGTCCTGCCTCGTAAGCCAATCTTTTCTTTTTCCATAGCAGTCTAATTCCTTTCTATAATGTTGCTATGGGATAGTCCAGAACCAAAAGTACCAATACCAAATTTAATCAAACTACGTTCACACGTCAAATAGTTTTTTATCGATTGCTCGGCTTCTACTCATCGGATTGAAATACCAAGTACACCAGTGTTTATGTCAAACCTTAAGCTATCCATCAGTGAAAACTGCATCGCAATCGGTAAAATATTGTTTACGTGATGCGCGAATAAACAGACAGAGCAACTTATTTTAAGTACCTTAGTTTTTTCTTATCTTCATTGTAAAGACTTTTTGTTACTTACTGATTTATTATAAGCATAGAAATAATAATATGTTAATATTTTAGTGAATATCACAGATTTTTCTTCGTCTGCCTAAAAAAAAGGAGAATAATGTTTTTAGGATTCATGTATGTATGAATGTGAGTTTCTTTATTCCACCATAACTTTTAAATGCTTACTGATTTAAACATCCCTCCGAAATCATCTATCCTCAAACAAATCTATTTTTTCTTCGAATTTTACAATATGGATATCAAATTGAAGGCCTTGATAAGCTCATTCCAACAGTGTATAATTTATTGGCATAAGTTGTTTATTGACATGGCAGGCGTTTTTTTTTAGCTTTTTTGCTAGTTGTTAGACATAAAAATAGCTCAAAATTATATCCCAAATTTTACAATCCATTTTAGGTTGATTGTCAATTTTGCATAATAATAGACTTAATTTTTAATACTTTTTAACCGATAACGACATTAATAGCCGCTCCAGGGTTTTTCAGCATTTTCGTGATGGCTGACAAGGCGGGAGCGGTCGATTCCATAATTCAGTCGCACAATCCATTAATGGAAATAACGAGTGCGGTAAAGGCATTGATATATCTGCAGCGGTAACCATTAATTGCAATATCGCTGTGCGCCGCGGTTGATGGGGTCGGTCCATTAAGTTTGTAGTTATTAATAGACCGTAGGTTTGTTTGAGGCATTTTAATGATATACGCATACATAATGATCAGCCCAGTCCACTAATAGACATAGGCCTCTCCCATAGTTATTTTTCTATGGGAGGTAATGCCCATAATCGCCACGCTGGGCAGGCGATTGCAGGGCACAGTCTCTTGCACCGATGACGCTGCTGCCCTTCACCGATCTGTAGAATTTAGCTGTGCCAATTTAGAATGGTTATACCGCTATTTGTCGGTCGTCAGAGCCTCGTCCGTTATTCGGCAGGATGTACCACGGGCGGGTATGGTAGACTGAAGTACTGAGGTGGAGTTTGTATTCCCTTACATAATACGCAAACAATAGACAGGTGAAAATTCATAGATACAGTATTCAATGATTAATAATGGAAGAGCTCGAGGGTCTCTGACGTAAAAAAAATTACGTAGGTCCGACAGCTTTACGTGCCCTCCGAAACACGGAGCGACGACAAATCCACACATATCTGTTCGTCTGTCTGTTCTCGCTTCACGTAAAAACTACTCGACCGATTGCAATGCGGTTTTCACGGTTGGATAGCATAGGCCTTGACTTAAAAACTGGGGTATTTGGTATCTTAATCTGATGATTGCAAGCCGAGGAATCGATAAAAAAAACTATCTGGTATTTTGTACTTTATAGGCACATTTGGTCCTGGTAACACGTAGGTTACTTTTAGCCCAGATAAATGACCTAGCGGGCTATATTACTAGTACAATAGTTAATTATCTAAATAGAGACAATACTCAAACTAGATTCTCTAGCGGAAACAAATAGCTCTCTACACCATTAAAACTAAGCGTCCTAGTGACACCAAATTCAAACAGCCTTCATTTAATAAATTCAAACGCAACCCCATTCAGACTAAACACAAAATACCCCCAATATAGTCAAATTACAAGCACTGTCATCAAAATAAAAGATTTAATATAGAACAATAAACAGAATGGCACAGTACGCCAATAAAGCGCTATGTCAAGGTGGTGATTCCACGGCTTGATGGCTTTAATTTACGCCCCCCTCAACCTCCATGGTATTATGTAAATGTGGCCGACATAGCGCTTTTATTAGGTGCTGTTGTGCTGCAGCATCTTGCTTCGGAATTGATATTGTCTTTTTGAGAGCGACAGCAAAAATCAAAATGCAAAATGAATTCGGCATGCGTAGAAAGCGGTAGGGAAGGTTATACATTTTTCTGTTGGCATATGAATGGGAAATTTCCTTTTCAAACTCAAAGCATACTTAGTTTATCTAAATTTTATTGATTTCATATTTTTATAATACTTTATGTATTTCTCCTTGTTCATGAGATGTTAATTTTGACTTATATAAGTGCTATTATTTTGCCTATTCACAATAAAATTCTTTGACTTTGTCTTTTATACAAACGATAAGAAATTTAAGAAACCGTAAAAAAACATTTTTCGTTTAGTAATTTGTGAGGTTCAAAACAAAAGTTACGTTTAAATAGCAGTTAATTCTTCTTCTTCTTATTTAAGAGTGGGCTCTTGTCGATGGAGTAATTTCCAGCGTTCCCTATCTTCGGCCAAAGCTTTGACATCCCTATACGACAGGACATTTATCTTCTCCTTTATCTGATCTGTAAATGTCCTTCTAGGTCTGCCTCTTCCTCTCTTCCCTTCAGTTAAGTCTATGGATACTTTTTTGATTACAATATAGTTTTCAATTATTTATAGACTGGCGCGGCTTGCTCATCCGCACCTACGTTTCATCGCTCGCTGAAGCACGCATTCTATACTTACATTGTACATTTGTAGTAACATCGAGCTTGCGAATAATCGGCCGTTATGATATGTTGATGTCGGCTATTCGTGTATTGCAGACGTTGCAGTGCGGTGACGTGTACATACGCTGAAAGTCGTTGACGGCTGTTTGTTCAGCCTCTGCCTGTTTGCCCTCATGCGGTATACGTAGACAATGGCATCAATGACAATGGAGCATCGATTGTGATTGTTATGTCGCTTCTGTCATCGCTATCCACGTCGTACTGTCGAGGATTTTGAGACTGCAGGAGCAAAGTATGCTTCATGATGAGCAAAGGTCAAAACCACAAAACACCAGAAAGTTTTTAACCTTTCGATGTCTAAATACTGCCGATGCCTACTTTGTAAGTAGTGAGAGGATTACCAGGTAAGTACCAGGAGGCAGGCAGGAGGCTCAAGGCAGCTAGGAATGTTGAATGGATTTGGGGTGACCCTATAATTAAACAAGAAAAAAAAAGACTCCTACACCGGTATGGATTACCACTAAACGTCCACCAGACTCGGTAACAAATCGGCAAATAAAGTATTTGGGGAACTATTTACTGTAGGTAAATGCGGAAAACCTCGGGATTTGTTGAGGTATGTAAATAAGATGTTTAAATTTTGGTGGACTATGTTGGCGCTGTAATTTAATATATTGTTCTTGGTTTGTCGTATAAGAGTTTGGTATCAGAGCTTGTCAGGCCGCCCGAGGGCCTCAGACATGGCCATATATAACTTAGCAATGTTATTGGTGCCGAGGATCAAACCTATAATATACCACTCGGCTATCTTCGGTCTTATCTTTAATTTATTTGTGGATAGAAAATATTTTCAAATAGATTTTGTACCTAAGTATATATATTTGAAATTAAAAGATAAATCTTTAAGGTGTAGATACTGTGAATTGGCATGTAAGTACTCCAAAACCTTAGTTTTTTTTTCACAACTGTTTTTAGACTTTCTATACGGACCTTCTACTGAGTGATGACTACATAAAAGAGATAAGTTTGTTCCGTAAACAATGGAAAATATGAAAATTAAATAACCACAATTTTTTTTAACTTGAGGCACTCCTAAATAATGTACTCCTACTACTACTTGTACTACCACTGAATGTAAGAGCGGGTACTGCTAACTACTAATGCCCAGTTTTTATATTTATGGAACGACTCGTTTTAGTAACAGTACTTAGTAACGAACAGTTACATTTTCTACCAGGCGTAAGCTGAAGCTGTTCCTATAAAACTAAGGTTTGCATGGAGATGAAAGATTATGATGTTCCGATAAAAATAACTGAACTAAAAAAAACAAATGTAACTTTGAACTGTCAAAGTTACATTTGCGTAATTAAGTCAAACTACGGAATCTCGTTGCAGTGAAAAATTTGTTTAATGTGACGTCTCGTTATTAGTATGTTGGTTACGAATGGTTGCTGTAACATTGACGTATCGTTGATTATAGAAACCCTTCGAGTTTTAAACGGAGTTGGTGGTTTTCTCGAAATAGAAACTGGACATAAGAGCAAGTATATAATGTGCGTGGCGAAGCATTTAGTGTCGAGCCTAGCCGAGCCGTTGAATGGCGATGCTTTCCGAACTTGTGCAAGCATCATCCTAAACCGATGTGCCTCGCGGCAGAGCTTTGCCTGCACGCCTCGCCTCTTTTGAAGCGGCTCGTTTTACCAGCTCAAAGAAAAAAATGAAGCAGCTCTTACAGACTCATTTAAAACTCGTGTTCTATCAGTTGATCGGTGCAATTAGTATGGAAAGTTTTAAAAAGTTGTTAAAAAATTTGTTCGGAAACCGTTACGCAGCTTGAGATTTTAATTAGTGTCGGGTTGTCTGGAAGAACACGTTTAGGCAATAGTGTAGGACGCCTAAGGTCAGTTGGAGTGACGACCTGCGAAAAGCGACTGGCAGAAACTGGATGAGGGGAGCTGAAGACAGAGCTCAGTGGTGTGCATTAGGAGAGGCTTACGACAAGTGGAAAAGTATAGGCTGATGATTATGATGTCTGGAAGACCATCAGAAGCTCTTGATTTACCAACGCCGCTGGAGTGAATTAAAATATTTTCACAGCTTAAAACAGTTTTGTCTCTTCGCGGCACTGTTTGACTATTCCAAAAAAAACTTTTTCTCTTCGCTGTTATTATACCGATTTCTTTCCCTTTTATCTATTAAGGTCCAAAAGGCTACATTTAGACCCCTATTAAAAAAATATCAGCGTGCCTTTAAATGAAGGTCAAAGTAGCGAATCCTCAAATAAAAAAATCAGAAACTACTTCCCGACCCTATAACGCCTTCCGCCCCCCTGGGCGGGCAGGTAAGATAAGGGAACCGGAATAACCCGGAAAGAAATGGATGTAGCTGAATTACTTCCAGATTATGTAAATGGATGTTAAAGTTGTAGCGTTAGTATAGAAATACGGGATAAGGGGCTTAATTCCTATCCTTATTTTGTTTCGTGCAGTGAAGGTAGGTCATAATATGTTATACTCGTAGATAGACACTATTCAGAAAGTACTTGTATGAATACACATTTTTGTTCCATTTTTGAATTGTTTAGTAATTGGGTTTGGACTTTGAATAAATATAAATTATACAAACAAAAAATAATTTGTTGATATAAATTAATCAAAATTAGAAGCTAGAAATAAATTGCAATAAAAACCCGACGCTGGGAAATGCAGAAAAAACTTTCGACGCCAATATTCTCGAACGTTGTTAGCATGTTCAGTAATTCAATAAATTATTCTGATTCTAAACGAAAATATTAATATAAAATCAAACAAAACGCTACAAAATACAACTGTATGGGCATTCTGGCATTCTTAAGAGATTACAACTTCTTCTTTTCGTGTCTGTAATTCAGCTCTTTACATATTTTTTTTACTTAAATTTTACCATTATGATGAAATATTTTATTATAAAGTATAGATGTGCGCATCGTTTATTCGATGTAGTTGAATATTTATACAGTTTTTTTGCTGGCCCTTGCGTGAACGTTTCTGATATAAAAAACGGCCAAGTGCGTGTCGGACATCCATGGAAAAAATAATTTCTACCTATGCATTCGCGCATTGTTCATCCGAGTTAAAACGTTGTACTGTTCTGACAAAAAAATAATGAATAATATACACAAAATATATAGAGGCAGTGCGACGCATGTCGCATTAGCTAGATAAATATTAAACTCTGTATAAGTTACAACATTTTTTTTATTTTTATTAATGCATCCTTTTTTTCGGCTCCATAATTTACCAATATTCCAAATGTATTTAAGACTATGTCACAGATAACAAATGATCCGCGTGTAGCCACAGCGTCTCCTGAGAGTCTCATCAATCATCGCCAAATCGAACTTGCCCAAGTTCAATTTGTATTAAAACTAGCCGCACAGTTCCATAATATTTTTTTTAATACTAATTTACTTTGGCATAATGAGTTAGACATAACTTTAAATTACATAATTTTAATTTTATATAAACAGTATTTGGCATACTGTTAAGGTAGGCATAATGATCTTTTGGGCTATATTATTTTGGACTACTATGGAGTCGCATAAAATACATATAATGTAGATACTATACTGTGACAGTAGGTTAAAAACGTGCGGCATAAGCCGCGTCTATGTTTGTTTTACATAAGTACGTACGTAAAATAGTTTAATGCTTGTTTATCGTTATGCTAACTTAAGATATGGTAAACACTATTATGCCTAAACAGTTATGCGTAATTATTATTTTGCTTGCACATTAATAGGATAAGTAAAATTATGCCACACTAAATTATGACATTACATTTTATGCGTATCGGTAGAGAACCGATAAATTCTCATTCATATTTGTTTAAACACAAATTCGATGACTAAACAAAATATGTATACCAAATGCCAACATCCTCCAACCGAAACATTATTTCGGCATTTTGTACTGGCTACGATCATCAGTCAGACACCAATCACCAGCCAGTCGCTTTATTATGTCATTAGGATTTCAGCTAACTATGTAATTAAGGCGATGCATGCTTCGATATAAAAGCTAGAAAGATGAGACAGCAATAGAGTGCGACTGAAAGAAAAAACAAGCTACAAGTACTTGTAAAGCGTTTTTGTTAGAATAAGTTTTTTGATTGTATGTTTCTACATATCATTATATATTGTGGTGTTTCAACAAAGAGTATTATCTATCTATTATTTATTCTGCGAATTACTTTATAAAATTAAATAGTTTTGCTAAACATCGTTTATAATGGTGTCCCTATTTCAAAATCTACGAAATACATTAGTAACTTCAATGATATTTTCCTTCGAGGAAATTTAGATTATTAATAGTGTTTCCAACAATGGTTTCCAACTTATTCAAATGGTAGACAAATGTTAAATATTTTTCCAGTAGACCTAGATTAGATCACTCTGGCATTAGTTATTCTTTACCATTATTCAAATAAGATATAAATTATCTTAGGGAGACGCGGAAATGTATCTTTTCATATAAACGGAGTACCGTGTATATTCAAAAATCAACTAGAAACCTAACTTTGTAGATAGTTTAAGCTATCCTATTGCAGAATAACTTTCATTTTTTGTTTTGAAATAATTAATCAGAAGAAGTTACAGCTGTTTTAAATTTATTACTGAAAACTAATTAAGTGCCATAGATTTAGTTAAAAGGGGGAACATACGGCACCCTTTCATACCACGAAACAAAAATTGGACTAGATACAACTACAGGCATACACACCCACACAGCTATATTCCCAACGTCGTCGTGCTTCATGTGATTTAACAACAAAGATACATAAGCAGACTGTAGCGCGAATGAGTCACTGCTAACCTAACACGTGCTACACAACCTCACTCCGATTGTGACTAAGGCTCAAGAAGGCCAACTGTGAGCGTTGCACCTAATTTATGCGATCCGCAGCCAGTACCTAATCTTCCCAATTTTAATTAGATCTATGTTTGGTACATAATTAATATGTTTATAAACCAAGAAAATTAAAATAATTTAAAATTGAATAGTAGTTTTTGAAATTTCAAAGCGTATCTGCGCTTGTGTACTTCATGGGTATCGAATGAACTCTCCTAACCCACTTCGGAAAACTTCGGCAAAATTCGGTAACGCTCGGCAAAAGCCTGCGGTTTCTTGATCCCGGTAATTTAATATAGGGAACAGATGTGACACTTTCCATTTTCGTTTGTTAAGGTTTATCGGGTTGATAAACTGTTCATCTGGGTCGCTCGGCTTAATTGTATTTGTCTCTTTCTTCTTTGGAGTCGACAGTTAAATTATTTAATACCTACACCTACAAATCTATATGAGGACTGAAAGCATCCTTAGTTTACCTAATTTTATTGATTTGATCTATTTAAATTAATTTGTTTTAGTTTTTGTTCATTAGGTGTTAAGTTTAGACTTGTAAAAGTACTATTATATTGCCTATTTACAAGATAACTAATCATTAGTTATCATACCAGATTTTAAATAATGCAAATTCTCGCTCCTTCCCTTGTAACAATGTGCGGTGATAGTTGTTTATTATTATTACCCTCCTTATAACCTCTTAATGACCGGAGCACACTGGATGCGTGCGCGTGACGTGAACGTGCACGTATTCAATGTCTTGAATGTAATTTTAAGGAAAAGTCAGACCGCCTGCGTGTCAATAGAATTTCATTCTTTACAACCGCTGCGTGCATGCTCACGTCACGCGCACGCATCCGATGAGCACCGTCCTTAACGCGCAGCGTGACGCAACACATGCGAAATTAACAAAAGCCCAACTCTAAACAGCCTTCCCTCTTTTGTTTCAAAGCTGAAATGTATAGGCTTTTACTACCCCCACAGTACATGACTATCACAGAACACAGTTAGTACTCGCAGGCCTCACGGTCATAACCGAGCCTAATGAACGCAGAGCGAGATAAATTCGCGTTTACGAGTACACAATAACATCATTTATAGTACGTACGCCACGTTCGTATATATTTGTTGCTTTCGTCGTTATTCAAAACAAAGGGTAGACGATAAAATGTAAACGAATCCGTTAATGTTGTCGCTCGTAAATCAAGATCAGATGTGGTCTAGGACGTCTCATTCTAGATAGTGTTATCGTTATGTTATGTTATATATAACATATACATATAGAATATATTCTATGAAATTTATATTCACGAATTGACTACACAAGAAAATATTCTATAAAGACTCCATTTAGAGACTGAAACCTTACATTTAACTGAGAAGCCTAGCAGTAAGTGAAAAAAAATATAAGTCGCGACCACTGATCAAAATATGATAAATCGATAGGGCTTCAATAAAACAAAAAATACCTAGAGCACTGGTATCCTAAAGTGTAGCGTTTCTGTGATATTGGACCTCAAAGATAGAGTACCAGTCAATATGCTGCACAAAGGTTAGAAGGGCTTTCATCAGCATCATCATCAGCCCGTATTCATCTACTGCTGGACGTAGGCCTCTCCTTGAGAACGCCCAGAGCCCGATCTTCGGCTCTCCTCATCCAGTCGCTACCAGCCGCTTTTCGCAAATCGTCACTCCACATGGCCAACGGGCGCCCTACATTACGTTTGCCTGAACGCGGTCTCTACTCTAGAACTCGTTTACCCCAATGGTTGTCGTTTCTTCGAGTTATAAGACTGCCACTTCAGCTTGCTAGTACTTTGAGCTATGTCAGTTACCTTAGTTCTCTTGCGAATTTTCTCTTTTTGGATTCTGTAGAGATACTGCGAGCACAGCTCACTGAGCGACTTTAAATTTGTGGACCAGCCCCGCCGTGAGTGTCCACGTTTCGGCTCTGTAGGTCATAACTGGTAGAACGTACGCGATGAAGACTTTCGTCTCTAGGCACTGTGGTATGGACGACGAAAACTTGACGTAGTTTACCAAATGCTGCCCATCCCAGCCGAATCTTCCTATCGGCTTCCCTTTCGAAGTTGTTCCTTTATGAATGTTGAATTACATAGTACCGACCTCTAGTGTCAGAATTAATCAGGCCGCCAACACCGGAGACACTGCCCTGTGTGTGAGACCGCGCGCCTGTTGACCTTGTTTCGGCGAGTCAGCTCTCCTTGAATCTCGGTCGCGTAGAACGCGCCGGTTCCACTCACCGCGCGCCTCGCGCAACCGCCTCGCGCCTCCGTCTGACCCACACATAGCCAACAGCGCTTTTACGAGCACACAAGCTTGAGTGTCGCTATTTTTTGCGTAGATTATTTGACAACTGTTATCAATTGGTAGTATTTTTTTAATTATTTTTTTATTACTTTGAATGACGAGACGTGTAGGTCGCTCGCCTGATGGTAAGCGTCACGCCTGTCCATAACAGTTGCAGTGCCACCCAGAACTTTGGTTGCAAAGTCTTGCGCGTCAATGCACTGCGTTCGTCACCCTGTGACATTGGTTGTTAAGTCTCATTATCCAGTTTTCGCTGGAAACATTGCCCTTCAAACCGAAACACAGAAATGTTTACACACTACTGCTTGGCGGTTGAATATCTGACAAAGGTGTGGTACTTCCCCAGGCAGACACTTGCGTAAGAGGCATACCACTACAAAAGGACCGGGACCAACGGCTTAATATGCCTTCCACGGTGGCAAATCTGTACATAACTTATTTAAAGTCATTCATAGATAGTATACACTCTTTATTGACACCAAAAAAACAAAATAAATAGAATAACAGTAATAAATGAAACAATGAGCAGTCTTACAGCTAAAAAGAATCACATCCAGACAACTTTTAGATGGACAGAAATTATTGAAGTAACAAGGACATAGGTGCTGGGCTGAGAATCGAACCTGGTGTCGTTACATTGTAAAGCGCCCATATATTTATATCGCTCCGCCACCGTCGCATTAATATAATTTGTACGTAAAGCCGTAAATTTTTTAATATCCTAGTAGAACATAGGATGCTTTTTTCGTAATAAAATGTAGTCCACGCGGACGAAGTCGTGAGCGAAAGCTAGTTTTATATAAGACGGCTAATTGTCATACAAAATGGCGTTTCAAATTCGGTCACTCTGCAATCCGTTTGCCTAAATTGAAACATTTTAAGAAAATTCAAATATTTATGCACAAGTTCATGTGGTATGAGATTCCTTGTCTATTTATTTGCTTTTACATCGTAATTTGTGACAGTTTTTTTTTCTTGAATGCACTCAGTTTCGCACCTGCCTTGGTTGACTTTTAAGTTTTTGCGGGGACAATTTATGATTATATAGGTTCTTGCAAAAGCCCGTACTACGGGAAATTCTAAGATTTACTATAAAACCTAAGATTTACCAACTGGTAAAATGGTAATGGTATAAAGTCCAAATAGTTCTGTGATCATCGATAATTTCGAACTTTAACCATCTATCATATGGTAAATCTTAATATTTACTTACGTGACACGTGCAATGTTGTAAAAGACTAACTTAAATAACCACTTTTCCGCGTATGAGGATTTCTCTATTATTTTTCTCCGTGGCAACAACCTAACCTAACCAAAACCAACATTTACCAGCCGCCCTTGTAAAACCTAGCATGGACTAAATTCTAATGGCGAAAGCCCGAAAAAACGTTTTACCAACTCATGTAATGTTGGTAAAACTTAAGATTAACAATTTATATAAAACTGACTAGTCAACAAAGCTGAGATGTAAACACAACACTAAGAGAGCCGTTCAAGCTACACAGTAGCTAAAAGCAAGTGGTCACGCTCGAACAGTTCACAAGCAAGTGATCCATTAACTTGAAGCCTCGGGGTTCCACCGACGGCGCTTTCCAAGCGCAGATGGAGCGAACTCGCGGGGTTTGTGATCACTCAATCGGAAGCAAGTCTTTAAGTTTTAAATCTTTAGTTGTAGTTACTTGAAGTGAAAAATCAGTGAGAATAAGTATAGATTGGAAATAGTGAGTTAAGTAACTGTTAAGTAATAATGAGTTCATTTTAAAACTGGAAAGTGGAATTTTCAGATGCACAGCTCTAATATTAACTAAACAACTTACTAATGGATTAACAAGCTAAAAAATTAAAAAAATAAAAACTAGACTGCCCTACCAAAAACGAACTCATGCCAATAAATTATATATTTTTGGAATTTGCTCATCAAGTCCATCAATTTGATACCCATACTGTAAAATTGGAAGAAAAAAATCTTTTATTTAATAATGAAGCCATACTGCCGCAATAATGAATTTTTCCAAAAAAAAAAATAGTCTATGTTACTCGAGATGATGTAAGTTCTAACGATATCCTATACATCCAAATATGATAAGGCATTTAAAAGTTATGGTGGAATAAAGATACTCACATACAAACATACATAAACCCTGAAAACATTACACTCCTTTTTTGGGCAGTTGTGTAAGATCGCTATAATATAAATTAAGGGGTCGGCGGAGCATTAATTTTCCATACAAACGTAGGAACAACATCATTTGTAATTGGAGCACATTTCCACAGTGTTATGATATTATTCGAATTCGGATAGTATAAACCGAAACGTAAGCATTTTGTATGTTTCTCGTGATAATATGCAAACATATCGTGAATATTCGCTTATATTTCGTTTCTGAAAAATCAACACACTTCAAAAATACAGTTGGGAATAATCCATACCAATATATAAAAGTGAAACGTTGTCTGTTTGTTTGTTGGTTTGGGGAGCTTTCACGCGATAACGGCTGGACGGATTGTGATGAAATTTGGAATGGAGATAGCTTAAACCCGGGAATAAAACATAGGACTTTTTATCTCGGAAAATTTAAAGTTTTCACAGGAAATGTGGAAAATGTTGATTACTCGCTGTAAGGAACAGTTGCCATAGAAACGAAATAACAAGTCTGTCAAAAAAAATCAAGAGCATTGGTGCTATATCTACTTTTGCATTGGTTTTTAAAATCCTAGAAAAAAATAGAATGCTTTTTTTCGCGATAAACAGTAGTCCGCGCGGACGAAGTCGCGGTCAGGAAAGCTAGTAATATCATAAACACTGTGGAAATATGCTCCAGTTACAAATGATTTTGGTATTACGTTTGTATGGAAAATTCATCCTCGGACTCTCAAATCTTTCAAAACGATTCAAATTGAATAAGAATATAGAAATTCGATAATAATAAAAAATAAAACATCTAATGCAGTGAATACCAGCCAAAGAGCTTGAATTACGCTTACTGTGCGTAATTCAACCTCTTTGGTACCAGCCCGCCTCCCAGTACCGCTTATACAAATGATACCGCAGCCTCCCAAAATGATAAATGTGCATACACATCAGATGTGCCTTCCCGCCTCTGATGCCTTCTAACCTAGATATTGGCACTTTTTTCACTTCGTTACTTTCCCCTCTGTTACCTCATTAATCTCTATTATACGAATAAAATACTCAGGGTCAGGTATTAGTGATATATTACGAGTAGGTTTATGAAGTCGTAAATGTAAAATTCATGTTGACGACCTAGAAATATTTGATTAAATGACATTTATCACACTGTCAATGTCATCATCATCAATACATAGGAGTAGTATAAAACAAAGTCGCTTTCCGCGTCTGTCTATCTGTCTGTTTCTCTGTCTGTTTGGCCTCTAACTCCTCGTAAACCACGCTACGGATTTTGATGCGGTTTTCACCTTCAGTTAGATATTTTTTACGGAAAGTTTATATATACAGAATGATTTTTTCAAGTGGGCGTGGATGGCTAAATCAGAAACTATGAGGAATAGCGAAAAGTACTCAAAGGAGTCTCGGGCCCGATTTTGATGAAAACTAAAACTGCATCTTTAGATTTTTGAAAAAAAATAACAATATTCCTAGGCAGGAATCGAACACGTTGATTTTGGAAAAAAAGCACACACTGTATTATTACACCATTCGATAGTGTCGCTAATAAGGATTGAATTCTGGGAAGAAATGACATACGGCAAACTTAAGGAAAAAGTTGTATTTTAATGAACTGATTCATATTTTAAAGTACTGTTTTAATTCATACCTGCATTACCAGGGCCCCAATTCTACTAAAATAATTGTAATGACAATTATCAACAATTTTCGCAAAATTTTCGCTTTTACCTCTTAAAAGTGGTAGAAGAGAAAATTATTGCAAAATATTCAAAAAAAAAAAACCATTAAATAAAAACTCTAAATTCAAAATAAACACATTTTTTTTGCTTCTACTTCTTTTAGGAGGTAAAAGCGAAAATTTTGCGAAAATTGTTGATAATTGTCATTACAATTATTTTAGTAGAATTGGGGCCCTGTTCCTTGTCCGAAATGATGCTCAATATTTTTCTCAACACAGACCACACACAGACCCACAGCGCGGTCATCTTCACAACATTATGTTCTAATTTCAAATTTTTATTGTCTTCGCGGTTAAAAGAAAAAAAATGTAAACAATTGAAATTAGAACGTAGAGTAAATTGGTGCCAATAATTTAGATTTTTTCCACGTTTCGTTGATTATTACTAACTGTTTGCGTACTGTTTCGTATTAATAGTCGTATAGTAAAAGAGATGTTGATTCAGCAGTTTGGTGAACATTTTATCGCAATTTATGGTCCTGTGCCGTGGCCAGCGAGGTCACCGGTTCTTACCCCCTTAGATTATTTTCTCTGGTGGTATGTAAAAAACGAAATCTACAAAGACACGTATAATGCAATTGATGACTTGAAACGAACTTTGGAAAATATTCTAAGCGGAATCAATAATATTTTAATACTGAATGCAGTACAATCCTTGAGTCGTCGAATCCTAGCTGGGTTCGATGTATTGAAAACAACGGTCATCATTTTGAACAATTAATCAGTTATGGTTACTATTAAACTATTAAAACTATTTTCGTTAAAAATTAGCTCTTTCCTTAAGTTTGCCGTATGTCATTTCTTCCCAGAATTCAATCCTTATTAGCGACACTATCGAATGGTGTAATAATACAGTACTTATGTGTTTTTTTTCCAAAATCAACGTGTTCGATTCCTGCCTAGGAATATTGTTATTTTTTCCAAATATGCAGTTTTAGAAGGTCGAGTGTGCGAGAACTTAACATTTTTCTCTTATTTTTTTTTCTTAATTACACCCGTGCGAAGCCGGGGTGGGTCACTAGTAATATTATAAATCAGAAAATCGGAAAAGTGTAGCCACTGTCGTATACAGGCCAATCAGAGCTTTGTTTTAAAAATTAATACTCTCATCGAGGCTAGAGATTACATTATTTATCATAGGCATTGTAATTTTACGTTGGTCATTGGGGTTATAGCTATTGAAGTTAGGGTGAAAGGCTGATGACTATATATTTATATTCGTTATTCGTCATTGTCATTAGCTTTAGAACTATTGAAGCTGGGCTGAAAGGCTAGAGATTACATTATTTATCATCAGCATTGTAATTTTACGTTGGTCATTGGGGTTATAGCTATCGAAGTTAGGGTGAAAAGCTGATGACTATATATTTATATTCGTTATTCGTCATTGTCATTGACCTTAGCGCTATTGAAGCTAGGGTGAACAGCTAGAGATTACATTATTTATCATCGGCATTGTAATTCATGTTATGTTGGCCTTTTTGGCGAAATCAAAGTTCATAATCATCATCATCATTTTCAGCCCGTGTCCGCCCACTGCTGAGCATAGGCCTCTTTTATTTCTGTGTTTCCAACTCGGTCTTGTAATTTGATGCCAAGCATGGCACACTCTATGGCTCTTTGTACAACTCTCATTTGAATCACAGCTGCCTTCGTGAGCGTCAATGTCTCGGCAACATAAGTCATGGTGGGCAGGACACACTGGTTGTAAAGGCGAGTCTTCAAACATTGGGGATATTCGGTTGATTTAAGAATGTCTTCAAGCTTGCTAAATGCAGCCCAGCTGAGCTGGATCCTCCTAGATATCTCTCTTTGTTGATGCTCTTTACCAAAAGAAATAGTATGTCCAAGATAGACGTATTTATCGACTGCCTCTCGTTCCCTACAATGATGTTGTGTTTCGAGTTGCCAAAGACATTCAACATAACTTTCGTCTTGCACATATTCATTTTTAAACCTACGCTCAAAGAAGCATCATAAAGTTCTTTCAGCGTAACTTCAAGGTTATCTGGATTCTCTGCAAAATCAAAGTTAAAGTATTTTATTGTAAACAGGCAAAATAGCACTTTATAAGTCAAAACTAACATCTCATGAACAAGGACAAATACATAAAATATTATAAAACGACCAAATCAATAAAAAATACGTAAACTAGGTATTTTTTTAATTTGATAAGGAAATTTCCCTTTCATGTGCCAACAGAGTTAAATTTCACACTGGAAAAAGAAATACCCTTCTGACTCTACCGGTGCTTCGTAAATACGCCCGACAGAGAAGAGACCACCAAGAAACTCTACGGGGATGTTTTCATTTCCATATTTGTTAATTCTTTATATTTTTTTCAAATGTCTTAAATTATGACAATACATATGTAAACTACAAATATGGCTTTTCAAATAATTGCTCCAAACACATTAGTACAGCTTTAGTAAAGCTGCCTACTAATTGACTACATCATCGCCTTTCGCTGCCCTCAAAAAGCCTCATTTTCATTCAGGAACACACGATATTGTTTTCGTCCTAAACCCCTTTTCACATTTTTCTGAGGCTTTATTACACCACAGGTTGACAGCGCCTCATGCACATTCATGGGACGCACAAAGGGCCATCAGTCCCAAAGCGATCGCGATCGACTGTTCATAAAATATCGGAGTCAATTTGGCGAAACACAGGCTGCAAAATTGTTTTGTTGCCCTCGCTGCGCGTCGATAAAAAAAGAAATATTAAAAAGTAAATGTCAAAATTGCGCAGGAATTTATTTAGAGCTGGTGCGAGCGAAAGTTGGGTTTGTATTTATTTAAAGTTTATTTTTACTATTTTTTAGATTGCAATGTATGTTTGTTTAAGTGGAATCTTGCGAGCTGAATTAAAACCACTTCCTCTTATCCTAAAGAGTTGAATTTTTACATGTTGGTTCAATTCCAATGACAATGTATTTTTATGGTAAGCATGACCTGTATCGATATCTAGGATTATCTCCAGATAAAGGAACTTTTCAACGGTCAATAGCACCGACACGAAATTTTGTGTACGCATTTTATTATGATAGCCCGTTTTAAGTTTTACTATGACATGGTTGCTGCTCTCAGGATTGGGTCCTGTCTAGGGAACTCCTGAACGGTTAACAGCACAGACACGGAATTTTGTGTACGCATTTTATTATGATAGCCGGTATTCAGTTTTACCATGACATGGTTGCTGCTCTCAGGATTGGGTCCTGTCTAGGGAACTCCTGAACGGTTAACAGCATAGACACAAAATGTTGTATACGCATTTAATTGTGACAGCCCGTTTTAAGTTTCACCATGACATGGTTGAGTTTCACATGCTAATGTTTTTCAAAGTAACTTGTCAGGTTTAAACATGTTTAAACTAAACAAAGCTAAAATTATTACAGCTGTTATGTGTAAAAATTAAAATAAATGCAGATTTCAATTTGATTTCGACCTCTTTCAATGTCAAACAATAACTTCGTTACGAAAAGGAAATTGTCTTCGAGCGGGAAGTGTATTTACTCGAGCGAAACCTGCGGTGCATTCATTTCCAATGCTCCCATTACGTTGTAGTAAAAAGTCTGAGTTGCCAGTTGTAGAATTAAAAATGTCCTTTAAATTCTGCACTATCTCGGGTAATAATGTTCCTGTAACAGGGCACTCTCATTTGATCTCAGCACAGGGTAGGCTATCGCAAAGTGCTAGGTATAAGCTGGCACTAACTAACCGAGCTTGCCCACACTAGAATCCAGGTAATCCACATGCGGGCGTCCTAGATTATAGGTGTTATGGGATACCTAGGGTTAGGTCTAGACTGAACTGGTAAAGTTTGTTACTTCGAGGAGAACACTGCACAAAGTCCCAAAGCATATCGCGGTGGCGAGCGCGGCAGAGGCGTAGTTTAGACGTAGTTATTCTTCTAGGTTAAAAGTAGGTACCCTATGTACTATTCCAGGAACTAAACTACCAACATACCAACATTTATCGAAATTCCATCAATCGTCAAAGAGTTTTTTATCGATTGCTAAGCTTCTGCTCATTAGATTGAGATACCAAGTACACAAGTTTTTAAGTCAAACCCTGAGCTATCCAACAGTGAAAACCACATCGCAATCGGTTAAGTAGATTTTACGTGATGCGCGAACAAAAATACAAACAAACTAACAAACAAAGAGACAGACACGATTTAAAAAAAAAAGTTAAGTAACTTAGACTATTTTTTTTAATTCTCTTCTTTGTACAGACTGAGATACAGACTTTTTCGTTCTTATAGCTTTATTATAAGTACTTAATAAATAGATATGAGTAGATATACCTTTTTTAGGATGACTTACTCTATCACCGAGCCGTGGCCATGTCACCGACTTACATAAATACTAGAAGTAAGAAGAGCATCATACGCTTGACCGTGGCAGGCTGAGTATATCCGACAATCAAGATTCGGCTGCCGCTCGGCTTAGTGTGAATGCATCCTTATAAAACGTACCTATAATGACATTTAGAAAAAAGTACAAGTCTGATGTCTTTGTAGATCTTTGTCCAGGCTTGCGTGTTCTATTTTTCAAAAACATATCCTGCGTAATTTATAACAGAGCTATTTATGTATTTTTTTCTACGGAGGCCACTTTTTTCCCTTGTTTCAAAAATGCCCGAGTATGCTTCATATATTTAGTTCAAGCACTATGATCTTATCTCTTTTCGTTTCCGATATCCATAAGGGTACTCCTTCGAAGGTTCCACAGTCGGGTGATTTCGCATTGATCTTATACTCGACTGACTCTGGTGCTCATTTTAACCCTCTTTTAGAAAAACAATTCTGTCAATGAGTCAATCAGTCAATGGGTCTTGAAGATGCCATAATGTAACTAAAACTCTCTCCATTTTGACAGAATTTGTTTCGGTATTTGGCATAGCGCAGTCTAAAGAAAGATTCCACAATGTAACTAAAACTCCCTCCATTTTTGTCAGTATTTCTATTTTCAGTATTTGGCATAGAGCAGTCTAAACAAAAGATTCCATAATGTAACTAAAACTCCCTCCATTTTTGACAGTATTTATAATTTCAGTATTTGGCATAGCGCAGTCTAAAAAAACATACCTAATGTAACTAAAACTGCCTCCATTTTTGTTAAGTAATTGTTGTTTTGTAGTATTTGCGCTATGCAGCGCAGTATTTTAGGAGTCCGGTTATCAGACCGCATAAGGAACAGTATACTGCGCTCCAAAACTCAGATCGCGGACGTTGGTCAAAAAGCCGCAAGCCTTAAATGGAACTGGGCTGGTCAAGTCTGCCGCATGTCGGACGAGCTGTGGGCAAGACTCACTACTGAGTAGAGCCCACACAACGTTAGACAACGTCGCGGCAGGCCCAGACGGAGATGGTGTGACGAGCTAGAAACTTATTGGAAAGATTGGCCGCAGAAATCTTTAAACCGAGAGGAGTGGAAGGAGGGTAAGGATGCTTTTGCCCTGCAGTGGGACGACCATGGCTAATAATAATAATACTAATTATTTGTTGTTTCGGTATTTGGCATGGTAAAATATATCTAAAAAACGTACTGACTTTTATTTGGTTTAGCACAAGCGCAATCTTACTGATTTATATTTGGCATAGCGCAATCTATCTAAAAAGTTTACTAACTTATATATTTTGATAAAATGGTCTGCGTTTATGAATACACGAAATTTCGCACTTCTCCGGGGCAACCTTAAGATCGCACTAGATTCCCTGCACCTGAGCGCAACAGTGTTTGTTCAGCAAACTTAGCGACATTCATCTCAAGTTCCCGAGACTGGGAGCACATATGGCGTACTTGGAGCACCTCTTTCTTTTGCAGATTGGGTTTGGGCTTTTAGCACGGAATAAAGTAGTGGCTCTGTGAGCTGTAGACCTCGCGAGTTTGTATTTGCTTAGCTTAAAGCTGAATAAATGTTCACTGACATTTTTGATCATTATTCGAAATGCCTGAAAAATGTTTTTTTTTTTTTACCTTTTCAACCCCAATATCACAGGCATTTTGAAAAATTTCGAATATTTGAATCCACTAAAAAAACATATAATTACCGAACCTAAATTTCACGTGAATCGGTTGAGAAATGCGACCTGTAGAGGAGAACGGCCGGACATCCGCCGGACATACGAAAGCATGTTTGCCCAAGCTGAAACGGAAACGCTTCGCGCCTTTTAGGGTGGTTTAGTTGATGGGAGATGCTGTCTGTTTAATTTTTTGCACATTATTATTCAAAGCCAAGGTAGCTGCAAAAAAACTTGGTATTTTGTCTAAGGTTAGGCGGTACTTCACACCGGGACAGCTTTTGAATCTTTATCAAGCACAGGTCCGATCTTGTATGGAGTACTACTGCCACCTCTGGGACGGTTCTGCCAAGTATCAGCTCGAGTCTTTGGATTCAATTGAGAGACGTGCTATCAGGCTCATTGGGGATGACACTCTGGTAAAGAGTAAGCTTCAAAGTCTGGCGCATCGACGTGAGGTAGCAAGCCTGGCGGTATTCTACAGATTGCACTATGGAGAGTGTGCACAAGAACTGTACAACCTGATTCCCCCATCACCTTTCCATCACCGTACGACTAGACGATAAGCACAGCGCCACCCTTTCATGGTTGAAATGCCTCGCACAAGAACGAAGCGTTACGCTTCTTCATTTATTATAAGAACTGCAAAGGAGTGGAATGCCCTGCCCTCGTCAGTGTTTCCGGTAAATTATAACCCCGGTGTGTTCAAGTCAAGAGTGAATAGGTATCTACTAGGCAAGCGTGCTACACCTTCGACCACATCATCGCTTTCCATCAGGTGAGATCGTGGTCAAACGATTGCCTAGACCGTAATAAAAAAAAAAAAACTTTGTGTAAAAGGCAATTGCAATTGTAGGCCGAGCCGTACTTGAACTGCAATTAGGTACTAATTTCCCCACACTTGACAGTAATGTACTATGTCTAGATGTAAGGGATCCCAAGTATAATTTGCTTATAATAGTTAATAGACTCACGCGCGGCGTTACTTGGCGGAAATCCACATTTAAAATGGACAAAGAAAAAAATATGTAGCTTACTTCGTCTGCGTATAATACACTAGTTGCGCCCGCAGCTTCACCCGTCTGCAAACATTGCCACCCCAGTTCCCCTCTTAAGATTGAATTTCAAAAAAATCCTTCCTTTGCACCTGTAGGATACTCAAGGAATATTTCTCCAAATTTGAAATCTCTAGGTCCACCGGTTTAGGCTGTGCGTTGTCTGTCAGTCAGTCTGTCAGTAGGTATGTCACGAAACTGTTTCATAGGTACAGATTAATAATTATCATCAGCAAAGTAGGTATTTTAATGCTTTAGAATGTTCAGGCTGATTGTTTACTGTGCAATTTATGGAATAAATCTAAATCTTTATTAATTACCGTTTTTGCACAGATTAAAGAGTTGAAAACGACTATAACTCTCTCCTAGATTAACCAGGTCATTAGCATTTCTCGAACAACAAGGGGAAACAGAAATACAGGGCCTTTACAAGGATTATAACCTGGGGGAGAGGGGTGGGGCCAGGGGGGGGGGGGGCAAGGACATACAGAGAACCGAAGTAACCGACATAGCTCTTAGGATAAGCAAGCTGATGTGGCAGTGGGCTGGTCACATTTTCCGAAGAACCGACAATCGTTGGGGTAGACGAGTTCTCGAGTGGAGACCGCGCTTAGGCAAACGTAGTGTACGACGCCCTGTGGCCAGGTGGAGTGAGGACCTGCGAAAAGCCGCTGGCAGGAACTGGATGCAGGGTGCAGAAGACCAAGATAAGTGGCGTGCGTTAGGAGAGGCCTACATCCAGCAGAGGGCAAGTATAGGTTGATGAAAAAAAGAAGAAAAACTATGGGAGAGAGAAGCGCAGTTCTGTTTTCTTCCAACAGAATTAAATAATAATAAATTAAAGGCGATAAATCTGCCAATTGTACTTTCTTAAATATATATTTTTTTAAATATATATTTTCAATTTTTTGTAAAGATTTTCTATGTATTTATCTTTATTTAGGTAGTTGACTAATTTTCATAAAGTAATCGATAGGCTGGATAAGCCTCTATTTTATCATAAACATTTTTATGTAAAACGAAAATCATTGATTTTTGCATAATCACTATGTGCAAAAACAATCCAAAAAGCCACACAAGAACATTACAACCGCGATTTTAGGAAGAATTACGTCTCGCGTACTGCGCACTGTTTTAGTCAAATGGCAAAAAGTTACTTTTAATTATGTTACATTTTTAAATTAAAATGTGTTTAATTACTAAACAACTTATATTTGCAATAATCGTTTTGTTTTTGTTCCTTTACTCAACTACCCAATTCGTAGGGGGGAGGGCGGTTGTTCTATCCCCCGCGCTGTTACTGCCTACGAGCCTGTAGAAAAATAAATCGAAATGGCGAGCTATTTGCCCGGTGGCTAATTGAGTTTGAATATAAAACAATATCGATTGTGACTCTCTTGGGAGCTGGAAGCGGAATGTGCAATCAAGCTCTGGCTTTTGATCTTTCGGATACAAATTGTGTAAAAAAATGAGAATTGGGTCAAAGTTAAAATTAATGAAATTTGTATCTGTATTGGCAGTTAGTGTACCAGAAAATGTTCAACTTCACACATGTACGTATTTTTTCTGTGACACGTCTGTGTGTGTTATTCTTTGGCGTAATTGGTATTGGTAGTGTGTTTAACCTTGTACTTAATTAGAGCATTAGGGCTAACGTATCCTTTCTCTCTCATTATCATTGTTGTGATCCAATTTTTCGTCATGGTTAAGAAAAGCTGAAGCAATTTTCATGAAATTTAATATATGGAACCGAAAATATGAGCTAACATACACAAAAAACTAAATCGTAATGAGAACCTCGACCTTTTTAATGTCATGTGAGTTAAAAATAAAACACTACAACGATGTCTGTACAGTCATAAAAAACAGCAGAAGAGCGTAACATATATTTCGCTTCAGCTTTAACTACAGCACAGTGGCGGGCGAATGTACTACACAGAAATCGATTCCTAAAATTACTCCAGCATTGTCCAGAGAGTATGAATGTAGAGCATCAATTCTGGCTTCGCAGAGTCCGCAAATGGAAGAAACGAAAGGATATGCACTGGAGACTCTTTGATCTGCCAAATGAAACGTAAATTAGTGCCGCGCAACCCTCCAGTCCTAGTAGAGCAGGTAGACGGGCGGCTTTTATAATCTTGCTTTATTAATATCGATAAGTAAAGTAAATGAATTTATTTATCATCAAGCTACTAACGTTTCCACTGCTTAAACTCAGAGATTTATTAGAGACAGAAAGATATTATTATTTATAATAATTTACCAATAAAAGTATTTACTCATCCTATTACAACCACTCTATAGGTACAAACCAAATAGTTTACTGACGAGAAGTTCCTCGTAGGAGTTCCTGCTTCTGTCAGATTACGTATCAAACATGTAAGTTACATCTTATTATATGACGTAAGTCCAAAATTTGAGAATGCTTAGTTAGTCCAAAACAAATAATTGTACGCGTTCTTTTCTAAACACACTTTTTTCAATAGTTTTTTGACATTCTTATCTTAAGTGTGATGTAATTAAATGTAATGTGATGTAATGTGTATTAAACAAGTGATGTACACTGGACCGAAACGAAAGAGGGTCGGTTATAAAAAAATGCGATAAATTTAAAATATTTGAGCAATCCTTTAAAGATAAAAACTAAATAAAGTTTATGTCATTACAAAAATAAGAATAAGTAAAACCTTATATTTCTTTTTGGTGATTGTGTTAATAACCATTAATGAAACATAAACATTTTTATAAGTTAGCATCGTTTCAGAAATCTGGTGGAAAGCATGCCCAACCGTATAACAGCTGTTTATAAAAGCTCGTGGTGGCAATACAAAATACTAAAGTGTGCGAAAATTGTATATTTGATAATGTAGCATCATTAGCGGTCATTTTTGTTTAACCTACTTTTATTCACAATATATTCATCATCTTTTCTTACTATTTTGACTTTTATTTATGCACTATAAAATTGTCTATAATACAGTCTTTATTTCATGAAGCTAGTTCCAATATTTTGGAAGTTATTGAGTTTTTTTTCACCGACATGCTTACCGACCCGTTTTCTTTGTGGCCCAGTGTATTTTCCAATAACAATTCTCACTAACAGTTAGAAAACTTTCTCATAACTTATTTGTTTACCGAACGGTAACTGCTTTTCAGCTGCCCGTTTGCTCCGAACATAACTTAGTTTACACCAGTCCGGCGTCCTTCCAGCTTCCGTTTGCTACGACCCAGAAACTTTTTAAATATCATTCGAGGCAATGTAAGTCATCTCTTTCTGGGAAAGCCCGGTGGGATTGGACGGGAAGATTTTAGAGCAGGAAAATTTTGCTGAAGCTTCAAGTTTTCATTTGTGAAGTGGACACGATAGAAATTAAAAGACGATTCGTTGTTATAAGTTCTTTGTTCAATAAGAAATTCTATTCGTAGTTACGAAATTTTAAAAAACTGACGTTTTTTCGGTGACGGAGCGCAATGAAGTGCTGCCATCTCCTATATGGTCTGTGGTGCTGCCATTGTGCGTTTTGAGAGAATGACTATGATAAATTAGATCACGACGTAGGATTTGAACCTACAACCCCCGGAATGCCGTTCCATCGCTCTCCCAATTGAGCTATCCGTGGACCTTTCTCGTACGCCGAATCTTCCCTTGTTTGCATTCACGCTTAGCATGCTAAAATGTATATGAGCGATGGTAGCCGAGAGTATACTAGTGAACGTTAGAATCCAACGATACTGGGCTCGATCCTCGGCTCCAAACCGAAGACTTTTCTTTGTTATGTGCAGATTTCTATCGCTCCGTGCTTCGGAGGGCAAGTTAATTGTCGGTCAATGTTGTTATTGATTAAACAGCAGTCGTTAAGCCATGTCAGAGCCCCTCGGGCGATCTGACAATCTGTGATACCAGAGGCCAGCCCTACCTCAAACGTCAAATAAGCAGAATGCATTTAATCAAAATTCAATAGAAGCTATGTATAATTTTAAATCAGCACAATACTTTGCGATTCAGGTATAGAATATCTTTGTTCAATTAATACCCTGCTCATTTCTTTGTACCTATATCTAAATAATTTATCCAATAACAACAACTGTACTCTTTCAGATCTATGGATTAAACCTTGCACAGATACAAGTAGAAACATCAGTCAGAGTGGCGGAAGGTAAATCGATCCAGAAAGACTCAGTCAGAGTGGCGGAAGGTAAATTGATCCAGAAAGACTCAGTCGGAGGGGCGGAAAGTAAATTGATCCAGAAAGACTCAGTCGGAGTGGCGGAAAGTAAATTGATCCAGAAAAACTCAGTCGGAGTGGCGGAAAGTAAATTGATCCAGAAAGACTCAGTCGGAGTGGCGGAAAGTAAATTGATCCAGAAAAACTCAGTCGGAGTGGCGGAAAGTAAATTGATCCAGAAAGACTAACAGTTTTTCTGAATTGTTTTTACAGGGTCAATGCTAAACACATAGCAACAAAATTATTTTAGAATCTTGGGGCTAAATTTTAACCATTTTATGAAACTTTTAAGTTTTTTTAAAACGTACTTTTTATATGTACATTATGAATGGTTTTAAATAAAAAAATAGGTAATAAAAAAATAACTGGCCTGAATTTTCAGATTAAACAAACCTGCGGGCAGTCGAAAGTGAAATAGTCAATAAAAACAGCGCACTTTTTCAAAGCCAACGAGAATACAAATGGAAAAACATAATCAACATTAGTCACTTGCCTTCGCACAATAAACATAGAGACACTAGAGATGCTCACAGTGTTAGGTGAAATATCTAGAGCATTGCGTTACGGGTTGAAGATATAAACATAGATACATTAGAGATGCTCAGATTGAAGGAATTGTCTAGAGCATTGCGTTACGGGTTGAAGATATAAACATAGATACATTAGAGATGCTCAGATTGAAGGAATTGTCTAGAGCATTGCGTTACGGGTTGAAGATATAAACATAGATACATTAGAGATGCTCAGATTGAAGGAATTGTCTAGAGCATTGCGTTACGGGTTGAAGATATAAACATAGATACATTAGAGATGCTCAGATTGAAGGAATTGTCTAGAGCATTGCGTTACGGGTTGAAGATATAAACATAGATACATTAGAGATGCTCAGATTGAAGGAATTGTCTAGAGCATTGCGTTACGGGTTGAAGATATAAGCAGCAAATGTAGATTAAAAAGTAATCTACGAAAAACAACCACTTTTTTATATATGCTTTGTCATCGAGTTGTGAGCTACCATGAAAGTTTCAGCCGGATAGCTAATCGAGAAGTGCTCAAAATTTGAGTCGCAAGATTCCACCCGCACAAACAGACAGACAGATAAATAAAAAGGTAACTTAATAAAAACGTGGTAAAAAATATATGAGCGATACGAAATCTAAAGCTTACGCAAATTAATGTACTGCACTGCCATCGAAACATATTAAGATTGATTCACATTTATCAGCTCGTGTACACAGCACAGATTAAAGTTTTCACATAAAAACTAATAAAAGGAAGCGGGTCTCTGCGGACACGCTCCTACGCTAGATGTGAATACGCCCATAGATAATATATATAACTAGCTTTCCCGCCCACGACTACGGCCGCGCAGACTACAGTTTATCGCGAAAAAAAGCATCCTATGTTCTTCTAGGATATTAAAAACCAATGCAAAAGTAGGTATAGCACCAGTAGGTACAGTTTTTTGACAGACTAGTTATTTCGTTTCTATGGCAACCGTTCCTTACAGCTAGTAATCAATATTTTCCTGTTTCCCGTGAAAACTTACAATTTTCCTATGTTTTATTCTAGGGTATAAGCTATGTCCATTCTAAATTTCATGAAAATCCGTCTAGCCGTTATCGCGTGAAAGCTCCCCATACAAACAAACAAACAGACAACGTTTCACTTTTATATATTGGTATGGATATTGTAATTATGTGCTGTGCTGTGATTGCCAGGCTACGTGCTGGTAGGAATCAAGCTTAAGTCAGCCGCCGTGTTTGGAGAACAATCCCATTTCCGATATACGAGTACACTGGCTATCAAAACTTAGTTACCACACTTTTAAAATAGCAATTTTTCCTAAACTATAGAAGTCAGTTTTGATATAAAAAAACGTTTTATAAAACGTTAGCAAATTTCATCAAACTTTCTGTGAAATTATAGTTTATTACACATTAGTAAAGTTTTTAATTTTAAAAAAAATTGGGCATTTTTAACTTACTGGGAAAAAAACTAAAATAACATTAATTAGCATGTTTTACGCCTTATTCACTTTTTAATAACTGGTGTTTCGGGCCGTGCCTCTGATTACAGCTTCGATCCGGTTTGTCATACTGAAGACGAGGTTTCGTAGGTCATACTATCCCATTTTGGTTTTATATTTTTTTTAGTGAAAATCTTTATTTGATTTTTATTTTTGTGTTTCAATAAAGAGTTATCTATCTATCTATCTATCTTTACTAATGCTACCAGCGGCTTCGCACGCGTGGTCATTTTTCTAGGTTAAATGTACAATCGGTCTAGTATTTTTCACGTGTTGCGCCAACAAACATACAGACAAATAAACTAACAAACAAACAGACAGACACGATTTAAAAAAAACTATTCTTGTTCAGTAGCTTATTTAAGTACCCTAGACCATTAATTTTAAATTTCTTCATGGTACAGACTTTTTCGTTCTTATTGCTTTATTATAAGAATATATATGTAAATTAAGTTAATGTCACTTAATTTAATTTGAATTAGCCGCGCATTCACGGAATGTCGCGTATCATGTGTAAGCTGTGGTAGTACGTAGATCTGTGGAAGGATATGAGGGTTATGTAATCTGTTGTCTGACGAAGGTATTATTAGGTTATTATATTTTAGGTCAAGGAATTTGTGAAATAATAACTTTAAATGTTGTTTCTCGTTTCAAGTAAGATTTGTAATTAGTTGCATTAAACATACATAATCTTAAAGACAAATATGTAAGGTTTAATAAAATATTCTCTTTTCAGAGCAACACAATTTGGTTTTTATTTCATCGTTCTAAGAAAATGGTGGATGTGTATAAAGCTACATTATATAGATATAAACTAAAATTTCATAGATAGTTGATGAAATTTTCTATAAAACTTTTTTATTTCAAAACTCTGATTTCTAAAGTTTAGGAAAAATAACAATTCTAAAAGTGCGGTACTAAGTTTTGAAGGCCATTGTACTTGTAAAAAATATACAGGCAGTAAATTTCACCATTACAAAAGCAAAATTTTAACCACCTAACAATTATTTTAAATAAGAAACCAAAACAAACGAAGCGGTGAAAAGTCAGGAAATCCAGCGGTCGGGCTTGGGCCGGATTTTCGAACCGGGGGCCTTTGCCGGGCCCGAAGGTCCGGGGGCCCGGCGCACGGCAGACATTGCGGTCACAAAGTTGGCGGAGAGCGGAAATCTAATAAAGACTCCGCTTAAACAGGAAGACCATCAAAATAATGTTGGTGAAATATTTAATTAAGTTAAATGTTGTTTATTGCTGAAGAATTTTAAGAGGATGAACGTATTTCTTCGCTTTATTTCTTCGTTGGACCTAAATTAAAGATCAATAAGATTGCTATTGAGATCTATGAAATTTCTATGTCTGTTACATAATTTTCTTGTATAGATAAGCTATTACCTTATAAGGTTATCCCTCAACAAAATCGTTTACGAGCATTTTACGAGTAATAAATTAAATTGAGGAGGTAAGGAACAAAACCTCACATTTCCACTTTCGACGAGAAATGTATTTTTTTTTGTTTCTCGTAGGTGAGGCTGTGATATCTTCTAGCAATTCCAGATTTATCAAAACTATAATATTTCCGATCCAAAACGGTCAGTAAATAGCAGCTTTTGTGTCAAAACCTTGACATTTCCACCGAAAAAATATAAGAAAAATAATTAAGTGTGTTTCAGCCACATTTTTTTTTCATTTTTTTCAAACAAAAAAATGTGGTTTTCAACCACATTTTTTTTTCTTTTTTTTCGTAGTTGTGGTTAGGGTTTCTTCCAAACCTTCTCAATTGTGCGATATCACACAAACAGTACTCGCCAGGTTCGAGGGATTGATTGCTACATTATATTATTTATAAGTGTTGGCGAACTTGGCAAGCATGCTGGCGGCATTGCTTCGTACATACTATGTCTCAATGCGAACTTGTTGACAATTCACAGCAGCTACCTATTAGCCCCAAACTGTAAACTATGGGACAACGGATTCGTTTGACTTCGGAGCCGCAGTCAGTACTGCGGCTGAGGTTCGGACAAAATTATTTATGCCAATTAAACCAAATATTAACACTTTTATTCACAAAAACAACAAAATGAAATTAAACCAACAAATAACACAAAATCACCTTTGAACTTCACTGTACACACTAATCACTGATTATAGCACTGTATACTTACTGTGTATGTTATACTCGTAGTGATAACATACGGCACTTAGACGTGATCGCTAAGTATTCGTCTCATACAAAAGCTCAGAGTTGCGCAGCGTGCAATGGAGAGAGCTATGCTAGGTGTTTCACTACGTGATAGAAGGACGAAGGTTACCGACATAGCTCTCAGAGTTTGCAAGTTGAAGTGGCAATGGGCAGGCCATATAGTTCGCAGAACCGACAACCGCTGGGGAATAAAGGTTCTCGAATGGCGACCACGAGCAAGCAAGCGAAGTGTGGGGAGACCCCCCACACGATGGACCGACGACATTGTAGCCATCGCAGGAAGTCGGTGGATGGAGGTGGCACAAGATCGCTCGTCATGGCGCTCTTTGGGGGAGGCCTATGTTCAGCAGTGGACTTCTAAAGGCTGACATGATGATGATGATACTCGCTAAGATTCACTTCAATCGCACTCGTAGTTTAGCCGAAATTAGACTGACTCAGTCGATGCGCGCCTTATTTATCCCCAATGCGCACGTCCCGTGCTTTCTGGAAACTAATATTGTAAGTACATGCACATTGCATCATCCAGTAACCCTAAAATTCCACATCTACCGACGTAACCTCATACCAGTGGCGCCGTTTAGTATATAGAAGTTATGCCACGCAACGATAGATGGCGTTGTATCGACCGTCGTATCAATACGAAATAAACTACTTGCATGTAAATCCTTTCCTTCCGTGCATTTATTTCAATTCAAACCTACCAGACAAGCTTGTTTTTCTGTGCCGCACTTGTTCCTCAACAACCTTGACAGACCTTTATGTGAAGTAAATCGCTACTCGCTCCCAGTGTAACAGCAATCCTCCGACGTGCGCCGCTGCTGGCACCTTTATGTAAAGTAAATCGCTACTCGCTACCAGTATAACAGCAATCCTCCGACGTGCGCCGCTGCTGGCACCTTTATGTAAAGTAAATCGCTACTCGCTCCTAGTGTAACAGCAATCCTCCGACGTGCACCGCTGCTGGCACCTTTATGTAAAGTAAATCGCTACTCGCTACCAGTATAACAGCAATCCTCCGACGTGCGCCGCTGCTGGAGCCGTCCTATTTTGCATAATAATGCGTCTCCTGCAGCGCTAGGCTATTTAATGAAATCGCTACACTACGAGTACTTGAGAAGCATTTTTGTGCAGCTCTCGTAGCTTCGTGATATTTTAAATTTGTTTTGGAGAGACTTGATAATTAAGTTTAAAGATTAGGTCCAATATTTTATTTCTTTAATAGTTTCGTGAACGTCCTCCTCTAAGTGGCAATGCATTACTTTATTACACGCCTGCCCAAAAAAGAAGTGTAGTGTTTTTAGGGTTCATTGATAGATGTATATATATGTAAGTATTTATGAGAGTTTATTTATTTCATCATAACTTATAAATGAACGATTGCCCAAAAAAAGGAGTGTTATGATTTCAGGTTTTCTTCTTTATTCTACCACTAGCTGCGCCCCGCAGCTTCGCCCGCGGTCAAACTTTGCCACTCCCACAAGTTTAGAAAATAATCTTAAAAATTCCCTCCTTTTTGCATCTATATTTATTATCTATTTGGGACGGATACAAATTCAAAAAATCAAAGATAAAAATCTGTCCAGGAGTTCTTGAGTTATAAATAGTGTAAGTAACACGAATTTCTGACTTTCTGTTATATATATAGATGTTATATCTCCAAATTCTTAAATGTTTCTGCTCCCTGGTTCTTAGTTTTTTTTTTTTAATATAATCACACCATTTCATGTTCATGGGGAGATAAGTATACTCACTTTTAATAACTATAATTGTCAATTTTGAATCGCAATTTTTTTAAGTTTTTCTGCTCTCCTAGTACTTAGAAATACATTTTTTAAATACAATCACACTACTTATTTAATGTTCATGGGGAGGTATTCTCACTTTTAATAACTTTATTTGGAAATGTCATATCTCCAACTTCAGGTGTTTCTACTCTCCTGGTACATAGAAATGCTTTTTTTAATATAATAATTACACCATTTAATAATATTCATGGGGAGGTAAACTCACTTTAAATAACTTTATTTGTCAATTTTGTATATCCAACTTCTTAATTGTTATGCTCTCCTGGTACTTAGAAATACATTTTTGTTTTGTTTTTTTTTTTCAAATCTTAAAGAAAACGATACTACTTTTTTCCCCTATTTCGGGATCAAAAGTAGCCTATGTTTTAATCCAAGATATTATAAGCTATCGTGGTACCACATTTCATCCAAATCCGTTCAGCTGTTTGAGCGTGAAGGAGCAGGCGCTTCTGCTCTCCTGGTACGTTGAAATACTTAAAAAAAAACAACACTTTTTAATGTTCATGGGGAGGTATACTCACTTTTAATAGCTTTATTTGTCAATGTCATATATCCAACTTCAGGTGTTTCTTTTCTCCTGGTACTTAGAAAAACTTTTTTTAATTTAATCACACCATTTAATCTTCATGGGGAGGAATACTCACTTTAAATAACTTTATATTTCAATATTACGTCTCCAACATCTTAAGTGTTTCTGTTCTCCTGGTACTCAGAAATACTTATTTTAATATAATCACACCATTCATTGGGAGCTAAGTATTATTACTCACTTTTAATAACTTTATTTGTCAATTTTATATCTCCAACTTCTTATGTGCTTATGCTCTCCTGGTACTTAGAAATATATTTTTTTCATATTTTTTTTCAAATCTTATAGAAAACGATAATATTTTTTTCTCCTATTTCGAGATAAAAAGTAGCCTATGTGTTTAATCCAGGATATAAGCTATCCTGGTACCAAATTTTATCTAAATCCGTCCAGCCATTCGAGCGTGAAGGAGCAACAAACACACACACACACACACACACACACAAACATACAAACTTTCGCATTTATAATATTAGTGTGATAACTTTTTAATGCCTGTAGAAATTTGTATGTATGGGGAATCGTTAGAATTCTTACATCATCCCGAGTGACAGCTTTTTCTTCTAATTTCTTTATTTGGCAGGGTAATCGTATTTTTGTCTTACTTTGATTATTTACATGTAGCGTAAGTATAAAGGAATATTGATAATCACATTAGATGTCCTACATTATTGGCGCAGTCGGGTAAGAAAAACATAGATCAGATCATCTTTTGCAGAAGAACAAAGAAGATTTTAGTAAGAAAAAAAATGCAAAATGCAATATTTGCTTACATTGCATTGATTTCATGTTTTCACGACATAAATAGGCTTAAAATATCGTTTTAGCCCTAAGTATTTAGAAAAAAAAAACATTTGGGTACCTAGAAGAATACTATCCGAATCCGAATGAATAGCATAATATGCAGAAAATTACAAATGAATTTTGGTATTACGTTTGTATGGAAAATTCATGCTGCGCCGACCTCTTAAATAGATTTCCGGTTCGTCACATTTTCTTTGAAAAATACTTCTTGGTAGCATTTGAATTCAGATTGGCGGTCACGCAGAACATAATTGGATATGAAAAGGACTAATTCATCTTGACATTTCAATAGTCAAATAGATTCCATTCACAAACTACTGAGCAGAAAATCCTTTTTTACTTGGCCTTTCTTACTATACAAACAGCTTCCTGATATGTATCAGTGCAGGTATAGTGACCGGAAGTCACAGGAAGTAGTCACGGGACGCTGAGCAAACATCGTAGATCACGCGGGTCCGTTCTCCTTTACCCCTTGCCTTATTTACCTACTTGTTCCGGAGGTGATTCCCCCTTGAACTTTGGTAAACATTTATTGAGACGCGCTAGATTTATTGGTTTTCATTTGATTAGATGAAAAGATATAATGGGCTTTTCTGGTGATTTTTATTACTTATTCTTCTTTTCTTCAAAAACGGAGGAGGTTCTCAATTCGTTGCGTTTTTTTAATATTATGGACATCTATTTCTCCGAAATTTCTGGGTCCATTGGGATGTTTTTCATTTATTTGAAAGCGTAGACCTTCGGGGTGGTCCCATATATAACTTCATGAAAATTGGTTCAGTTTTTTTTTGTAAATTCATATAAAATAGAGTTTTTTTACTCCTACACTATTAGGTATACTATATTATATGTTTTTTTATAGCAGTTAACGCCTGCTTAGCCTAAATATATATAATAATTTTCTAATGGAAAAATTTGGCCGAGTGAGCGCGAGCGAAGCGTCTCCGTTTCAGCTTAGGCAAAAATGCCTAAGCTTTTTTGTTACCCTTATTAAGACGCATAAACTTCAAGGGGTCGGGGATGTGAGGGGGTGGAAAACAATGAAAAAAAAACGCAAATTTACTGTGTCCATCAAATAATAAGAGAATTTCATCAGCTTTCGGAATTGTATCATTTCACAGTGAGAAATAATATAAGCGCAGTATGGGCGCTAACAAATGTCTCTCAACTTTTTGTTTTAGAATGCGCGGTGAACATTTATTCAGTTTTAAGCTATACAGAGACAGGCTCGCGAGGTCTACAGCTCATAGAGCCACTAGTATTATAAATGCGAAAAGTTGTGAGTGTTTATGTATATTTGTTAATTCGTCACGCAGAAATGTCTCAACCGATTTTTATGTACTTTAAGTGCAAGAAAAACACATAGGATACTTTTCATCATCATCAATCTCATGGATTAAATCACGGGCGCAAGTAGTTATACATATAACAGCTTTGTTAATAAAAACATAGTAAACTTGAATTTCAATGATCAACTAACAAACCGCCTTGGTATAACATTTTTAAATGCATTGACCAGTCCAACTATGGTTTTCATTTTTTATAATATTAGTGTATCTACTCTACACTAACATAATAACGAGGAAAGATTTGATTGTTTGTTTATAATGAATGAACTCAAAAAATAGTTAACCGATTTTAAAAATTCTTTCATATATAGAAAGCTACATTATCAGCGATAAAATATGTACTGTCCATGTTACGGGCAGTACATATTTTATTTTTCAATAAATTTCAGATCTCTACGAAAATTGCAATAATGTAAGCCATGGTATCAAAAAATACACAATACAGAACGGAATGACATGTTGCCATGGAAACGAAATAATAACAAGTCTGTCAAGTACGTAAGTAATATTGCAGATGTCTTTGGTCAAAAAACACCACGATCGTTGCTGCCAAAGATTTAGAATTACGCTTACTGGCGTATTTTTTTTAGATGTTACGTCTGGTATAAAAATTTTAAAAGTAAAAGAAATGCCGCGGTGTGAGCGCCATCCGAGCGAAGCCAGGCAAGTCACTAGTGAGCAATAAATATATTTCAAAATAAACTTTATGATGGAATTATGGGATTAATAAGTATGAAAACTTTTAACAGTAATTTACTATAGTTAGTACTTATATCAGAAGACTAGTATTTCAAAGGATCCCAGAGTACTAGTTATTGTACGTCCCGGGAAGCGTGGGGTATTCGACTAACGCTTCTTCTCAGTCCGACACCTTTGTAATGGAATTTTTCCAATAAGTACAAATTGTTGGAATTTTCTCGCGCTCTCTGTTGATATTTTTCACTCTATTTTTTAGTTTATTAAGATAGTAATAACATTTTTCTTCGTCGTTCACTGGGATTGTTTTATCAAGTTTTGAAATTAAGGGACTGCCACAACAGTTTTTTTTTGGATTCTAGAAGCTAACCGACTACGACTTTTAAGCAAATCTCAGGTGGGTGGTTGCAGCAGCTAATGGAAAACGGAGCATGATTGACCTGCGCGAAACCACGATAAAGAAGATGAAATAAATGTATTTAATTTAGCACAAATGAAAAAAATATATAACCCCCAACCTCCGTCCCCCGACCCCCCATTATAGCTATGAAGCATCTCGATCACATCAGTTTTCAAACATAAAAACCGCATCAAAATTGGTTCATTCGTTTGTGAGCTACGATCCTCACCTCCATTCCCCCCCCCCCCTCATTATAGCTGAACCATCCCTCCTTCCCCTCATTATAGCTGAACCATCTCGTTTACCTCAGCTTTCAAACATAAAAAACCACAACTAAATCAGTCCATTCGTATGGAAGCTACGATTCTCACCTCGCCCCTTTCCCCCCATCTCCTATATATCTAAGAACCATCTCGATCACATCAGCTTTAAAACAGAAAAAAACGCATCAAAAGCGGTCCAGTCGTTTGGGAGCTCTGATGCCACAGACAGACACACACACAGTGATACACACCCTAAACTTACTCTTTGTTCGGGGGTTAAAAAGTGACGCTCATTGGATTCACAAAATGTATTCAAATCGAAGTTGGGCGGTCTAGCGTAAAACAAATCTAATATTGTTCATCAAAACATATATTTTTTATTCTAATTCTATGATTAAATCCTTTAAGGAGGAGCTTTCATACAGTCAGTCGCTTAAAATTTCCAAACTTTCACTTCACACACGCAAAATTTTCAGTAATATTTTGCATTTTAGAAAATTTAAAGCTTGTACATCATCAGAGATTTGTGTCGTTGACTGTACCATAGTTGCTATGGATCTCCACGGAAACCGCGGCCATCTTCGCTTTGCCTGTCCATTCTAAGTAATCTCAAATCTATTTAATTCCAAGAAATAAACATCACCTGGCCCTAAAAGATTTACAGTTGATTTCCCGACTTGCGAACTGTTGAGTAGTGTTAAATTACTTTTTGATTGGCTCATTTTGTTTCTGCGCTGGGACTGACGATGTTGATAAACTTCTAAGGCAATGTTCATTAAACTGTAAAGTTTCCTAATTGGTACCGGTTACGGTGTGGTTTCGCACTTTGGTGCACGAAATGGCGGATATGTTCTTACTAGTCTTTTTCTGCCCCTGTATGAAATTTACTACGAGAAAATGTTTATTTAATTCAAAACTGTTACATGCTGGTAATGTCAGCTTGTCAGATAAAAGTATTTAAAAACATTACCTCTATTATTATTTTGTAGATTTCGGTTAAGTATCATAACATGACATCATTCATCCATTGTATTAATCTATTAGAAGCTCGTCCCACAGACAGTTCGCCTCTGGAAACGACCTTCCCAGTCACTATCAGACGTGCTCACTAACTTTAAAACTCAAGTAAAAAACTTCTAGCAAATAAATAATAAATAACTTTCGCCACGACTTCGTTCGTTCGTTTTTCTTCGTTTACCGCGAAAAAAAAACCTATGTTCATCTAGGATATTAATAACCAATGCAAAAGTATAGCACCAACGGTCTTGATGCTTTTTGATACACTTGTTGTTATTTCGTTTCCACAGCAACCATTCCTTATGGCGAGTAATCGATATTTTCCAGTTTTCCCGTGGGAACTTAACATTTTCCAGCATAAAAATATCCTATATTGGTCTCTATTGTAAAGTATCCATTTACAAAGATTCATCGAAATCGGATCAGCCGTTTTGGCGTGAAAGCTCCACAAACAAACAAACAGACAACGTTTCACTTTTATATATCGGTGTGGATTAAAGAAAGAAAAAAATAAAGAAAAAGAAAACATTTATTCAACACACAACAATAAACATCGGTAAAAACACTATTATATGTATTATAATATATTTATACAAAATATGTACTGTAACTGTATTTATTTATAGCATGCATGTATTGTGTATTTAGTTCTTTAGGCCTATTTATAGTCCAATTCTTAATTTCACATCACATATTTCTATATTGCTCCACCATCGTCTTTGTTATTCAAGAGATTTTATTGATTGTCTCGAAGAGATCGCTAAGCGATAACACCGCCCATTGTAACTATTTTCTAAGCGTTATCATACATATAAAAATAAGAGTTAATCTATCTATCTATATTATCATTGAATTAAATAAGAATAAAATCAGTTTGTTACCTGTTAATCCACATTGTATCAATCCAACTTCAATAAAGTTAAATTTGAAAATCCAAATCATATACTTTAGCGGATTCTTAGCAAATCAAGTTCGCTCTGCTGAGTTTATAAAGTCATTAAGATAGCACTTAAAAAGTCGGACGAATCGGCACGTTTAGGCAAAATACGTCCATTATCTGACCTCATCTATGCCTATTACCACCCACTTAAAAACTTTTTCGTTCAGAAGACCTCATCCATCAGAGCCGTCGATATTCGCAACAAAAACGTTTACAAAAAGAAGATAATCTATGTGATAGTGCGAATAAGGGACCGACAATTTCGACGCAAGATCGGAAAAGTCGGTCATGCCAATGGTATGAAGGACACGTACGTAACAGGCGGAGGCAATCTACGCAAATTGAAGGTATTACTTAACATTTATTTTTTACCCGACTGCGCGGAGGATAATGTGTTTCTTACCTTATGTATGCATGAATGTTTGTTCCTTTGTGGCACTACATAGACTAAACGCGTGGACCAATTTTGATGAAGTTTCGATTTGTCTTAATCCTTCGAGTGTATACTAAAGCGATACTATGGCGACCACCAGACGCCACACTGTAAAAAAACTATACCAATATCTAAAAGTGAAACGTTGTCTGTTTGTTAGTTTATTTGGAGAGCTTTCACGCGATAACGACAACAGACAACGTTTCACTGCTTTATATTGGCATGGATGTACTGTGTACTGGTTAGGTAAGTATATGTAGCATAATATGTATCCACGCACAGCAAGCGTCCGGTGCAGCGCTCGCCGATTGACGCCGGGTTAAGTTTAGACGTATTGGCGACGAGACTCGAAGAAATGTTCCAGAAGTCAATCATTCCACTCGCACTTTTCTACTGCACATTATTCGTCTGTCACTGACGATTATGATCGGTATAATCCGATTCCAACAAATGCGGGTCGACCGTTAACGTCGTAATTAAACTTAATTGTTTTTTGTTTACACTAATGCCTTTAATTACTTATGTAGGACAAAACTGGTAATTGCGGGGCGTGTGTGAGCCCAGGTGGGCATTGTGGTAATGCTCGCATAAATTGAGACGCGCGGTCTGTGGGGCTGGGCGGACTTGTGAAGGTTAACCCCAGGGTTGAAGTGTCACATTGTGATGAAAGTTTCAACATACTTGTACAAGATGGTAATAACTAGCTTAAAAGGTAAAAAAACGCCTGCCCTGCCAAATTAATAATTTATGCTAGTAAATTATATACTGTTGGAATGTGCTTATCAAGAACTTCAATTTGATACCTTTGTTGAAATACTAGCAAATGCCCGCGGCTTCGCTCGCTTGGTCATTTATGTAGGTTAAGGCGATAGTTCCCCGAAAAAGGGTACCTTAATATCAGTTTTATATGGAAATCATCAGGATTTAAAATCTACATAAATTATATGTTATTGTTTAGTTTTTTGTCTACAATTGTCGGTCGTTTATTACATGATTTTTTTGACTTCCCTGCATCGAAAAAAATCGCAAACATTGGTCTAAATTGCAATTAAAATATCATTTTACAAGAGCTATTCAAAGACTTAGCTAATGAAAAAAATACCAAAATAATTGTCATTACAAGGATGACATATGTCGGTCGTCATAGTTTTGGTTATTACAAGAGTATTTCTTTAATTTTGTTGTTGGTTGCGTCTCGTGCCGCTAGCGCCGCCGACTTCGTACAGGCACAACTTTCGCGGCGTGAGGAGTGTATTTGAAGCATTTCAGTCGGGAACCCTCGCCTTAAGAGTATTCTTTGTGCTATTCCAGGACTTAAAATACCAATATACCAACATTTGATCAAAATTCCTTCAGCCGTCAAAAATATTTTTATCGATTGCTCGGCTTCTACTCATCCGATTGACCTAAAGTACCCCAGTTTATAAGTCAAAACATAAGCTATCCAACAGTGAAATCCGCATCGCAATCGGTCCAGTAGTTAGTTACGTGATTTGCGAACAAACATACAGATAGACAAACAGACAAACAGAATTTTTAAAATATATTCTTGTTCAGTAGCTTATTAAATATACCCTAGACCATTTCTTTTTTAATTATCTTCTTTGTACAGGCTTTTTCATTCCTATTGCTTTATTATAAGTATAGATACGAAGTTTTTAATTTTTCGCTTTTGAAAATGGTGCCATACTGCTGACAAAGAGAAATAAAAAAAAAAGAAGTCTCTGTGACACGGGGAATGTAAGGATTCTAACGATACCCCATACGTCTAAATCTGTTCAGACATTTAAATGTTATGGTGGAATAAAGAAACTCACATACATACAAACAACCGTACTTTAATCCTAAAAACATTACACTCCTTTTTTGGGCAGTCGTGTAAAAACGGTTTTTTGTTAGCTGTAACAAATTACACGCAATTTAATAGACAGCAGGAGTGTTAGGTTTTGAAGCAATCATTGATTTAAATAAAGCTGTAAATTCGTATTTCCACTATATCAATAGGTAGGTACCGAAACTTCTTTGTATCTTCTAAAATCCACCAACAAAACTCCCAGTATTTTACTATTTTCGGCAAGCATTTTCGATCCTGAATTTAAATTAAGAGACCGCAAGTATTTGAAGGTTAAGTGAGGATTAACGATGTTTTTGACGTGGCGAGGAGATTTCGCAGACCGTAACAGATTTATGGGCAAGGAAAATAATTGGGAAGATCTAGAGTTTTTAGTCCCTGACTACCGAGGTTGAGGGGCGAGAGAATGTAACATTTCTCAGCTTAGTTGATAGATTCAGGCGTTACTTTGCGGAAATCCATATTTAAAATGAACAATATAAAAATATGTAGCTTACTTCCGCAAAACTGTAAGTCAAACAAATGATAAAATTAAAATATAACAACAAAAAAAAACCCACGCTAACCAAACTATACACAAATTGAACTATCGTAAAATATAAATGAAATGAAAGACAAGGAAGGCCTGGTAATAAATATATAGGTTTTTTCTTTTAGTTGGCTGTCCTCCAGACCTTTTCTTTAATTTCATTTGTATTTTACAATAGTTCAATTTGGGTAGGGTTTGGTTAGCGTGGGTTTTTAATTTTTAGTTATTATTTTATTTTATCATTTGTCTGTCTTACAGTTTGGCGGAAGTAACCTACATATAAAAAAAGAAAGAAAGAAAGAAAATACATTTATTTCTGACAACACACAACATTAAACATTATCAAAAAAACTTATCTTTATATTGTTCATTTCTCAGTTTATTAGAATTTGGTAGGTACCTAAAATGAGAATTATTGTGGGCCAAACTGTAACTGCGATGTAAGTTTCTCTTCCATTATGATAATAAAAAAATACCGCCTAAATAAAAGATATACATAAGTTGAGAGCGAGAAAAGGCCAGAAGAGTGGTTTTTATTTTAAATGAAACGTACTATTGGGGTTAGTCTGTAACCGTCTAAAAGTCATTCGTACGCGCTCCACCTGGATTTTAACACATGAAAACTCACGGTATAGGACTAGACATTTTGAGTCGCTGGTCATTTTGGTAAATGGACCTATTGATACTCGACGTCACTAGACATTGTGGGACTGGAAAGAGTCCAGTTCCCAATTATAGTAGGACACACACTGGACTCTTTAGCATACTAGACATTCCTAGACATTGTCAGCCTGAACGGTTTAAAACAAGAACATAGCCTTTTTGTTTCTCATTATATTTTAAAACCATGTAAGATTGTCGAATTTGATAACCGAAAACAATGGAATCCGATGATTTTTACTATTTACTACCACAGACTCCATAAACTAGACTATGACATGCATACATAAACTAGCCTATGGCATGCAGACATAAAGTAGACTATGACATGCAGACATAAACTAGACTATGACATGCAGACATAAACTAGACTATGACATGCAGACATAAACTAGACTATGACATGCAGACATTCAACGGTGCCACAGAATAAATAATAGTACAAGGATAACTTATATATTGAAATCATTAAAGTTGTTTAGGCGCTATGAAAGAACACTGAATAGACACATCCACACATAGATACCAGCTAAATATCATAATCCTCTTTTACGTAGTCTGTTAACAGGTAAAAAAATATATAAAGGCGAAAGTTTGTATGCAAGGGTGTGTGTGTGTGTGTGTGTGTGTGTGTATGTTTGTTACTTCTTCACGCTTAAACGGCTGAACGGATTTGGATAAAATTTGGTATGGAGGTAGCTTTTGCCCTGGATTAACACATTGGACTGGATTATTATCCCGTAAAAATGCACGGTTTCTGAGGGGCGCGGTTGAAACCACGGGGCGCACCTAGTATTGACATAAATTTACTGGCTTATTTATAAAAAGTTAAGCAATGATTAATAATACTGCGCACTACAATATTGTACTGCGCAGTACTAATTGACGTTTATTAACTTTTTATAAATAAGGCCGTTAATGTTTCTTTTTACTAACATATTTAACTTTACTTTAATAGTTGCATTTGCAACATTAGATTATATAATACATTAACTTGAATAATCTAAAACTGAAAATGTTGTAAGAAGCTTAAAAGACAACTTCTACTGTTTAGTTATAAGAATTACACATTTTGTAATGGGTTTTTAAAGACCAGTTATAAGACTTATATATTTTAAGGTTCTACCATTCTGACGCCATACATTGGAACGCGATAATGTGACTATTGGTGATGCTTTTAACGCGGTGCGATAGTCATCGCTAAGTGTGAGTAAAAACATGGCCTTATGTAGTTATTCTTATCTATCTATACTTATAATATTCCTATCTATCTATCTATCTATGTATCTATACTTATAATAAAGCAATAGGAAGAAATAGTCTGTACAAAGAAGATACATTAAAAAAAAATGGTCTAGCGTACTTACAATAAGCTACTGGACAAGTTTTTTTTTATGTTTTTTTGTTTTTTGTTTGTTAGTTAGTCTGTATGTTTGTTCGCGCATCACGTCACAATTGCCAACGTGCCAACTTTGTGCCCATCCCTACTCAACCCCTTAGGAATTTCAAAAAATCGCTCCTTAGTGCATCTCTATAGGGTACTCAAGGAACATATCCTCCAAATTTTATATCTCTCAGCCCACCGGTTTAGGCTGTGCAATGTCTGTCAGTCATTATGTCACAGTAATGTAATAGATTGTTTATACGAGGAATCGATAAAAAAAAACAAACAGAAGTCAAAGCTTACGAGAAGCCATTTCTTTTGATAGAGCTAATAATGGCTCCACGTTACTTCGAAGCAGCCAGATTTCTCTGAGGAAATCTACGAGTTGCGCAGAAAATCAAGAGAAGCGATTGTTTGCTTTTTGACAGTTATATTTATAAGTTTTATTTTAATCATTTATTAAGATTAAACCTATAATTTAAACTTAATCATTTAATGTTTAGCAAAGTGGTTCTGATAATTCGATATTACATCTAACGATTGGAGAAATACGACAAGCCAGCAAGCATTGTGGGAAAGATACCTACTGGTAGCGGCTTAAAAGGTTAAGTTTACTTAGGTTTCATCATTTAGGTACATAGACCTAGTTAAAGAGAAGATACGGCACACTTTTATATCAACTTGACTACAACTACAAACAAACACACCCACACAGTTACATTTCCACCGATAGTACTTATACATAAACAACAAAGATAGACAGACATAAGCAGACGGTAGCGCAGATGAAAAACAAACACGTGCAACACAAAGCCAAAAAAAACTAAAGCCAAATTGCGATGCACCTAATTTATAAGGTCCACGCCCGATGAGCTGGTACCCAATCTTCCCACTTTTAATTTGATCTATGTATGTGTCGTGTAATTAATTTTATTAAACACAAGCGACTCGCCCCTACATCGCAAGGGTAGCGCTCACACCGCGGCAATTTTCTTACTTTTAGCATTTCTATACCCGTCGCAACTTCTAAAAAAAAACGCCTGTAAGCGTAATACAAAATCTATGGCAGTAACACAACGTCAAGTAGTTGAATTACACTTACTACGAGTATGAGCAATGCTCGTGGTTCTTTTTGACAAACTTGTTATTTTTGTTTCCAAGGTAACATGTCATTCAGTTCCGTTTATATTGGAAAAAATTTGATACCTTAGGTTACATTATTGTAATTTTAGTAGGGATCACTGTTTAAAAAAATAGTATTTTGCCCATAATGTTACTCCCTCATCGTGTTGTTTTCTAAGGGTGAAAGAATTTTATGAATCGGTTCAGTATTTTTGAGTTTATCCATTACAAACAAACATACAAACAATCAAATCTTTCCTCTTTATAATATTAATGAAAGTGTATGTATTTAGTGTAAGGGTAGATAAGTGTAGACATGGTCTAATTTAGGTATGTTTTTTGAATCATTTACTTGTTAGTACGTGTTGCTATGCACTCAACAAAATAAAATATCGAACTATTCAATCAAGTCTCTAAAATGTTTCTAAACGTTTCATATTATTTCCCATACTTTTTCCAACTCCCGCATGTTATAACAAGTCCGAGAAAGCTGTCAAACTTCCCAATATTTCAATAATTCCGACGTCTACTAAATATAACAACCAAATAATTCCTGAACAGAAACGCTAGAATTGATTGATGTTACCCACACCCGCCGCGAAGTTTGCCAAATCAATCTTAAAAAGGGTAAACTTGGTACTACTTACGTAATGATGGGGCTCAGGCGGTTACATATGCCATGGGAACTGCGTAAGGAATTCGTGCCTTACTTTATAGGAACAAAGTTCGTAATTGTTCGACGGGAATACCCTGGGGATTACATTAGGAGTTGTAGCATTAACTGAATAAGTTTCAAGAAAAGGGTCAAGTGATTTGGAAGAGAGGCAATACTTGACGATACTGCGATGGTGGTGGTACGATTGTAGATGGCTACAGACTGTTTTGTTGTAATTGGTATTTTATTCCTTGAAAGGAATTCATGACAGAATTGTAATTTCTCATGGAATTTACTTGGAACAAACTAGACCTTTTGCAAACGTATATGTACGGATAAGAATATATCAAGTTAAAGATGGCATCAATGAGTACAATCAATCGCATTACAAACCTGAGGTAAGCTGGAAAATATAATACTTATTATTTACTACTTATTAGTACTGGTAGCGATTCGGACATCCCCTAGACTAAACTTAATTTCTTCAAAATAATTTAAACCTTGTTGGCTTCGTAACAAGGTATTTTCCCCTGGCATCTAATCCTCACTCACTAAACTATCACTAAAGCCTGCCAGCGTAAAATCAGCGTAAACTTTGTTTCCACGCGGTGAGTGTCCCGATCCCGACTTGTCCGAACGCTGTCTCAGAACGTGTCCGAATTCATCCAAACGCTGTTAGACAGCGTGTTAAAAACCTGTTTTAATTACGTTATTTTAAGCGGTGCAGCTTAAATTGACGTAAGTTTATGCCAGGGGCATAAAGACCTTGACAAAGTCGACAAGGTTTAAATTACATTTGAAGAAATTTAGTCTAGTTTAGTTTAAAGAGTAAAATGACCAAATTGCTGCCACTATCTCCCATAAATTAGGTGCAACGTGTTAGCAGTGAAAATCATTATTATCATCTGATTCGTGCTAGAGTATGAGTATATATCTTGGTTGTAGTTAGTACTATTATTTCTTCTGTGGTTGAAGATGCACACGAAGCACGACAGTGGAAATGCAGCGGTCTGTTTGAGTGTAGTTGTATCTAGTCCAGTCTTTGTTTACGTGATATTAAAGCGTGCCTTATCTTGCCCCCTTTCTAGATCTATGGCTAATGAGTTCGCTGTGTACTTGTACGTCCTTGTGCAATGAATAATTATTATATTTATCTATAACTGCCATTGTTACAAGTAGGCGTTTATCGCGGTTATACCGAATTAAAGATATAATCCTTTTCGTAACGGACGCACTTTTAGTCATGGTATCCCGTATGTGTCGGGCTGATTTTAAAGAAGTTTCACGTCAAAAAACCTTGATGAACAAGACATACAAGTTCAAAAACTAAAACCCGACTATGGTCGGGTAAAAATTAGCCTATAACACTCTTGCGATGAAGACGAATCCATTTTTATCTTACTTGTCAAAATCGAACCAAGTTTTTTGTTTGAATACATAACCCATCCATTGCTTCGCCGTAGTCGGGGTAAAAAAACAGCATTTGACACTATAGAAGAATTGAATCGATTGTCACCCCGCTTGTCAAGAATCGGACCAAGTTTTTAGTTTGAACACATAACTCTTTTTTTGCTTTGCCTTAGTCCGGTAAAAAAATAGCCTATGACACTATAAAAGAAGACGAATTGATTGACACCTCGCTTGTCAAAGTTGGATCAATAGGGGCGACACTATGGTGGAACATCCACATACCCTTGCTTCACCGTAGTCGGGTAAAAAGACGCCACGTCATGTTTGATCCCTAAAAAATAAATTGAAAAATACACCCAGAATAATGGAAAGCCTGAAACCGATCCATCCTAGTGAAAATGAACCACGTAGCACTTTCAAACGTTAGTTCCAGATATGATTGATGCCCGGCCCGCACTGAAAATGAAAGGACTGCAGGGACAAACCTATCTCCAAAAGGGTTCGCATTAACATATAACATGGACCGAAACGTGCGATGAATTCCAACAATATCGGACTGTAATAATGAGAACAGAATTTATCTATGTTGGTTCAATTTGGGTCTGTAATATAATACGACAATTTGGTATAGCGCGACCGCCCTAAACTGTCTTTATCAATTCCTATTAATTTTGTTTCTGTGGGGATAACAATGAGATATAGTAAAAGGAAGAAGATATGCCGTATACGCGCTCAAAATGTACCCGCTGAAATGACTTCAAAGTCGTCTTGTTTCTGCACTCAGACTTTTTTTTTATAAATCATAATTGCTGTTCGTCTCTACCGACTTCTAAAGCTTCACCGGATTGGGGGGCGGGCGGAAAAGCACTCCGCCGCAATGCGTGACGCAGAAGGCGCACGCCAAAGTTTAAATTTTGGCAACCGGCTCAAGGGGGTACTATCCTCGGCTTGAGCGGTCGCCTAGATTACGGAGATCGGACTAAGCTCAGTCAGCGTGAGGAAACCGAAAATGGTTGAGGAAAAGCTCGAGGTTATTGACACGTCCCAGGTCGCCCGCTTTAACACACACTTCCCCACTCTTAGGTCAAGTTATGTTTTGCTACACTCCAACCAAACAGGGGATCTCAAAATATTTCAATTTAGGCAACTGACTGCAGCATGACCGAGTTAGAAACGCCATTTTGTATGACAATAACCAAAATGTCATTGGGGATACCAAACACAAAAGTTTTCGTGTAAGCCGTTGGAGTTTGAAGAGTCAGGCTACCATCGGGTGGGCGTACCCGACTGAGCGGAGAGTATTGTATTTATCAGAGTATTGTATTTATCGTATGTAGGTACGTCTGTTCCTTAGTGGCACTATATAGACTAAACGAGTTGACCAATTTTGATAATTCTTACGTCAATCGTTTTTTCTTAATCTTGCGAGTGCTACTAAAGACATGACAGGAATCGAATTTCAATGTGGCGACTACCAGACGCCAATTAGAGAAAAAGAAAAAAAAACGATCTATGTTACGTGGTGTATCATTGAATAAGTATTTGAAAATCATCTGTAGGTTTCTCTTATTTTTCTTTTCTAATGACCATTAAGAATCTATGACGATTTAAAGTTGGTTAGCAACCATTCTCAGTCGGACTTTTTCAATGTGCGTAAATTTTCTTGTTGTCATAAGATGATGGCGGTCAAGTTACGCCTTGTAGAGAGCTTACGCTTTGAGATCTTACAAGAGCACAGTTACTAAACGAAAAAATATACATATAACTTTTCAATAAAACGATTCTACTATATTCCGCAGTAGTAAGTTCAAGTGTGAACCAAGCTGTGTCAAAAAACATCGATTACAGCACATCACTACTCCGATACCGATCAGACGTAAAAAGCGAACGCGGCCACAAATTCTTATTTATCGGATGACATTTGCCTCGTTTCCGCAGGAGGTTACGTCGGAATTACCATAGAACAACATACGTTGTAGAGAAGGGAAACTCGCAAAGACCATTTGTACGCCTAGTGAAATGTATGTACCATTGTACGCCTAGTGCGTAGTATGTTCTACATACGCCTAGTAAATACTTAATAATAAAAGCGATTAATGGGTTACCTGATTTTAATTTATCACTTTTTATGTTATCTAATTGATATCGCTCATCAGACATGGATTCTCATCATGTCACGAGATCTATAATAAATAAAAATAATTATATACCTACACAAGCAAAAATAAAAAATTATATATAACCTCCGACAGGAATGGTACGGAAATCGGTCCTTTCGTTGGGAGCTACGATCCCGACCCAATTATATCTAAAAACCATCTCTGTCACGACAGCTACAACTAAAACAAGACCGCATCAGAATAAGCCTATTCTTTTGGGAGCTACGATGCCACAAACAGATACACACTCTCTTATAACAGTCTCTTTATTTTTATTTGATCCGTGTATTTTTCCGTACGCAGAACCATGATGAAAATTCTGAATCCTCATATCCTCTCTCACTCCATTATCTCTTTCCATCCAAAGTTTGACTGGAAGAGATCGCTTTTAGCGATAAGTCCGCCCGTTGTATTTTAGTTATAAGATTTTTCCTCATTGTTGTAAATTATTGAAAACTTGTGTACAATAAAGTATTATCTATCTACCTATACCTAACTCCTAGACACTATCGACATGGTTGTCGACAAATATTGCAACATCCCTAGAGATCTGCTCGAGTAAAAGCTTATTTGCAGTCGTAACAGAGGAATATTCCGCTGTGAGCGCGTCACGGACGTATTGATTCCCGTGGTTTAGTGTGTTTGTAACTTGAATTGGCTTTTATGTAAAGAAATGGCCTTTCTTAGCTTACACAATGTTTTCTCCGTGGAAAAGCCGAAGTTCTTTGATGCGAATACAAACTAACACAATGACGTCTAAAATAGCCGGGTTTCAAAGACTTGCGACGAAAATGGCTAGAATTTCAAACGTTTGCAGTAGGCATAACAAAACGTCATACCTCTTTGTTTCGCAGAAGAACTAAAGAATCCTTATAAAGCTCTCAAAATGAGCTAGTGAAGTGGCAATGGGCAGGCCACATAGCACGTAGAACGGATAAGTCTGATAACCGTATGAGAACAAAAGTTCTCGAGTTGCGTCAACGGACTTTCAGACAGTGTATATCCCCCCCCCCGCCCCCTACGAGGTGGACAGACCTGGTGAGATGCAGGATGCAAACAGACAACAAGCAAAAATTTTATTATTTATCAAATAATATACCTTTGGGAGGGCATTACAGTCTCCCAATACGCCCAACCAAGGTTAAACAACACAAACAATAAAAAAAACGATACACAACAAAAACAAACAAACAGCAACAAAATACAAACAATAACACTAAAATTTCCCTAAGTTTGTGATGGCTCCACAAACTCCAATGCAGTTCTGTGTAACTCTACAAGTACACAGGAATAAATCCAGTTGCGGGTAATGTCACAGCGGGAGCGTATTACAATATCTAAAATATCGACAGCTACAATGCCTATGCTCAAAATCCCTAACATTTTAATACTTATAATACTTCACAACACTTAATGCTACAACGTTGAAGTATAAAACACCTAAGCTTAATATACCAAACGGCTGAACTACCTAATGGTTCAAAATATCTATAGCTTTCCCGCCCGCGACTTAGTCAGCGCGGACTACTGCTTATCGCGAAAAAAACAACCATTGTTCTTCTAGGATATTAAAAACCAATGCAAAAGTAGGTATAGCACCAATGCTCTTGAAGTTTTTTCACAGGCTTGTTATTTTGTTTCCATGGCAACCGTTCCTTACAGCGAGTAATCAACATTTTCGAGTTTTCCCGTGGAAACTTACAATTTTCCGGGATAAAAAGTATCCTATGTTTTATTCTAGGGTATAAGCTATCGCCCATCAAAATCCGTTTCGCCGTTATCGCGTGAAAGAACCCCAAACAAACAAACAGAGAACGTTTCACTTTTATATATTGGTATGGATTATAAAATCAAAGTATAAAACGCTTACGTTAATAACATCGCATGTTAAAATACTTTAAATATAAGTAAATAGAAAATAAATTGTGCAGTCGACAGAACTTAGAAAATAAGTGGGTAGATAGAATATGAGGCTGATTAATGTTTTCCTAACTAACCTACCTAGTTTTTAGGCGCAATTCTATCATAGTAGTTGCAAACAGATAACAACTACTATGTTTGATAGAATTGCACCTAAAACACTAGTAGGTAGATTAGTTAAGTTGAACATGAAAACTGTTAAGACACATTAGTCTGTTTGCAAACTACTACGTTTCTAGTAAACTATTGATTGTCTGATTTTGAGCATTTCGACATGTATTATTAATTTTCAACATTTAGTACCTACATAGGTATTTTAAAATTAAGTTTTACGAACTTCGTTGAAATATCTAATAAACTTTCCCCATTTTGAATTTACATCAAATAGCCGTTCAGTATTTACATTTTAGGAATTTTGAGCATAGGCATTGTAGCTGTCGGTGTTGTAATTTTAGATATTCGAATATGCACCCTGTCGCAGCACAGCGTTGAACAGTCGAAGCGCACGCGAGAGAGGAGACTGATGGCCCAGCACCTCCTACAAAAGGCACCGCAAACCAGGTACCAGACCGCGTGGAAGATCACACATGCGATGAACAGACCAGATTAAATAAGATTAGGGGCAACCTTGCATGAGTGTACCAGGATGACCACAAATCGGGAAAGGTAGCGAGATGTCACGAGGCGAGCAATATCAGCCCCAGACAATAATACTACACGACGACCACGACCGCTCTGCGAAAAGCGAAACGACCAAGAAGAAGAAGAATGTTGGATTGCATCTTACTATCATTGTGGCGTTCTTCGGGGAAGGCACTCCAGCAGTGGTCTTTTGGCTAATGATTATGAAGCTCGTATAAATTGATGCTCCCTTTTGTTTGATCCATACATTTAGACTACCGCGCTGGTAAAATAACAGCCTCTAACTCGTATACTTTGAATAAATCGAGCGCCTATCTAAAGGGAAATAATGAACACTTATTCATAGAAAACATTTGTCATTTACATTGAATAAGCTTCGAAAGACTTCTTCTGCGAGCGGTCTGGTTAACCATTGTAAAACCATTGTAAAACTTTTTAGGGATCCGCATCTATAAAGGGTTACCAAACGTCCGGATTAGTCTGTATATCACACGACGCCATCGACTTTAGGTCGCAAGCCTGTCGGTAATGTACAGATTGCACTATTGAGAGTGTGCACAAGAGCTGCACAATCTGATTCCCTCATCGCCATACGACTAGACGATCGGCAAAGCCCCACCTATTTATGATTGATATACCTCGCACAAGATCGAAGCGTTACGCTTCTTTTTTATAATAAGAACTGCAAAGAAGTGGAATGCTCTGCCCTTGTCAGTTTCTGGTAAATTATAACCCAGGTGTGTTCAAGTCAATAGTGAATAGGTATCTACTAAGCAAGCTTGCTACCCCTTAGACCATATCATAGCTTTCCATCTGGTGAGATCGTGGTCAAACGATTGCCTAATCAGTAATAAAAAAGACGGTCTTGTTATCATCGAACTATATTCGAAATTAAGTTCTCACTGAGAATAGAGAGTGAAAGAGAGAAATAGAGAAATGGCTATACCATGCTTCCAGGTTATTTTCAAAACCATTTCACTAAAATATTTAAATGTAAATAAAAATTTGCCGTAAGTAATAAAGAAGTTGAAAAAGGAAACCCAAAATAAAATTTAGTCGGCGGCTTTTACATTTACTTAAAATATTCAATTTTCTTTTCAGTACTGAACCTCTTTCGACCGTACTTGTCCAATATCTTCTTAAAATAACGAGCAAAACCTTTCAACTAAGTACGTTTCGACCGGTATTTTTTTGTAAAATGATACGCAGAACCCTTCCTTTTCTGTCTAACAAGCGTTTTTTTTCGTGTAATTGTGTGGGCGCTAGTAAATTGAGCCGAGTGTTTTGGTTCCCACCAACACATTATGCGATGCTTTTATCCAAAAGGGTACATATATGGCACGGTAGACAGTTAAGAGTTAATTAATTTGAGTTTTATGACAATAACACCTGTAAGGCATTTTAATTCACCTGTTTGATCCCTTAGGCCACTGATGGCCCTTTTTTCTTTGTGAGCCTGGAACATGACATAGCTTTTATGATGTTTAGAAAATTTAAACAATTCTAAGGCGTAGCGCGTAACTTAAAGGTGAAAGTACGAGTATGTAATCTAATAACGTGTCAATAAATAACCTGGTTGTGAAAGTACAGTCAGCGACAAAAGTCACACATATCTCAAATCAAGTCAAGTGAAGCCTCAAGTATCACAGACAAACTTATGACTTGTGACTTAAGTCATCAAGTTTTATAAATGCAAAATGTTATTGCGCATTTTGCCTGTAATTCAAATGAATAATTTTCAGCTAGTTTTGTCACCGACGGTACAATAGAGAATTGTGGTGTCCCTGGTTAATAATTGGAGAATAGTGACGACATTGTTATAATTGAAAATTTTAAACTTTCCCGTTTCGAACACATATTTAATTATTAAAAAGGGACTTAATCTCGCTGAAAACATTATTTTTCTTTACCTCGAAGTTTGGATTAAATTGCATCGAAGAATTTTATTATAATTGGATAGAAAACCAGCAAATGTAGATTAAAAACTAATCTAACTTTTTTTTTAAATGTTTATTTGCATTGTCATCGAGTTGTGAGCTACCCTGAAAGTTTCAACCGGATAGCTAATCGGAAAGTGCTCGAAATTTGAGTTGCAAGATTCCACCCGGAACAACAAACAAGAAAGTGACTTAATAAAAACGTGTTAATAATAATAATGGGTTTGTAGGGATATGTATTGTATGACGTCATATCATACGACAGGGAAATAGTGAATGCACCTTGGTACATAAGAAATGACGATCTGCATCGGGACCTTAAAGTAGAGTTTGTTGATAAAGTAGTCAAAAAATATGCAAAGTTCATGAAAAAAGACTTCGTCATCATGTGAATGTCGAGGCAATCCAGCTGCTCCACCACACGGACATAGTGAGAAGATTCAAAAGAACAAAACCGTTCGAGTTTGTTTAGTGTTAGTGTATTAGTGAAATGTGAAAAGTGCTACGTATAAAGAACACAGGAACAAAGTATCTTCGCCTTAAGACCAGGCTCTGCTTTTCAAGGGTTTCTTCCATAAATATGCTGGGTCAACCACAAACCTGACAAATGTAAAACTTAACACACAAGTTTTTGAGATATTTAACTCTCTAAGACCTCTCTTCTCTCGTGTTTTTGTCTTAACAAAAACACGATTAATAGAATTTCATTCGATAAATTTTCTTATCAAAAATTACGTTTTTTTCAGTTATATTTACATTTTTCTACTCAACGACTTAAGTTTTATCTCTAAAATAAATCTCACAGCAAGAAAATATAGTTTATCATCTAATGTTTAGACAAAAATTTGCCTGCCAATAAAATAAATAACTGTTGAGACATACGTTATTTAGTTCCAAGCAAAATGGTGTATTCAAATAGCGATCATGGTATTCAACCTTGTTACGCAGGCACTTCAGTGCTTATCACTCTGCCACCCGCTACACGCAAGCAGGTGGCAAAGTGCAGGGGAGGTGGCAGGGGAGTGTGGAGTGGGAAAATGTAACATTGGAGCCTGGCCTTAATAGAGACTGTAAGAAAAGTGTTATTGGACACATTCTTAGTACTATTCAACTTAACAGTTTAAGTTATATATAAATTACTTATTAGCCTAATTGATGGCTAGATTGTAATATAAATAGGGTATAAACTTAAAATGTACTCTAGAAAAAGGAAATAAAAAACATACGACCTGCCATTTAGACGATTTCCGCGAGGTTTCTCTGATTATTTTTTGTACCGACTCATTACAAAAACGGCATATCCAATGTTGTAAAAATAGTAAACAATATCAACATGCTCAAATCAACAAACTTTAAAGACCTGAGCAGGGCAAACTTTCAAACTTCTTACCACGACACTGCCATCCCACTTTAACTCATATATCTTGTACGTAACGTCTATTTTCTAACAAGAGTTAAAACTTTGCATGTAGTCGAACTTTTCTAGAAGGAAAATGCACACAACCTAAACTCTTAGGGTGTATATACGCCAGAGTGGCTATCGTTTTTTTTTTTAGTTTTGTAGTGACTTTGGACGTAACTTATTATTTTATGAATTAATTAATTACGCGTAGATGCGCAGCGCTGTACAGCATCGTGCGTTTGGTGTGTAATTTCCCATAATATTCCCTTCATTACAACCTCATAAGCTGCGCTGCGCTGCGCTGTGCTGCTATGCATGCGGTTTGACCCGGCCTTAAATGGTAACGGTAGTTTGCCTTCCACGCGCGTGGATGTCACTTGTGGACACTGCAGGGGCACAGTGCACTACAATGCATGTATATTTTGAATATTAAGTCCTTGGTATGAATTAGGTGCTTATTATTTTACGTAAATTGGATGAATTTTTAATTGATTTGAACTAGTTTTTTAAATAAATTGATTGTTTGTTTTTATTTTATTGACGTTAATTAATGTAATGTATAATCTCTTAATATTTCAAACACAACGTGAATTGACTATTGAATAAATAAATTGAATTGAACTCCTTACTCTAGCTGTAGTAACTAACTCTTAGTCCGTGACTGCACCCTTAGAAATGAAGTTCCGAAGTTGTTAGTTTGCCGATTCGTGTTCGGATTACAATCGGTAATTACCGGTGTGCACTACACCGGTCTCAACTAGTTCAGTTAACGTCACTGGCGAACTTTAACTTTAATGGACTTCGGGGAGTTCATACTGGCTTTAAAACGGTTGTACGTGCGGGAAATGTACCTTGTTCTACGTAGTCTAGAGTTACGTAGTCTTTGTATGCATGTATAGGTCAGATCAGTTTTCATCTCTATGTCTGCATCCCTTCTTTCGAAATTGACTTATAACTACGTTTGCATGAAAAGGCGGCACAACGTGACATCTATACTTATAATATAGCAGTGAGTAACAAAAAAAAACTGTCAAAAGAAAATAACAGCAAAAAAAATGGCGTAGGGGACTTAAAATTAACTACAGAAGTTTTTTTTTTAAATCCATTCCGTCTGTTTGTCTGCATGTCGCGCGTCACGTGTAAACTACTGAACAAATTGCGATGCGGTTTTCACTGTTGGATTGCTTAGAGTTTGACATAAATCTAGTGTACTTGGTATCTCAATCCGATAACTAGAAGCCGAGCAATCGAAACTATATGACGGCACAGAATAAATAATAGTACAAATGACGGTAGAACGAAATTTGGTATTTTGTACTTTAAAGGTGCTTTTGGTCCTGGAATAACAGCAGAAATTACCACGTGGGCAAAGCCGCGGGCACAGCTAGTTCTTGTTGATAAAATCTAGGGTTATAGTAGTTAAACTTTTCGAATTGTATTAGGAAGGCTTTAATAATTTCTGCCTAAGCAGTGTTTCCTCTGAAAATCACAGGACTACCTTGAAGTCGATAGCTAGAGTTAGGATGTGATATTTATAGATAAGCACAAATTTTAATTTGTCCCACAAATAAAATATTATACCCGGTACCTTATCTTATCAGTCATGTGGTTACATTTGTGTGTTCCATTTCCCTTACCTGTAAAGAAAAAAAAAACATAATTAGTTTACAATAAATAACATTCTAAAAAAACTTTCTAAAAGGTAATAATATTGTCAAGACAATTTTTAATAGAGGTATGTATTCAATACTAATTGTTTCAATGATACTAATTATACTTTACTCCTTGAAACTAAGAAATTGGTTGTAAATTTCAACCATTAAATATTTATTAAGTCCCAAGTTTGAATATAGAAATCACAATAAAACTATATCGGCACTTTGAGTGTTCCTCATTTGACTAAGGGTAGATTCGACCAAACTGGAGTAAGTTTTCACTCGAGAGTAATTACTACTTATTCAAAGAGTAAGCTGATTTTGCATTTCACCAACTACTAACCTAAGAATAAGGTATATACACGAGTAAAAATTTACACAGCCGATTTTGGAGGAGTAAGAGGTTAAACTGAGAGTATTTTAATGGCGGCCGCTAGATGAACAGCTGTTCCCGTGACATTTTGCGCCGAACCGAAAGTACTTAGCGGCTTTCCAATTTTATGTTTGTTGTGATAGTTTCTTATTTTCAAATAATGCAACGTTTTCTTAAATCAGCATCGTATTTTTTCTTTACATGCATTTCGTGTGCGAGTCCATACTGTTCAGTGTGTTTGTTGTGCTCAATATAGGTATGAATTATGGATATTGAATACACGTTTACTTGATTGACGTGACAAAGAACTAGTGCGGCCGACTCCACAGGTGGATTGGAAGTGAACCAATTAAGTGCTATTTAGGATATTGAATATCAGTTTAGAACACTTACTGATATTATGAGGTATGATTTTAAAATATTGTTTTTGATATACCTAATTGGTAATGAAAAAATTGTTATGGTCGTTAGATAGTAAGAATGTTGGACCAAAATAGATAACCAACTGAAATTGACGGTTTTATGATTTAAAAAATCGACAACAAATGTAATAAAAATATTGTGATGAAATGTTTATGGGACCCTTGAAGGGTACACTTTCAAATAAAAAAGAATCATTTAAATCCGTTCAGAAATCTAGGAGAAATAAGTGACCATACAAACAAACAAAAAACTTATATTCGAAATGAGAATTTTCTCTTTTGTGAAGTCGGTTTTTTAAAACGTAAGTACTACATGTGCTAGCAAGCAAATTAGAATTTTCTTGCAACTAATTTACTGAAATAGTCATTATTTACTCTTATTGTTACATTAGACGTCGCTACTTTGTTATTTATTAGTTTAATCATCTTGATATAGCACATTAATTGTTGAAACCACCACGCCACCTGTATATCTACCCCCTACCCCCGTGCTCCCGTCCCAACATTGTAATAATGTTCGAAATCCTTCGTATTTTTCATTAACTTTCAACCCTTGCCGAGCTTTATAAATAGGGTTGTCAGCTGTCTCAAATGAACAGCGCAAAGACAAGACAAACTGGCAAATAAACAGAGTTGCAATTACGAAAATTGGTTGAATCACTTCGCTCTTCAAAGCGTTCATTTAAAACAGGTTTTGTTTAATAATAACCATAAATTTCTGTACCTAAATATCAGTCACACAACTTTTCAGCGGCACCCTGTTCGTTGCTTATTATGTTTTAAATCCTTTGTTTTTCATTTAACTCTACCAACCCTAGCCAAAAATAATTTTGAGATTCCTCAGTTACTTTAAAAAATTAAGCATCAAAGAAGACCAAAATAAAGAAAGTAATCTAAATTTTCTCAAATAACAAAATCCTATAATATATTTTCGGGAACCTCGTCTTTTACTTGATATATAAACATAATGATTTAAATATTAAGCACATATTTTCCGCCCAAAAGTGTATGAGATGCGTGACAGCCCTATTATTCTGATTACAAGAAGGGTACGGTAAAAATTGAGTTTTCATCTTCCTCGGCGAGAATATTACGGGGAACTATGAACTTTATTATTTCTCCCTCCCGTGCTGCCGCTACGCCGAGCGGAAACTTTATTATTTCTCCCTCCCGTGCTGCCGCTACGCCGAGCGGAAACTACAGTCTAATAAGACATGATGAAATGCAGCGATAAGTAATTTCCTCCATAATTCCTCTTCATATTCAGCCGTACCGTAATACCAGCCTTAAATAGTTTACTAGTACCCTCCTAACTTGTTTTATATAAAATCTCTGAATCTGATGAGTATTAATAAGTTAATTTAAAGACATTAAAAAAAAGCTTTTATGCAGTAGCTATGTCATGATGAAACTTAGAACGGGCTATCACAATTAAAAGCGTATACAACATTTCGTGTCTATGCTGTTAACCGTTTCCCTAGTCAGGAGCCAACTCGGAGTGCAGCAACCTTGTCATGGTAAAACTTAAAACCAGCTATCATAATAAAAACTCCGTTTGATAAAAGTGGATCTAATTCAGCTTGAAAGATTTGACCTAAACAAACAAACATACATAAATGCATACAAACATTGCAAGTTAAATAAAAGCTTTCATCTCCACTCATATCGTTTTCAATCCGGATTATGAATAAAAATGGTGGCATAATGATATACATTACACACGGCACGACACTAATAAGAAAACATATATTTTAACACTGTTTTTTTAAACTAAACGATGTTATCACATATTTTTTTACCATTAAAGCACCGGTAGGCTCCGCACCTACGAGGGTTTTCGTCATTTATTATCTATGGCGGCGCGTGTTAGACCGTATGCGCTTGCATTTGTTGTGGACTGGAATTTGGCACCATAATTTACATTTGTACCTAATCAATTTTATGTGATGTATTATGTTGATCAAATGTTTTATTCTGATTAAAAATGTGACAAAGAAGTGTAACATATGAAAACAGTGTTCGTGAGGAGAATTTTACTACACCTGACATCACGGAACAGCAACGAGCATAACGTACGAGCTTTTACCAGCAAAATCAAGAAAAGATTACGACTTTATTTTTTTCATTAAAAGTAGGTCCTATTGCATGAGTGTAGATAAAGTAGTGTATGAAACGGCACATAAGTAGGTATTAAAACACTCGAGTGATACTATTACAAAACTAACCGTTTCATAAACTACTATTAAAAATATGACCTATAACACTCTGGTAACACTCCCCAGTACCTCGTACGTGAAGATCGCGCGCCGTTGTACTTGAGAATCTATAGGGTTGGTATTGGTACTTACGGAAAGCGAGATGGCAATCTACTAAAGCAAGCAAGGATACAGTAAGTTTGGTTTAACTAAATTCATAATATTATGTAGGTACGTTACCTACCTACTCATTTTATAGTGTCAGATTAGAATTTCAATTCGCTACCTTATGCTTATTTTTTCTAATAAAATCATTTGAGTTTTATTAAAATGATTTCGTTAATTATGTTACTAGGCACTGTAAAAGTTCGTAGGCAAATGTTTCTTTTTAATATAGGTATGTGCCTGAGATTCACCGGTAAATGCTTAGATTTGCCAAGTACCACGCGACAAAATAAGTTTTTTCCACACCAATTTACTAGTGGTTCTGTGAGCTGTAGACCTCGCGCGTCCAAACTTTCTTGCAAACAATCTAGCGGTGCACAGCAGCGCCAGTTACCCTATTGTAACACTAACATTAATAATCAAGGTGCTCCATCAATCCCTACCCAGCGGGCAAAGGGCTGATTCCACTGGTAGAAACCTAAAAATGAGAAATTTACTGCATTTTGAGGAGCTATTCTGCTCATTACCCCGAAGATCCTCATCGGATCTTCACCAAATTGTTATGAGACTAACTTAAAGTTACTACCTTTCAAATAAAAAAAAGAACCATCAAAATCGGATCTAATGTGGCGGAGATATTCAGTAGCCCCCTTTTTACCCTTAAAATTCTGAAAATTCGCCTAATCTGTATACCAAGTTTCGTCTATATCGTCTAAGAAATGCGACCTGTAGAGGAGAACAGCCGGAAATTCGGACAGACATCCGGACAGACATACGGACATAGGATATAATTTTTGCCGAAGCTGAAACAGAGACGGTTCGCTTGCGCTTCGCGCTCGCTCGATCAATTAATGAATTCAATTCCCGAAAGTTTAAAAAGTACTGAAGTAAAAAGTAAAAAGCGTTGAAGCATTTTTTCCCTACTTATCTTATATAATCCTTTCCGGAAGGCGTAGTAACATCGACACGACGTGAAGAAGAAAAAAAGAAAGCAGGTACTAGAACACATATAATCTTATAATCCATTATAAATGAAAAGTTTAAGCTTTAGCCAATTTCTCTTTTGTCGGTTGATTGTTCAAAGTTTGAACAAAATATACATTGACTAGTAATACAACTCAGTACTATTCTATTCTGTCACGCATGTCATCCGCTACGTTACGTAGTAAATAATAGATTCAGTGGAGATTCCTCTCATTTACAGATACACGTGTCAAAAGCTAACGTTCCGTTACATTCAGTTCAATACCTCCCTATACGATTCCTTTCGGTTGTTTACAACTGCTTTTGATACAGCCTCGGTCATAACTCGGCGATACGTACATAGGACCGTAAACTCGGCGGCAATAAAAACTTCAATTGAAAGGTTTACGTTCCGTTCCGAATGGAGTTTTCCGTTTACGTCCCGCTTCCGAGTTTTCCGTTCGGCTTGTACGTACGGCTTCCGGACGAACGATGTTTGGCTAATGAATGTTTAAAGGCTTTCGGAGTAGGTATTGGGTTTTAATATTGTACGTCTAAGTCGTAGTTTATGAAATGGTTGCATAACGAGGGCTATTAAAACACGACAGGGGAGTTTTTAATAGTATCACTGGTTTAATACCTTATTATGTGCCGTTTCATACACAATTTTATCTACACGCAGGAAATTATTTTGACGAAAAAAATATTTGTCGTAATATTTTCTTCATTTTGCTGGGAAAAGCTCGTTCTTCATGTTCGTTGCCGTTTCCGTGATCCGTGATGTCAGGTGGAGTCAAATTCTCCTCACTAACACTGTTGTCGGACATGTTTAATCAGGATATTTTTTTATCAATAAAAACACATTAAACTGGTTAGGTCCTAATGTAAGTAATTACTGTATCCAGTCCACAGTGAATTCACGCGCATACGGTCTAGCAAAAAAACATACAAACATACAAGTGAAGCTAATATAAAGCGTATAAAAACAGTGTTACAGATCCGTTTTAAGTCGATTTTTCGATCCATTGCATTATTTTAGCAAACTATTAACTTGGTTTTGATACACAACTTCTAGTAGTACATATTGTGTTGCTAATATACGTTATATTAGCAAAAAAAAGTGCACTCATTCACAAAGCCAACGTGGCAGGCACCCACCCCGCCACGCACGGTCATAACGCAAGGGTTCGCTTAATTTACAGCACATCGCCGGTCTACCGTGCGAGGGTAAGTTGCGGCTCACTGCGCCGGAAATGTACTGCGCAATGCGGGCCATGCAAAATGCTGCATTAACTGGGCAGGGATGTTGGTCAGAATATGCCAATAAATCGTCAGAAATTGCTAATCGATGCAAAGATAAGTAGAACCTACGGTAGAGGTCACTACTTGTCTCCGTGTTTATCAATTATACTTTATTAATTATTTATTTATTATCTGATTCCCAGTTATTCCTTGTTCCTTTTGTATATATCTGAATGAATTGACCCAATGAGTGTTCTCTTCGATGTGTTCCGTAGTGCGTGGACGTGTTATATTTATCGAAGTGTTTATAGCCTCTGGACATGACTACTGTTTTTTTGGAACTCTGATTTACAGGATTATATCATGTAAGTAAACAACGTACGATAATCTATTCTATGTACCCGATCGACTGCTTTCGTTGGTATTTACCAAATACGAACGATAGTACTGTTTCAATCAACTATGTGCGACTTCAATGTCGTCATCTGATAAGAGATGAGCAACTGATGCTAAGCTTTTATTTAAAGAAAGGGTTTTATTGTTCATCTGTTTTCGAATTATTATTTTTTATTATAAAGTCAGTAGCTCACGCTACAGTATGTTTGTATGTATGTTTGTATGTATGTTTGTATGTATGTCTGTATGTATTTTTGTATGTATTTATGTGAGTTTCTTTATTCCACCATAACTTGTAAATGCCTGAATAGATTTAGACGTGTGGGGTATCGTTAGAATCCTTACATCCCCCCGAGTAACATAGGCAATTTTTTTTGTTGTTGAAAATATTCAATATGACGGCAGTTTGACTCCATTTTCAAAAGCGAAAAAAATATAATTCATTTAATTTTGCAATATGGGTATCAAATTGAAAGCCTTAATAAGCACATTCCAACAGTAGGTATATAATTTATGGCATAAGTTCTTTTTTAGCAGGGCAGGCGTGTTTTTAGCTTTTAAGCTAGTTATTAGAGGAATTTATTTACAAAACCAACTCTACAACTAATTTCGTTTATTACTATAGTAATAATTGATGTAGGAATATTTTATCGTAGCTCCCGTAAAACACTTTTATCGCTTACATATTTCTACTTTAAAACTATAAAACATTTCGTTCTTACAAATTATGCTAAAGAACTTCGGATCAAGATACTTCGGATTAACTTTTTTATGGCTTCTGTAGCATGTACCCAAAAGATTTATGACTTCAGTACCGAAAATGTAAAGTAGAAAGTCTCTTAAACCGTTTTAAAAAAGGTCGCCCCAAAGTTCCACCAGCGAGAAGGAATGGGGCCAATCTTTGGCTAACAAATGACATCGTTATATCGTCAAAGAAGATTTTGTTCAGATTGTATCCCCTTAAATCTTTGTAGAGAGGTTCGCGTATTATACGTGTCAACCAGTTAAGGTGGATGGTCTCACGAGTTTCACTAGATGGCGCTAATTGTTGATGATGAGAATATGTGCATAATATATTTTTTAGGCTTTAATTAGCACTCAGCTTTGATTTAAAACTTTATTCGCGGTTAAAACACTACATAAAGTAACATTTTTGACTATATTTTTCATTGCTAAACTAAAATTTTAATCGTTTTGGTTCCCTAAAAATTTGGGTTCTAAGCTTGACTCCAGAACCCTAAGGACAATGGCAGAATTTTATAAATGAAATCAATGGCCAATACGTTTTTTTTGGCGTATTGGCCATTGATTTCATTTATAGCAAAGAAATTAAATTAATTTTCTAAGATTTTTCAAATATTCACTAATTTTCATAAGTTATTTATGTTTATTAAAAGTATATGAAATAATGTACTAATTATCTACGATATTTCAACCATACTAATAAGGGTTTAAGTACAAGTAGTTTTAAGACTAGGCTCCAGGTTTTAAGTTTTTTTTTTGTCTCATAAATATGCTGGTCATCAACCACGAACCTGATAAAAGTGAAACTTAAGATAATGTATGTTTTTGAGAGCTTTATCTCTCTGTGATCAAGACAAAAACGTGATGCAGATATTGTTATTAGCGCCATCTAGTGAAACTCATGTCGTGGACCATCCACCTTGATAATCAAAAAATTGTTATGATGTTCAAGACCAACTTTAACAACAACAAAAAACGCACGAAAATAGGTTCATCCGATTGGGAGCTACTATGCCACAGACACAAAAAGAAAGGCTTCATATTTAAACTTATTTAAACTTAATATCAAAAATAAGAAGCCCGATCCACGAGCAAGTTCACCTTGCCAAGTCCGCCAACATCCCCTATTAGACATAATATTTTAAACGATACTCAAGACCTGTTTAAGAGACACTCACGGCGAAGCGCGGTGTCGCAAGCACCACTCAAATTAACAAGTTGGTGTGAGTCTTGCACTTCAGTTTTTCCATTTTGAGGTTGTTACTGGAGAGGGATAGCTTAATGAGCTTTGGGTTGCCATTATTTGGAATTCATGATTTTCTTCAGGTTATTTTTTTACGAATGTAGCGTCGTATGCTTTATGAATACAAGATTTTCTGCCAGTCGTGCGGTGTAAGATTTGAATGAGGAATCCCAAAAAGCTGTAGATCTGGCATCTCATTTAGCAGCCTTTATTGTAGTAACCTCACGATGACAAGAAGAAGACAGAAGTTTCAGCGGGAAACGAAGTGGAGACGGTTGTTTTGCTTTGTATTTATTCACAAACTTGTGTTTCTTCGAGTGTTAATCCATACCAATATATAAAAGTGAAACGTTGTCTGTTTGTTTGGGGAGTTTTAACGCGATAACGGCTGGATGGATTTTTGACACTTTTTATCCCGGAAAATAGTAAGTTTCCACGAAAAAACTGGAAAATATTGATTACTTGCTGTAAGGAACGGTGGCCATGGAAACGAAATAACAAGTCTGTCAAAACATCAAGAGCTATATTTTTTGATTTTTTATTAGCCGTGCTTGGTTGGTTAGTTCGTAATACTACCAATAGATAGCGTTACCGTCCCCATAAGACCCCAAAGAAGCTAGTGGAAAGATTTGGATGATGACGCATAGGTCTCGGTGACCAAATTGGTAAAGGCATGTGCCGCGCTGAGGCACAGTATGCGAGTTCGAATCTCGTCTGTAATCCAGGTTTTTCGATTAGAAAATTATTATATATATTTACGCTAAGCAGGCGTTAACTGCTATAAAAAAAACATAAAAATATAGATTTGGGAAGCGTTATCTTTCAGACACGAAGTTAATCAATATTAGCCGTGTTTGGTTGGTTAGTTCGTAATACTACTAATAGATAACGTTACCGTACCCATAAGACGGGTTCAAAGAAGCTAGTGGAAAGATTTGGATAACGACGCATAGGTCTCTGTCGCCGAATTGGTAAAGGCATGTGCCGCGCTGAGGCACAGTATGCGAGTTCAAATCTCGTCTGTAATCCAGGTTTTTCGATTAGAAAATTATTATATATATTTACGCTAAGCAGGAGTTAACTGCTATAAAAAAACATAAAAATATAGATTTGGGAAGCGTTATCTTTCAGACACGAAGTTAATCAATATTAGCCATGTTTGGTTGGTTAGTTCGTAATACTACTAATAGATAACGTTACCGTCCCCATAAGACGGGTTCAAAGAAGCTAGTGGAAAGATTTGGATGACGACGCATAGGTCTCGGTAGCCGAATTGGTAAAGGCATGTGCCGCGCTGAGGCACAGAATGCGAGTTCGAATCTCGTCCGTGATCCAAATTTTTCCATTAGAAAATTATTATATACATCAAGAGCTGTTAGTGTTATACTTTTGCATTGGTTTTTAATATTCTAGAATAACTTTTTTTAGCGACAAACTGTAGTCCGCACGCACGAAGTCGCGGGCGGAAAAACTAGTGTGTAATATTTGTGGAATATTTACTATTAGGTGTTCTATAAAGTTCACGAGTGTTGGCAAATGATAAAAACGCGGAAAAACTTGCCATTTCGTGTTCTCTCCGGATCTCCCTAGGAAGTCTCAGTTAAGCTTAACTACTTTACAGAATTGAGACTTGACTAGACTTTTGACTATCTGACTGTCTGGGACTCGTCATTTTGAGTATTTGTTAAAAAAAAACATACAACCTTTACTTGACACTGCTAAAAGCACTAGTAGTGCAAAGAAGACAAAAAAATGAGACAAGATTTTTGAATCCAGGACGATCACAAAGTCATTCGGGAGTTGCAGATATGATACTGTGTGGTGTGCATGTTATGTTGGGTTATACAATTGTTCGTAATTTTTGTATATCAAGTAATTTCTGTAACATGCACCAAACGAATAAATATGTAATCGTAATTTTTGCATAAGTTAACCGAATAACATTAAAAAAAAAGCTGTTATGCATTATCCATGTCATGGTTAAACTTAGAACGGGCTATCACAATTAACTGCTTATACAACATTTCGTGTCTGTGCTGTTGAGGAATTCCGAAGTCAAGAGCCAACCCTGAGTGCAGCAACCATGACAGGGTTAAACTTCAACTCCGTAGGAGAATAGGAAGTGGTTTTAATGTAGCTTGCAAGATTTGACCTAAACAAACATTCATACATACAAACATTGCAAGTTAAGTAAAAGCTTTTAAAATGTAAGCCTTAAATGTGTTTGTAATTACGTAGAAAGTTGACCACAATCATTGCAGCATTTACAGCAGAACTTTAAGGTTACTGCAGTAACTCTTCGATCAAACAAAGCACACAAAAACTACGTCGAAGCGGTCCCGGCATCGACAAATTTCATAATCTTAAAACGAGGCAAAAAAACTGCGGAAAGTGCGACCGCGGACCGCAGCCGTACTTTTTGCGGTCGGACGAGAAAAAGGCGGGTCGTCGACAGCTTCGGTGACAATCGATCGATCAGTATAGTCTTTAAATAGATTTAGTGCAGTATCAAGAGTTTTTGGATCTGACAGTATGCGCTACGGATTCCATTTTCACCCAGAATTTAATCGAAATAAATATCTTGTGCAGTCTTGATGCTTCGGTACTGCAATTTACTCAAAGCCCTGGGGCATACGTTTTTATGCCGTGGCATGGACACAGATTAATACACTCGCGTGCAGCTAAATCGACTCAGCTCCTACACGCGAAATCAAAGATGTTTTTTTTTTTGTCATTATTATTCAATTAAAAAGTTAAATCGATTATTTGTAAGTTGGAATCATTAGGTCTCCATGATAAAATAATCGTAAAAATCTGACACGGTTTACTGAAAATACGTACAGTTAGAATTAATGCTTGAAAATATTGTTCTCCTAAGTATGCGCCGGGAATGCTTATAAATTATTTTTCTTTAATTTTTATTCAAATTTATATAACCGTTATTATTGATTTTACATTTCAATAAATGTTTTTTCTTTAAAGGTTTTCCCATACCTTTCTTTCAAATGTGTACAAAAAATCGTATAATTTTAGTATCATATCTCAAAAAATGCTCAATTGATTTTGACGAAAATTATCCATACCAATATATAAAAGCAAACCTTGTCTGTTTGTTTGGGGAGCTTTCGCGCGATAATGATTGGACGTATTTTGATGAAATGTAGACTGGAGATAGCTTATACCCTGGAATAAAACATAGGATACTTTTTATCCCGGAAAATTGTAAGTTTCCACGGGAAAACTGGGAAATGTTGATTACTCGCTGTAAGGAACAGTTTCCATGGAAACGAAATAACAAGTCTGTCAATAAACATCCAGAGCGTTGTTAAACCTACTTTTGCATTAGTTTTTAATATCCTAGAATCCACATCAGTTCTTCCAAATGTTTATGAGATCAACTTAAAGTTACTTTTCAAATAAAGAAATAACCATCGAAATCGGATCTAATAAGGCGGAGATATTCAGTAGCTCCCTTTTTGCCCCTTGTTGCGGGAAGTATACTCTCAATCAAAAATTCCCGATGACTGAAAAAAACAAAAAATTCGTTAAACCTGTATACCAAGTTTCGTCTAGATCGATTGAGAAATGCGACCTGCAGAGGAGAACAGCCGGACATACAGACATCTGCGCATAGGAAATAATTTTTGCACAAGCTGAAACGGAGACGCTTTGCTCGCGCTTCGCGCTCGCTCTGTCAATGGGTATGTCGTTGGTGCGGCCGAAGTTCGAACCCGAAGTCGTTGGATTTCAAATCGCGCATTATCGCTCCGACACTGCCTCATTACATTCAAAGTATAACACGTATTCTAAAGCTAAATATATAGAGAATGAGCACATGCTAAATTAACTGCCTTAAAACAGACAGCGTATACTTTGGTTAGCGTGCGCCAATTTAAGGTCCTATTATAAAGAAATTGCTCCCAAACCTTACTCCTGGCACCTATTTAATTCACACCTCATTCTCGACACTCGCTACATGAGACAGAACTTAATATTCAACCAGCTCATACTATACTCTGGAGATAATGAAGTGTAACGACTCGTATACTGCGATGGTTGGGACGCGTGAAGACCCCTTCACGCGTAGTTTAATTTGTTGCCAGAGAATCTTTGAAGAAGCAACGAAGTGACGTTTGATCATGTTTGGTTTCTTATAAATATAGCTTGTGATGTGTAATATCTTTCCGCTCGTATTCCTGCAATCTATGGGAGTGATTTCGTGAAAAGTGTTAAACAGTGTAAAACGTTAACAATGTGTAACAGTGTAACACTCTCAAACGGCAGAACTGATTTTGATGAAATTTGGAATGGAGATAGCTTATATAACACATACTTATACTGGATACTTTTCATCATCGTCATCCATCACGCGTCAACCCTCAGATGTCAGATGTTACACATCATATGCGACTACTGTAAGGCTGGCTCGTTTTTTTGTTTTTAAACGATTACTAAAGGAAGGAGGTTCTGATGGTTTTTTACAGTGAACACGCCTCCCAAATCAAATTCGACTTCATTTGATTTGGGAGGCGTTATTTTTACGACGTGATTATTGGTCAACAAAGCTGCCAATAGATGACGTTATCGCCCTTTTGAGACGGTAACGGTGGCCAAATTGGCTAAGGCATGTGCCGCGCAGAGGCAGTAAGTACAGTGCGGGCTCGAGTCCCGTCCGTGATCCAAACTTTTCCTTTAGAAAATTATTAGATACGAGCTGTACCCGCGGCTTTGCTCGCATGGTCATTTCTCCAGGTTAAAAGTAAGCTACGTGTTATGCCATGACCAAGAGTACCTATAAACTGAAAAGCTATAAAAAACCTACAAACAAAAAAAACTATAACTAAGCAACATTTCCTTAGGATTCTTTCAGCCGTCGAATAGTTTTTATCGATTGCTCGGCTTCACCTATGGGAATGTGATACAAAGTAAACCAAAACCTAAGTATCCGTTAGTGAAAACCGCATTTCAATCGGTCCAGTAGTTTTACGTGATGCGCGATTAGACAGACAGAAAAAAAACTTGTTTAGTACTTTATTTTATGTACCCTAGACCATGTTTTTTACTATCTTCATTGAAATACTTTTTGTTGCTTACTGATACACTACAAGTAAAGATATACTCGTATAGCATAGAATAACTAAATGCATAATACAGACATTGAATGAAATTTGAATACAAAGCATGCCAGAAGCCCTCGGGCGACTTGACAACTCTAACAGACACCAGAGGCCAGCACTACCTCATACGACAAACAAACAATGCAAATATGAATAGAAAACCTCTTTTGAAAAATACATTAGTTCTTTATCAAAGTTGTGGTCGATCGTCTTTGTAACGTCTGATGGTGTCGTCACCATCAACCACTGCACTGCGTCTGTCACCGAACCGGTTTGTTTGTGGCTTTAAAACTATATATTGTGTGTATTTCGGATGGCTTCAGATATAAAGTTCCGGACTCATACCTATAAAATTGCTCATTCGGACACAAAGTGCAAATGTTTTTTTTTATTTACTGTCCATTTGATTTGATTAATTACATAGGTGTAGGTATACATATAATTAAAAGTAAAACACCCTAACACAAAATTATCCGAACCGGAAATCCGATAGATAAAAACCTATAAGTGTCGGTTTTTTTCTTGTCCTACCCAATCATAGATCTATTATTCTAATATATTAAATTCGAAGATCAGAAAGTCGAAACAAATTCTTTACAGGTCCATCAGGCAGCAGATTTCATTCATATTAACGAAATCAGAGCACAAAGGGTCAACTTCCCCCAAAAGGACCTGAATACAGGCATTAGAACGCTTCGCGATTGATGTCTTTAAGTCGTTTTCAATGGCATTAAATGGTGGATTGTATGGGTTATCTTCTTTGGGGATTAAGGATTACTAGTCTTTAGGTATAGTACCAACTAGGAGCGTACCGCGGCTTTCACATTTACCTAGGTAAATGTATTCTTATCCTTAATTGGACACATATAACAAAACTAGATGCCGCCCTCGGCTTTGACCGTGTGGACATTTCCGTGGTAAAATGTAAAAATGTCCTCATGATGCACATATTTTTTTGTCTTTCATCAAGATCGGTTCAGCCGTGAAAATGTAACAAACTAAAATAACAATTGAACATAAAATACTTAATAGTTAAATATTTAATCGCGCTGAAAACTTAATTTATGTCAGAAGAAATCGTTAACTAGTGTTGTGTGTGACAATTCAGTTTTTTTTTTACAAAACCTAATGCGGGTAGTTGGAGACAACGCTCGCCCTTCTCGACGCTGACACCCGCTACTTCAGTCTTCTCGTGACCACGATCAATGCAACTTCATCGAAACGTCGAGGTAAATAAAAAATAAGTTTTCAGCGCGATTAAGTCCTGTGTAAATATTTAACTATGTGTTTGAATCGCGAAAGTTTAAAAGATACAAAATCCACACCTATATATAAAAGTGAAACGATGTCTGTTTGCTTGTTTGGGGAGCTTTCACGCCAAAACGGCTGATCCGATTTTAATGAAACTTTGTAAATAGGTACTGTACAATATATGTAGAGACAACATGGAATACTTTTTAACCCGGAAATGGTAAGTTTCCATGGGAAAACTGGAAAATGACGATTACTCGGTGTAAGGAATGGTTGCCATGGAAACGAAATAATAACAATTCTGTCAAAAAGCATTCAGAGCGTTAATGCTATACTTTTACATTGGTTTTTAATATCCTAGAAGAACATGGATGCTTTTTCGCGATAAACTGTAGTCCGCGCGGACGAAGTCGCGGGCGAAAGCTAGTGCTTAATATTTTTTAATAATATTATTACTTAACATAAAATATTTTGTTTTAGTATTCTTTATGTTACTTTATGATATACTAGCTGATGCCCGCGGCTTGGCACGCGAGGACATTTTAATGTATAGCCTATGACACTCACAAATAACGTGGCTTTCTTTTGGTAAAAGAATTTTCAAAATCGGTTCAGTAGATCCAGAGATTACCCCACAAACTCACAAACTTTACCTCTTTATAATATTATAGTACTAGCTTTCCCGCCCGCGACTTCGTCCGCGCGGACTACAGTTTATCGCGAAAAAAGGCATTCTAGGTTCTGCTAGGAAATTAAAAACCAAAGTAAAAGTAGGTATAGCACCAATGCTCTTGAAGTTTTTTGACAGACTTGTTATTTCGTTTCCATGGTAACCGTTTCTTACAGCGAGTAATCAACTTTTTCCAGTTTTCCCGTGAAAACTTACAATTTTCCGGAGTAAAAGTTTCCATGTTTTATTGTAGGGTATAAGCTATCTCCATTCCAAATTTCATCAAAATCCGTCCAGCCATTATCGCGTTAAAGCTCTCCAAACAAACAAAGAAACAGACAACGTTTCACTTTTATATATTGGTATGGATTAGAGATTCAATAAAAATTTATTCAAATTGGTTCAGTAGTTATGCCGTAATTTAAGTACCGTCCCCAATTTTTTAATGTTCACAGTAATATTATAGAAGATGGCAGAGGTTAAATTATTATATCTGCATTCATAAAATCGCCCACTACATACAAACCAACTTCATAAATATAAATATACAAAATATGAATATACACATAACCAAACTAAGAAATGTATCCAACAGTTTTTTTACCAAAAATAAACAGTTTGTAGCACCAAACCATTCCGCCTTGGGTCGCTGCCAAAATTTTAAAGCGCACATTTTCTCACTGGCATCCCAGAGCTCGATATGGATATCGCTGGCAATAATTGCACCGATTATAGGCGTAATTAGGTGACCCGTCCCGCGCCCGTCCCCTCCTCATTAAAGGGGGCACTTGCTAATCCCAGGAGCTAATTGATTGGGACGGCACTTGGAATTAGGTAAACGTATTTTTCATTGGTTGGCAACATTGGGTTAGGTAGATACTGTATTATTAAATAGTTACAATGAAAAAAACTGTGTTTTTACGAATATAACAATACTAGCTTTCCCGCCCGCGACTTCGTACGCTCGGACTACAGTTTATCGCGAAAAAAGCATCCTAGGGTTTTCTAGGATATTAAAAACCAATGCATTAGTAGGTATAGCACAAATGATCTTGATGGTTTTTGACAGACTTGTTATTACGTTTCCATGGCAACCGTTCTTACAGCGAGTAATCAACATTTTCCAGTTTACCCGTGGAAGCTTACAATTTTCCTGGATGAAAAGTGTCCTATGTCTTCCAGGGTATAGCTGTCTCCATTCCAAATTTCATCAAAATCCGTCCAGCCGTTATCGCGTGAAAGCTCCCCAAACAAACAAAAAAACAGGCAACGGTTCACTTATATATATTGGTATGGATTGGTGTCTACTGGCCACCATCATAATTTTACCTATATTGCTTTCAATTACTCTCACGAGATAACGGATTGATTGGTATTATAACCATATTGGTAAAATACACATGTCAAGTTCAACCCGTCGCTCAGTGGCTTGTCTCCATACAAGAGCTTGGACGTAGGGTAATGAATAATTCAAAGTCATAATTTCACAAAACCAAATCCACTACTCGATTCCTACATCAAAAAGTAACAAATATGATCGGAACATCTTTTGTGATTTGACTTATACACTCGAGAGCAATGAATCCGGGTCACTTAAAGAAACCTATAAATCTCGGAAACTAAGAATACTAGAAACTATTTCCTCCGAGGCGTCGAAACTGATTTGTAAGTTCAGTTCCTGTGAGAAAGCGATTACGAAGCATGGTGTTCACCAAGTATCGATCTTCTCGTGATGGTTCTGTTCTGTCTGTTCCTGGTCTGCATAAGTTAGAGCCAGTTTCCTCGTAACGTCGGAGAACTCTTTGTACAGTTGACAGCGGCACACCGACAGTCCTGGCTGTATCGCGCTGACTCCGGCCGGTTTCGAGCATTGTGAGAATTCTGGTGCATTCTTCAGGTGTAAGCGACATGATTACAGCTTGAATAATAAATATCGAACACTAAATAAATATCAATATGGTTTATATACCCACTTAAATGACAGATTAGAAACATAAGCAAAATCAAATGCAGTAATTTCGTAGTTCCATCTTCGAGAGTCTCCCTTGTTCAGATTTGTTTATTTTATGACATAACTTTACAATAACTAAGAAGTTTTAATACCTTAATTTAAGGAGTATTTAATTGTAGCATTCTTAGTTTCCGAGATTTATAGGTTTCTTTAAGTGACCCGGATTCATTGGTCTCGAGTGTAGTTTAGGAGTAAATCGAATAAAACTGTTTTAAATGTATGGGAAGCAACATATATATATCAATATGTTGTGATTTCGGCCTATTTTTGTTTTAGTATTTTTATGACAGTATTTTGTCATTATATGCCTCATTTTCTTCAAGGACACATGGTGCCCATTTTTTGCACTTTTTGTGATGTGATGAAAAGTATATAAAGTATGAATAATCGCGTTGCGACGCATAATGCTAAAAACGCAAAATGCCATTGGAGTCTACGAGTAGGTGCTTATTTGTATATATCATATTTTTATGTTTTTTTATAGCAGTTAACGCCTGCTTAGCGTAAATATATATATAATATCGTCCGTGACCCAAATTTTTCCATTAGAAAATTATTATATAGATATCATATTAGCTATCTAAGGTCTAGATTTATAATTATGAAAAATTAAACATCATAAATAATAATATTTTCAAATTTCACGTTTACATGAGTACCTAATAATAACTTACTCAGTCAACTCTAACATGAAAGTAATCTTCACTAACAATAGACACAGTTATAAAACACGTTTGCAACTACTTAATTACTCAATCAATCAATATACTTTATTCAGAAAAAGTTTACATGTTTCCTGGTAGGAATACGAAAATTATTGTACATTACAATAGTACTATGACAACAAGTGGAGCAAGGTTTCACAAACAGAGACGCAACAACAAACAAGGACACACACAACTAGCCACTGCAGTATCATATACAAGTCTCCATCTCCAAACTAAGTTCCTACACTTGTATTTCAGTATATGGAGACCTCCTCAGACAAAGAGCAGCCAGAGTGTTCTCCAACCTCGTCCCTGTATATTAAACTAATAAAATTAAATATTACACTTATTTAGTAGGTGACAAAGAAAACTTGCATGGGTATAATCATAGTAGAAGCAGAATAGTGTACTGGTACATACATTGAAGTACATAGCATGTCCTACCAAAGATGCCCAGTACGAGTAAGGTATGAATACCTGTGATTAGGCATGTGATTACCACTTTGGCACGTTCATGACCTGTGATTACCACTTACTTATTGAACAGGTAAGTGTTATTTGTCCGAAATGAAAAGCTACTAATGTTACAACTACAAAAGGTTGCTAATGTTGCCACCGAAAAGTAATTGGTATTGGATTATAATGCTGCACTTCTGATTCTTGGAAAGTTTAGGGGTTATGCACCGTATATTTCAAAATCAATAATATAAAGCTTGTTTGCCTCTTTTTAGTTTTGTTCGCAGTCGGGTTTTTTTTTTATAATAATTTATTTTATTTTTAACTTTTTAGTTTGTATTTATCAGAATTAGTGAGAATGGTTGCAAACCAACTTTAAATCTTTTTAGATCCTAAATGGTCATTCAAAATGAAAAATTATAAGAGAAACCTAATCAAATACCTATTCAATGACATAGTTCGTCGACTTTATTTTTTTACTTTTACACATTATGGCGTCTAGTGGTCGCCATATTGGATTTTGATTAATGTCTTTAGTAGCACTCGCAAGATTAAGACAAATCGATTGACGTAAGAATCACGAAGTCGGTCCACGCGTTTGGTGTATATAGTAGTGATGTAACGAATGTCATATTTTGGACATTCGCGAATGCGAATGCGAATATCTGCTGCCAACATTCGCGAATGCGAATGCGAATATTCATTGTTTAAATTTGGCGCCAATTGTCTATGGCTTGGTGACTTTAGCGGCAGTCCCGTTTGAACGAAGTGCGTTCCGTCTGTTTTTCGTTCCGAGAATAGCCGAGTTAATACGAACGCATCCGATTGAAGTGTCATTCCGCTCGCGCCGGTGTGTTCGTAAACAAAACAAGTGAATTTTGAGGTTACAGTGTGAATATTAATGGTCTACTGTAGAAGAATATAATTTTTGTTTGATTATCTAAATATTAAAAATACAAGAAATTAATTTTATTAGTTTCAATTGCATTCAAATTTTGTGTCACAAGTTCTAATAACAATTATTTTTTTAGCTTTATTAAAGTAAAAGACTTAATTTTATTTTTGTTTGTTTAAAGTGTTAACTTTTAATACTTATGTAAAATGATTATATTTATATTATAAATACTAAAAATTATATAATATAGATATACTATAAACACTTTGTGATTATGATGACAGCAACTCATGTTAAACTTTTATTTGATTTTAATTATAGTTTATTTATTGTAGAAGTATTTGTAGTTAAATATTTAAACGGGACTTAATCGCGCTGAAAACTTAATATTTATTTACCTCGACGTTTCGATCAAGTTGCATTGATCGTGGTCACGAGAAGACTGAAGTAGCGGGTGTCAGCGTCGAGAAGGGCGAGCGTTGTCTCCAACTTGTAGCACAAAACTACCCGCATTTGGTTTTGTAAAAATTCAGAATTGTCACGACACACGACACTAACGACATCTGCAGATATCTTCTGACATAAACCGCGACGCGAACACTTGCTTATCACGGGATTCCAGGACGCAGCCAACTTGAAACCATCCTATTCCTATTTGTACATTATTATTTTTAGATAAAGCTAAAAATAATAATCTTTAATGGTATCATTAAACTTTGGTAAAAAATCATAGCAGATTATTTTTGTTTGTTTACATTGCATTTAGGCCATTTAATATATAGTTTTGTTTTTTAAATTGTTATGAAAGTTTGATTGTTAAGCTTCATTGCCCAAAGTTAAATAAATAAATGATACCAAATGATAAAGAGAAGACATAATATGATTACGAGGTTAAGTTACTTTTTATTGCATTAAAAAACATAAGAAATTAATGGATTTGGATTTTCTTATATTAACCAACTATTATTAACTTCTTAAAAAAATTATACACGCAAAAACATTCGCAATAATTTCGCGAATGCAAATATGCAAAAATATGCGAATATTCGCGAATGCGAATATTCGTTACATCACTAGTATATAGTGCCACAAAGGAGCAGACACACATACATAGACTGATAAACACATTACCGGGCCTTTGCGTTGCGCAGTCTGGTAATAAAACCGCTTCCTTTAAATACCAGTCAGTAATTCTCAAACAATTTTAGATAACATTTTACGATCGACACTCAGGCATTGTTGTCCGTTTCCAGTACCACCGTTACATAATTTCATTTAAATTGTAGCAATGAAGAATTTCAAAGTTTACGAGTATTTTCAATCTTGAGAAATATTTTATTTCAAAAGGTATTTATTTGACGGCGAGAATATATAAATAAAGGTTGGCCATTTTACTTGACTTTTGTTGAGACTTCATCTGAAAGTTTTTCTATTAATTTTGGGAGTTTCAAAAGTCTACTCAATGAATATTTTAAATTATAGGCGAGATATATCCACATAAGTTTAATCTGAAACTTTCACTATCAAGGAAATGTAATATGGGTTTGCACTTAGATTTTTTATTTGCCTATTATCAAAAAAGTTAAGTAGATTTAAAAAAACTTATAGAATTAGATCAATTATAAGTTTACTTGAATAAAACTTATATTGTAGAAATATGTCCTGTACTAATATTAAAAAGGCGAAAGAGTGTTTGATTGTTGGTTTGTTTGTTCCTCTTTCAAGCAGCAACTGAGCGACAAAATCTCTGTTTCAGTTTGGGCAAAAAAAAAACGTATGTCCGGATGTCTATCCGGCTGTTCTCCTCTACAGGTCGCATTTCTCAACCGATGTAGACGAAACTTGATATACAGGTTAAGCGAATTTTTAGTATTTTATTGTCGTCGGGATTTTTTTGGGGGAAGTTCCCCCCAAAAAAGGGTAAAAAGGAGGCTACTGAATATCTCCGCTTTATTAAATTCGATTTCAATGGTTCTTATTTTATTTGAAAGGTAATAATTTTAAATTAGTCTCCTAAAAATTTGGTGAAGATCTGGTGAGGATCTTCGGCGTTATGAGTAGAATATCTCCTCAGAATACAGTACTTTCCTCACTTTTAGGTTTCTACCAGTGGAATCAGCCCTTTGCCTATTAGGTTTGATGGAGCACCTTGGTTATTAATGTTAGTGTTACAATAAGGTAACTAGATGGCGCTACTGTGAACCGCTAGATTGTTTGCAAAAAAGTTTGTACGCGCAAGGTCTACAGCTCACAGATCCACTAGTATAGAATAACAGCATACAAAGCTACTCGTATAACAATTCTCTTTAGCAGTCTCCGAATCGATTTCCATGGCCACTGTAACTCAATGGAATATTTTAAAATTCTGTCAATACTGAAACTTTATCGAAACGACTTTCAGCGAATGAGATATTGGACTTGTGAAAGTTTATTATTCTACGTTGCTTTGGAAGTGCCTTTAATATTTGTTATCTGTATAATTGTAATTTCATCTATGCATGGATCTTATAGACAAGACTTGAATTAATTCTTCATTATACGTTGTTCGTTGATATATTAAGACTTAGTTGGCAAAAGCGTTGGAATAGATTTACGGAAGCTATATAAAAAAAAAAAAAGTCGTCGTGTTCTCATATGCCATTTGTAATGACGTCTAAATATACGTTTTTAGTTTATGAACACAAACTTGTTCAAAATATTAACACAGAGATACTAGAGATACCTCGAACCAAAATTTGAGCAACCGCTATTCACAAAATTACGAGGGTCTAAAAATCATTTAGCGCCCACTCGTAATTTAGCAGAAAAGTCGAAGCCTAAAAAATTCCACGCGAAATACATTATGCAAATCGGCAAAATCGTGCCTACCCGTCGCCCTGTGAGAGCAACAGTTTAAATTTTTAATCACATCAGTCTGATATTTATTTACGTTGTATAATAAACGCCATCCAAGCAAGTAGTCAAATTCGTGCCAACATCGAAAGCTTTATGTAACATGCTTTTTGCAAAAGGCTTTCACCGAGTTGCCGGCTCTATTGAAGTGGTATTCGAAAAATTTCTAAATGAAAATGCTACGGGAACAATTTTAATATAGGCAACGAGTTCAGGTATTTGGTATTTTTAAATCGGAGTATTGTCAAGTGTTTTTCAGACCAAAATGTTTTGTACTTTGTTACACTTTTTGTAAGCTTTCAATAAAACTAATTCAATAAAACCTTTTTAACATTGAGCTTATTGGAAAATATCTTTATTACTCCAGAGAATTTGCATAAACATTTTCATATTTTAGACCCAATAAAAGATTCAACACCCAATGGAGCTACGCCCTGTAAGTTTATCATCCTTTTCAAAATATTTGTTTAACTCCGAATTGCCCAGGGAAATCACTGCGCGGCGCTAGCCACAATGGTAAACCTCGTGGGGTAGCGTCATGGTGACAAATAAAAATCACATCGCATACATAATAGTATTGACGTCCGTAGTTACCTTAATAAAAACAAATAATTAGATTTAAAAAAAACGACTTCCAACAAAACTAAATAAAGTTAGCAAGCTTCAGATTCTTGAATTTTGACTTATACTCGTAAGATGCAGTAGGAGGCAGGAGGAGTAAGTAGCTCTCTAGGTTCCAGCTGATCCCGTCAAAGGAGAAATAAATGCAATATAATGCCTCCGACTGCATCTTATATTTTAAAATCAAGAATCAAAAGCTTGTTTGCCTCTTTTTAGTTTTTGCAGTGTTGTTTTTTTTTTATTATTATGCTTTTTAGATACCCATTTTTTTAGGGTGAAGGCAGCTTAAGTAATTATATAATTTTCACGTGGTCTTATAAATATTTTTCATTTAGATATCTCACTCGAAAGGTTTTAGTAAATTTTTTTTCGTAAAATATGGCATAATAAGGCGGCTTATAGCCGCCTTATTATTTTTCTTGACACTTTATAAATAAAGGAGATTGTCATAAACTAACGTACTTATTTCGTAGTTCTTAAGTTACCGAACTTATAACTTAACCATTATTGTTTCGAAGCCTAAAATTTAACGAAAATTGTTTTGAAATGTCCAAGCAAACCCCTGTCAACATTATGACCCATTGGACTTGATTGCGACACTTTAAAATTTGAACCCGCACTTTAATCTCAACAGCCCCTGACCGATTAAGCTCATATCGATCTACCTATACTTATAATAAAGCAGTAGGTCACAAAAAAGAACCATAGAAGATAATAGAAAAATATGGCCAGTGGACTAAAGCTATTGAACACGAATATAACGTTTTTTTAAATCGTGTCTGTTGTTTGTTCGAGCATCACGTAAAATTTACTAGACCGATTGCGATGCCGTTTTCGCCTGACAACATTTGCTATTTTAACTTCCATAGTATGAATGTTTGTTCAGGTGTTGAATTTTTACACCTTGGTTCAGTTCCGATGTTAATACATTTTTCGGTAAGCTTGATCATAATCGACAGGATTAGCTCCAACTCTTCAACGATCAACAGCACATACATGAAAGCATTTTATTATCACAGCCGGTTTTAAGTTTTACCGTGACATGGTTGCCTGCTGCACTCAGGGTTGGGTCGTGCCGAAGGAACTCTTCAACGGTGAACAGCACAGACACGAAATGTAGTAGACACATTTAATTGTGATAGCCCGTTCTAAGTTTCACCATAACATGGTTACATCCTGTTTATTCCTTTCACTCCACCCTATCTCAAAGAACGCTTTGAGTACTACCTTCACACTCCATGCGCTCTTCTAGAGCCCTTCAACTTAAAATCCTTATCCACACTTCACAGTTCTACAGCAAATCCTTCACAATACAAGCTGTCCGACTGTGGAATGCATTGCCGCTAGATATCCGACGCGCTAAATCCTTGTCAATTTTCAAAAATATGGTGAAAAATCACTATTTGTCTGACCTCTGACAACACAGCTGCTTAAAATTTTTCATTTAACTATTTATGTAGATATGTATTAATTTATTATAATTATATATTTATTTTATGTAATATATATTTATTAATTATATATATATATATATATATATATATATATTTTATGTCATTATATATATTTTTATATAATTAAGTATTTTTAAGTAGCTCATAATTATTCTTAATTGTACAGCACCGTCTATTTCTGCTTCCTCTGATACTGTCCATCCAAAGGTTGTCTGGAAGAGATCGCTTTAAGCGATAAGACCGCCAATTGTATTACCTTATTTAAGTTTTGATATTGTTTGTTCTTTGTTTTGGTATACAATAAAGTATTTCGTATCGTATCGTATCGTATGGTTACTGCATAAACGTTATTTTTAACGTTTTTTATTTAAGTTACTTAAATGTTATTTTTAATTAACTTATTGCACTTTTGGTCTGGAATATTACACAGGTAACTTTTAAACCAGAATAATGAACACGCGGACAAAGCCGCGGGCACAGCTAGTACAAAGTCTATTTAACCTTTACTACGTATCGACAAACAACGAACAAACAAAAATACATAAATACGACGATTAGTCCATGTATATACGGAGACTAGTTCAACTAGTTATATTTTAGCGACGATTACACCAAACGACACCGCAGTTAGCACAATCTGAGTTTTATTTATCGTTCATAATAAATTCATCGTCCATGATAGAGCGATTAATCGCCGGCGCTCCGTCTCTATTATTAATTACGACGATGGTCAGTGCCTCTGGTGGGATTAAAGCCCGATTCACACGGGGATAGTTTCACGAATGCGTGCCGCCGATTCTCGTCTGAAAAATACTCGCCTAGTGCAAACAGGCGAGTCCAGGTGTGCTCAAGTCAAGAGTAATAAAGCGTGCTACATCTTCGACCACATCATCGCTTTCCATCAGATGAGATTTTGGTCAAACGATTGCCTAGAACGTAACAAAAAACAAAAAGAAAAGTTTGCGACACTTTACAAGACATTAGTTCAAAAAATAAAACCCCACTACTGTCGAGCAGAAATAACCTGACACTCTTGAGACGAAGTCGAATCGATTTATACCTCGCTTGTCAAAATCGGACCAAGTTTTTATTTTGAAATATAACCCTTCATATGCTCGCCGTAGTCGGGTAAAAAAATAGCCTATGACACTCTATAAATGAAGACGAATCGATTGACACCTCGCTTGTCTAAAACGGACCAAGTTTTTAGTTTAAAAAAATAGCCTATGACACTCTATATCCGAAGAATTGAAGACGAATCGATTGACATCTCGCTTGTCAAATTCGGACCAATAGGGACGACGCTATAGTGGAACATCCACATAACCATATACATACATAGATTAACAGTCTATGTATGTACCCTTTACCATTACCCTTCCCTTGCTTTGCTTCGCTGTAGTCGGGTAAAAATAGGACAACAAATGTCAAACACGGTGAGCCTCACTTCAAAATACTGCTCAGAGAAATTCATTCGAGGCTCACCTCAATCCGTGCTATTTTCGGCAGTGTCAATATTTAATGCGAATATACTAGATCTAGTTCCCTCTATCATCCTCCCTAAAACCCCTACCAACAAGATAGAAACGCCAACCCCCCCGACCCCCTTCGCGGTTTTACCAGCGTGAAAGATGATGAACTAGCTTAAAAGTTTAAAAAACAAGCCTGCTCTGCCAAAAAAATAACTTATGCCAATATATTATATAATGATGGAATGTGCTTATCAAGTCCTACAAATTGACACCCATATTATAAAATTCGAAGAAAAAATATGATTATTTGCACTTGAAAATAGAGCCGTATTTTCTCAAACTAGAGAAAATACTGCCGACAAATAGACTTTAAAAAAAAGCCTATGTTACTACCCCCGAGTAAGGTTTATTGCGGTGCGGTTCTTTCAAACGGAAATACCGCTTCAAAGTCGGTACATTCGAGCTACGATACCAATCCCTCTCCATTATAGCTAAGAACAATCTCAATCACATCAGCTTTCAAATAGAAAAAAATGGATCAAAATCGGTCCATTCGTTAAGGAGCTACGATTACACCAACGATTGGATTGACAATCCAATCCTGGATTGAATTTGATTGGATTTACCAGGTATTAGTATGATTACACACATGGGTACATACACACCCTATACTTATAACACCCCACTCTTTCGTCGGGGGTTAAAATGCGTGTGAAGATTGCACAAACTGCTCCGACCACAGTAATATGTAGTTGTCTATGGCTCCCACGTACGATAATCACATCTCGCTCGAGAAACTTTTCTCGTGTAAATGCTTTACATTCTCTGGCCGAATAATTAAAAGCGATCTTTTGAAAAATAACGTAGACTGGGGTTGAGCGTCCGTATTTTATGAGATCGAGCATTTATTGTGTTAAACAATTTATTGTGTTAATTGTTTTTGAACAACTTATTGTTTGACCTGAAGCTCGGTATTTTTTACGCAGAGATGCAATAATACAGACTGAAATGGCAGTTTTTAGGAGGTCATTTAAGTGCGTTGCGAAGTCTTGGATTTTATTCTAGTTAATTCTACAGAATCGTCTCAATATTTATCTATCCATTCTTATAATAAAGCAATAGGAACGAAACAGTCTGTACAATGAAGATAATTTAAAAAATAATGGTCTAGGGTAATAAACTACTGAACAACAAAAAATATTTTTTAATTTCGTGTCTGTCTGTTTGTTTGTTTGTTAGTTTATCTGTATGTTTGTTCGCGTATCACGTAAAAACTACTGGACCGACTGCGATGCGGTTTTCACTGTTAGAGAATGATAGATTAGGGTTTGACTCAATCCGATGAGCCGAGCAATCGATAAAAACTATTTGACGGCTGAAAGAATTTCGATCAAATATTGGTATATTGGTAATTTAGGTCCTTGAATAACACATGACTTCTTTTAATCTAGAGAAATGACCACTCGTGAGAAGCCGCGGGCACATCTAGTATTTATACTAGCAATAAGTACGAAAAAGTCTGTACATAGAAGATGATTTAAAAAAAAGTTGCTTATTTAAGTACCCTAGACCATTTTTTTTAATTATCTTCTTTGTACAGACTATTTTGTTCCTATTGCTTTATTATAAGTATAGATAAATAACTGAAGATTGCGACAGGCACCTATAGAGAGTCATACTTCAAACGATAGAATACACTATACAGAGTAATACCATCGATGTCACAATACAGTCACGACAAAAGGGTCGTATCTGACACTCCTCAGTGTACAAAATCTGCGAACTCACTCCGCGCTATTTAAAGGTTTTTTATCACCTAAAAAATTCTAAAAATGACGAAGCTGTTTTAGTGCATGACTGAAGGAGTACTTAATCAGTGTTGTCGGATACATTGTAATGTATACATTCGGTAGGATGTATACCTACTTAATTTCTGACGATGACGTCGTCAAACTAAGATTAACCTGCCTGGAAAATAAGCCTTCAATGCGTCTTGCGCATTTATTTTCATTGTCTTGTCATTGTATTTGCATGTTGGAAATAGGACCTTATTTCACGACAGACGCGCAGTCTCAGTCAGAAATGGTAATTTTAAGAAAATTACTTTTTGAGAATTTTTTATCTTGAGACATTTTGAGAAAAGGACATCTGGACCTGAGTTGCTCTCCAGTGAATTCTACTGCATAGATTCATTAAATTAAAGTGTATAAATTCTTGTTAAAGCCCGAACTAAGGGAAATCCAACTAAGGGAATCCAAATCCAATCCAATATTTACCGGTAAAACTCTTAAAGGTAAAAGTCCGGACAGTTCTGTGATCATCGTTTATTTTGAACTTTTACTACCATTCACTTGCTAAATCTTAAGATTTACCGCAGGGATAAGGTAAATGTTAAAAAGACTAATCTTACCCCACTTTTACATTCCCGCGGTATCCATGAGGATTTTGCTTTCAATGGCAAAATAAAACTGACCTAAACCAACTTTTACCAGCCATCTCTGGTAAAACATAGCATTTACTAATATGTAATGTAAAAGCCCGAAAAAAACCTTTTTTTCGCACTCAAAACCTAAGAATAACCAATGAACGGGCTTTTACAATGACATTAATTCAGCGAAACTTTGGGCTTAGTTTTCCACCAAAATTATAGAAACGTACCTACTTAGAATTTATGTGGACCTTCACCGCTACCTTATTTATCGCACGGACTTTTACGATGCCAAAAACCAATGACCTACATTTTGGGCATTGGACCCGTCTCCTAATATATATTTTTACGGACATCAATTCAGTTTTAAGTTTTAAGATTTATTACAACAGTAAAAGATTCTTGATATCTTAAAAAATTACGAATTTATGAGCTTTCAAAGTTAAATCGCCAAAAATCGTAATTGTGTGATGTAATTTTGTTATATACTTTCATTACTAGATCTTAAATATTTTTTTTTATTAAATAAAGCTATTGTGGTCACAAAATAGTATCCATGGTAAATATCCCATTTAAAATAATAAAATGTATGAATAAAAAATATGTAAATGTATGTATGTGTTTATACTTCTAATAAAAAAAGTTTTTTTTTTAGAAAATAAGCTAAAATATTTCACTTGCAATATTTTTGTTCATTTTCTTGTGTTGTTATCAACTATGAACATTCGGCAAAGGAGACGATCTCATTCTTCCAATTCCAATCCAATTATTTTTCCAGAACAAGCATCGTCCTTTAAGGTAAAGCGGCGTTCACAACGGATGCCCGATAAGAATCGTTTTGTTTCTCCAACAGGTGTCGCGATACCAGCCTGAATAGTTTTTGCTGCCGTTTGCGGCTGTTTTGCGGCCGAACTGCGGCTCCGTTGCGGCTATTGTGCGTCTACCCTCAAAGAGATAAAACTGCCTTTCATGCCGACGATTCTCAGCCGCTCTTTAGAAGCTTTGCCATGTAATGCCCTTAATATTTCGTTAACGCTCCTTTTAGTAGACAACGCGGAGCAATCGCGCTCAAATGTCTGGTACCTTTTGTCGTGAACTCGAGCTATCGTGGTCTTTAATTACGGTTGAGGGAGATTTCTGTTTTGTCATCGAATATTTATTTGTGCATTTAAAAGCTGAACAATAATCGTTGTATGCAAAGTAAAACGGAGGTACAGGTAAATCATTTTTATTAAGCTTTTAGATATGAGATATTTCATTTATTTACCACATTAACGTTACATTAGGCATGTTTTCAACAATATCATAACATAATTTATTATTGATTACTTAAATAAAATATCGAAATATTAAACATTGAGCATTTCTGCATTCCAGCATTTGTATCTACTTTCATATAAATTAAAATAAGATGTTAACAATAAAAATCTTAAGCATTTGAATATTCGTAGCAGCTTGTAGCAATCGCGAAGCATTTACTTTAACTCATTAGACGTTGATGTTTAGCATAATTTAACAAATAAACAATATTTTTAAACGTCTTTAAAATGGGGGGTTCTCAAGTGAAAGCGTACTTTTTATGTCTGTACACCACTGATCTTTATATGGATGGATTGGCTTTGCTTTCGTTTGTGCCGACTCAAAGCGCCCCCACCGAGGGTCCATGGAACTAAAATTGACATTGTTTCATCTCCCGAAGTTAGTCACAGAATAAATAATAGTACAAGTACGTTAGTTCCGCGGACGCTCAGTACTGCCAGACTACTGCATTAGCGCCAAAATGGCGATAATCAAATGCTCTCATTGCGACGTTAGTTAAAAGCCTGTCTAGAGTACGGAGTAATATGCAGTTGCGCTGTACACGGAATTCTCCGAAATTTTTAGCTGATTTGTTTGACCGATGAAACATTGAAATATGACTGAAAAATATCGTACATAAACTTATGGCCCACTTTCAAATACGTCTTTACCACTAAAACATTAAAATTAAACTTAAAAATGTTAGACATACACTCATAAACTAACATCCCACTCATCGGATTGAGATACCAAGTACACCAGTTTTAAATCAGACCCTAAGCTATCCGACAGTGAAAATCGCAATCGGTCCAGTAGTTTTAACGTGATGCGCGAACAGACAGACATTAAAAGTGTGGTACTATGATTTGAAGGCCAGTGTACTTTAGACTGCATGCATCTCCTTTTCTTTTTTAACCTTTTTCCATTTTTTTTAGCCAGACCGGTTCCTGATTTTTGTGATTTACTTTTTTATTCAAATTATTGAGTTAGTTTTAACGCATTTAGGTATAAATAAATACTTAGTTGCAGCAAAATATACCAGTAAAACTTCACTCCACTATAATAACACCATTCTACCATCTAAGATGAGGTTTTTACGAGTTACTCATTGCAATAACATATACTGTAACATTAATTTATTAGCTTCATCGATGCAGTAAAGTGTACTTTATGTCCGAGCAATAAAGACTAGTTTTTTTATTGCAAGTTGATGTTACTGGTAAGACCGTCTTAATGGATTGAAGACTTTTATATGAAGTTGTAAAAGTCTTTATGAATTTTGATGATAAGTCTAGAATGTTCGTGATGCGGTCATCACAAGGACGTTAAATTTAGTGGTTTTACATTTTATTTATTTTTATAATTTGTCTAGTGAAATAAAGAGAAACCCTTAGCGCCGGCTTCGCACGGGTAGTTAAGGGTTTCTCTTTATTTGTATTGTCTATTCGTGTTTTGATTGACTAGTTAACAAAAAACGGAGTAAGCGTAATTCAGAATCTTTAGCAGCAGCGCTCGTGGTATTTGTTACACGACTGCCCAAAAAAAGGTGCTTTTTTATATGTTGTACTGTAGCATGTAAGTATGTATGTTTGTATGTGAGTTTCTTTATTCCACCATAACTTTTAAATGCCTGAACATATTTAGACGTATGGGGTATCGTTAGAATTCTTACATCTCCCGAGTAACAAAGGCTATATACTCGTACTTTTTTAAAACATTGAATATGGCGGCAGTGCGGCACAAATTCCAACTCGAAAAAAGAACTTCGAAATTTACAATATGGGAATGAAATGGGCTTGATAAGCACATTCCAACAGTGTATAATTTATTGCCAAAAGCTCTTTTTTGGCAGGACGTGTTTTATTAGCTTTTAAGCTAGTTGACAGACTTGTTATTATTTTGTTTCCATGGCAACATGTCATTCCGTTCTATACAGGGAGTAATCGAGATAGGCAAATTTTTGATACATTGGTTTTCATTATATAATTAAAAAAAAAAGTGGAAAAAATTGTATGAAGACTCATAGATCTCAGTGGCCGAATTGGTAAAGGCATGTGCTGCGCTGAGGCACAGTGTGCGAGTTCGAATCTTGTCCGTGACCCAAATTTTTCCATAAGAAAATTTATTTTCGCTAGAAATTATGTATCAAATGATAACTAGACAAGTTTTTTATTGTGTGATTTTACAGTATAAGCTATGTGTTATATCTATAACATACCTGAATCCAAAATAACATTAATAAACATCAAAAGCATGCTTACAAGCCTCATACCAGTTCCTCACAAAAAATGGTCGCTACAATTCAAGTCAAAAATAATTTATACAAATGTGAGCCAACAAAAATAAAAAGTCAGCAAAAAATCCGTATAAAAGAAAAATAAAATATCTCTTCGCTCTTTTGAGCTCATCGTTACTTCCATTCGAAGTATCTTTCCGGTTAATTTAATATTATTTTACACTCAATTGAGTATTATAATTTAAATATCAAAGGGAACGGTATCTGTTTAATTTTTCGAATGAGTATAAAACGACTCCAAAGCCAGTTTGGGAGCCAGCCTCATTTTAAGCGCATATTTATACCTTTGACCACATGATCGTGGTTAAGCGTTGGCCTGAAATTATTCCAAGCAATTTCCAAGGGTTAACCTATTGCCTTTAATAAGGCAATGCACCATACAGGACCATATGTTTTTTTTTAATAAAAAATAATGTATTATCATCTTCATCAGTAACACTTTCGTAAGTTCAGGGCAAGGTATAATTACCTTGGTTGTGGTCAAAAAATGTGGTCTCTAATGAGACCACATTTTTTGACCACAGTATTAATATAAAAAAAGAGAAAGTTTTTCCCTCTATATTGTATTTAAACTAAATCCTGAATTTCATAAACTTTATTCTATAAAACCCTAGCCGCCTGGTTAAGGATTAAGTCACAAATCAAGGGATATAAAAGTTAGCTTGGTGCATAAATTACCGCTGTACGCGCCGGCAATTCGTAATGGATGTCCATCCGTCCGTCCAAGCCACCGAATTCTTAAACAAAAAATGCTTTCTTCTCTATGGTCCAAAGTCCGCACGACGGTAGCTGTGACGGTAGTCTTACAAAACAAAACACGGTCGAACAAAACGCTTTATAGCTTTCACATTCAATACGCGCGGTCATGGAGTGGAATATGTGCGTATGTCATCATAATCATCATCAGCCTGTGTTCGTCCACTGATGGACATAGGCCTCTCCCAATCAACGCCACAGAGCCCGATCTTCGGCTCTTTTAATCCAGTTTCTGCTGGCCGCCTTGCGCAGTTTATTACTCCACGCATTCTACGTTTTCCAAGATGCGGTCTCCACTCGAGGATACATATACCCCAACGGTTTGCCGTTCTTCAATAATGTGGCCAGACCATTGCCACTTCAGCTTTCTAATCTTTTGAACTATGTCGGTGACTTTGGTTCTCTGTCGCATAGTCTCGTTTCGGATTTTATCCTTCAGAAAAACCCCGAGCTTAGCTCTCTCTCTCTCTCTCTTTTTTTTAGGTTAGATTCAGCTATTGAATAGATAAACCATCGATAAAAGTACCTCAGAAACCGGGCATTAGTAATCTTAAGTATCTTTTAGACTAGCGTTTCCCATCCGAGGTCACATCATCGGCTACCATTAATGTTAGTGGTCAAATGATTGGCTACTAAAAAATACTTATCGATCGCTCGATAAATCACTTGTCTTCGACTTATATGAATGACATCAATAGTATACTTATGCAGAAAAGTAGCCGACTTCGTTTGTGGTAAAAGAGGGCGATTCTTTTGAAATAACGATATTTTCTTACTGAGCTGAAATAATTACGTGATGGCTTCTATTGATTTAAGCTTTCGTAGGGTTTGCGATACCCTAATACAGTAATTGACTACATCCTCTATGGTAGTGGTTAGTGGCAGGTTTGAGGAAGCTAGCAGACATGAAATTGCTGGTTCGATTCCCTATTAATATTTTTGCATAATAAAAGCAACTGTAGCAGTCCAACCATTGCTACATGAAGGGTGCTAACTTGATAGAGGTTGCAATTTGACTGCAAATCCGCTAGAGTTTAAATCTAAGGTATTTCATTCAGAAGTGTGACAAATCAGATAATACCTAATTGAGTAATCGCTTTACACGACAGAGATCTGACACGTTACGGAACGACACGATACCGGAGTAATACTATTAGTCCCGAGACGCATCTCAGTCAATGCTCTATCTGTCTAATTCCGGTATAAATACAGTATGGTGGAAATATATGCCATCAATCAAGGATTATAGTTTGCTAATATCAACATGTTGATCAGATTACTTGCCCTACAGAAGCGAACACATAATTTGCGTAGCATTTGCTTCGAATTTCATAACCAGTCGATTCTACGCGGGTTCTGTAGGTGCTGTACGAACATCGATAACTACGATTCTACAAATTCAATATAATATATAAAAAAATGATGGCGAATTTATAAAAAAAAACTAGTTTTCCCGCCCGCGACTTCGTACGCGCGGACCACTGTTTATCGCGAAAAAAAGCATCTTATTTTCTTCTTGGATATTAAAAACCAACGCAAAAGTAGGTATAGCACCAATGCTATAGAATTAAATAATATATATGTATATGACCAATGCTCTTGATGTTTTTTGACTGACTTGTTATTTCGTTTCCATGGCAACCACAGACCATTATGTGATGCCAACCGTTTCTTGCAGTAAGTAATCAACATTTTCCAGTTCTCACGTGGAAACATACAATTTTCCGAGATAAAAAGTATCCTATGATTTATTCCAGGGTATAAGCTATCTCCATTCTAAATTTCATAAAAATGCGTCCAGCCGTTATCGCGTGAATGCTCCCCAAACGAACAAACAAACAGACAACGTTTCACTTTTATATATTGGTATGGATAATTACAGAATGAGTTTTATAAACCTTATTATTCATTATTTTCTCTAAACGAATAATTAATTACTTCATAGAAACATACTTTAAAACAATTATCATAAAAATAAATAAAATTAAACTAAACAAAAACTAAATATACTAAACTACACATAATTTGAAGTTAATTTATTAATTTTAACTTCCATTGAAGTTTTATGTAATTTTGTACGGCCTTCTCCGACGTCATCGAATTTTGTAGTTTTATTTTACATATATTTTGATTGCAAATAAACTATAGACTACATACAATCCGGCTCCAAGCAAATAAACTTAAATGACACAGATACAGAGCGGCGTTCTGCAATTTGGCAAAGGATTCCATCGCTGGCCTTGTTTGGATATATCCAATACACACTTTTTGGCATAACTTGCGCCAACTTTTCATTCAGTTATTCTTTTTAAACGCAAAGTTTTGTAGTGGGCTCAAGGTCTTTTTGTTTGGAAGGTTGCCGGATGCATTTTGCAGTATACTATTTTTTACAGAAATTCATGCGGTATTTGGAAATTAGGGTTCCGTAGTTCAACAAGAACCCGTTATAATTTCTCCAGTACTTCCGTTGCAATTTTCCAAAGCATCATAACTCCAAGAGTGCAAAAAAAAACAAATTTGCATGAAATTTGATACGAGGATGCCGTGCTTTGAATGGAGATCTCTATTACAAAAGATTAGAATCTCATAAATTTATTTTTGTGTTCATGTGAAGTAAGCAGTAGCAGTTTTTTGAGCGCAACCCCTCTTGTGGGAATTCGTTGAATAGGTCTTTCAAATGAAGCGTTAGTTTTGAAGCATATGGCAAAGATAACGCCTTTATAACAGTTAGAAACGCTAATATGATCCTTTAGTGTTTGGTTTAGAATTTTGTGGGCGAAATTAGCGTACTGAAATGTATACGACCATAGTTCGTTTTAAAAATTATAAATTATATCGGAAATGCCATCTTCGTTTGTTGTGTGGTTTGGTATGGATCTATAGAGGCAAATATGGCGAAAATTGCAAAAGAGTTGAAATTGACAAAACGGCCTCAGGCCAATCCGAACGAAGCAATTATGAAGTCATTTTCGTACTTAAAATAAGGATCAAGTTAGTCACAAAAAAAACTGTTGCAATCGGTAAAGAATTTGGAAAAACATTCAAAATAACATATTAGAAGACAATTTAATAATAATATAGATACTCGTAACTATATACTATTTAAAAAAATACTACAACATGGGTTTCTTGCAATTAATCATTTCTATTATACAACTTCCAAATAGACCAGAATTGTTTTAAAAAGGATAGAGAATTATAAACACACGTAAATCTAAGTATAGCGTCTCAATGCGGTCAATAACTTACATCTCAATGTCATGTCATAACACTCGTCACCTATCACATAGGAAGATATATATAACTCCATCCTGAAGCGTCAAGATTTATTACATTTTCGCTTCGTCGGGTGAGCCGTCAAGACCGCACGTATCCGGCCGCCGCCGCGGCGGATATCGAAGGGCCGCCAGTATTACTTCAGTTTATGTTATTTTTTATAAAGTGACGCCTCATTGGGCAGAAAATTACCTGAGATGAACTTGAGTTACTCAAGCCCAAATATCTCAATGCGGATAGCGCTCATCATCGAGCGAATTTGGATTAAACCGACGCTCTTCTGACCGGGTTAGAAATAAGCGACCATCCGAAGGCAGTCACAACAGCAATATCAACGAAACGTTAATTTTATTCATAACTTTTATTCTTTTTCCACGCGTACGTCGTGTAAGCCATCGGATCCGACCGAATCCGGCGAGCCATATCTGGCGCCCGGCCAAATCGGGCCGATTACATCCGAAGGGGATTCGATTTCGTTCTGGCGCGAAGTGGTCCAGATATGTCGGCGCGATATTATTCGCAGAGTTTGTATGTAATTTATGAGGGGTTAAGTTCGTAAGAATGGTCGGATGCATTCAATTGTAACAACGTTGCGAGCTGAACTTTGTATCGAATGTGGCGATACACGCAGTGGAGTATTTGAATTGTGATTTATTTAGGAACTTTTGTAAGCTTTTGTTGAAAGAAAATCTTTTAGGTAGGAACTATAATTAACTAGTTACTCCCACGCATTTTTCTAGAATAAAAAGCAAAACTTCATAAAATATGTCCTCCGAATATTGTATGAGTTTTACAATTTTGTTACCATAGAAGATTATCAAATGAAAAATAGTTGCAGACGTAACTTTGTTTCAACTTCAAGTTGCACAGATAATAAATGCAACAAATGCCCCAAAAACATCCACTGTCGTCCAAAGAGGAAGTTGGGTTTCTATCCTCTTTGAACCTCTCCAAAGACATGATGATGCTCTTATCATCGAGTGATGAAAGGTTGGCTTGGGTTTCTATCCTCTTATGAGATGATAAAAGATGATAAAAGCATATAAAATCTAAATTGAATATAGTCCTTTATGCAAATATTAAATGTTCAACCATTTACGGATGATGGATGACCGCATCCGCGTCTGTATTGAAAGCGGCCAATATTTTTGTTCTGAACCTTTTATGCGTGATAAATTGACTCACCTTTTGCCTTCTATTTTTGTGACACGCATTGATTTGCAGCAGACTTACCTGGAACAAAATGAATTGGGAATTAGAAAAGGTCGAATGGAATCCCATATTAAAAGAGGTTACAAATGTTGTGATTCAAGTTATAATTAAAATTGGAAACGTTCGAGGACACACATCTAGTTACCTGGATGAGATCGTTTAGCGATAAGGTTGCCGAATGTTTTTACTCGACTACATCGAAGCAAAGGAAGGGTAATGAGTTTAACAGTTTATGTTTGTATGTATGTATGTATGTATGTGGATGCTCCACCTTCGTCGCCCCTATTGGTCCGACTTTGACAAGCGAGGTTTCAATCGATTCGTCTTCATCGCAAGAGTGTCATAGACTATTTTTTACCCGACCGTAGTCGTTTTAGTTTTGAACTTACGTCTTGCTAGTGTTATATATCTGTCTGATTTTTCACAATACAATTTCTACAAAGTACGGTGTTTTTAAATTACAACTGAACCTACTACATATTCGTCGACGATAAAGCAAGGAAACAATCCTATCAAGGAAAAAAAAAGCGTAATTATTACTTTAATATCCGTATCCTTATTATCACTAGTTTTAATACAGAGCTTGCTTGTTTGCTTGTCTGCTTCTCGTATGAGATAATGCTGGCCTCTGGTGTCAGTTTGTCAGATCGCCCGAGGGCCTCTGACACGGAGTAAATAATACTCATAGTACTACCCTCTGATCTTAAATACGTAAATTATTTTGCAGAATGCTGCATTAAATCTCTTCTTTAGTTTTATATCCTGTAATATTTTGTTTTTCTTCCTGAATAATTTGCATTTGAAGTTAATAGTTGATTCTAATAATATAGATAAATGTTTTTTTTATAAAATTAATTCAATAAATAAGATTTTGATAGAATGGGTATTGAATTATTGTCCGTGGTGACTATGTGATTCGTTAGTGATGCTTCATGAAAAATGTGTGGGGAGTGAATGGAGGTGCAAAAGACAGGAGCACGGTATCGTCAGTGGATTCTCCACCCACCACCATTAAGTACCACGGGGTTGCAACTGGCATTCCGCGTAACCTATTAAGTACCACGAGCTTTCAACTGGCGTACCGCGTATCCTATTAAGTACCAGGGCTTGCAACTGGCGTACCGCGAATCCTATTAAGTACCACGGGCTTGTAGCTGTCGAGCCGCGTATCATATTAAGTACCACGGGCTTGCAACTGGCGTACCGCGCATCGTATTAAGTACCATGGGCTTGCAACTGGCGTGCCGCGTATCGTATAAAGTACGATGGGCTTGCAACTGGCGTTCCGCGTATCCTATTAAGTACCACGGGCTTGCAACTGGCGTGCTTTGTATCGTATTAAGTACCACGGGCTTGCAACTGGCTTGTCGCGTATCGTATTAAGGACCACAGGCTTGCAACTGGCGTACCACGTATCGTATTAATTACCACGGGCTTGCAACTGGCATACCACGTATCCTATAAGTACCACGGCCTTGCAACTGGCGTGCCACGTATCGTATTAAGGGCCACGGGCTTGCAACTGGCGTACTGCGTAACCTATTAAATACCACGAGCTTGCAACTAGCGTGCCGCGTATCGTATTAAGGACCACAGGCTTGCAACTAGCGTACCACGTATCGTATTAAGTACCATGTGCTTCAAACTGGCGTACCACGTATCGTATTAAGTAACACGGGCTTGCAACTGGCGTACCACGTATCCTATAAGTACCACGGCCTTGCAACTGGCGCGCCGCGTATCGTATTAAGGACCACGGGCTTGCAACTGGCGTACCGCGTAACCTATTAAATACCACGGGCTTGCAACTAGCGTGCCGCGTATCATATTAAGACCACAGGCTTTCAACTAGCGTACCACGTATCGTATTAAATACCATATGCTTCAAGCTGGCGTACCGCGTATCGTGTTAAGTAACACAGGCTTGCAACTGGCGTAACGCTTATTGAGAACAAAGCTTTCAGACTATTATTATTGCCAACTTGTTTGACTTTTCGCTTTGAGCATCTAAGCCTCTCCTATTCTCGAAACTTGCGCTCCACACAAACGCTGCAATTGAATAAGTGAACACCCCGATTCATTCTATAAACTACTAGCTTTTCCGCCCGCAACTTCGTCCGCGCGAACTACTGTTTATCGCGAAAAAAAACATCCTACTTTCTTCTAGGATATTAAAAACCGATGCAAAAGTAGTTATAGCACCAATGCTCTCGATGTTTTTTGACATACTTGTTATTTTGTTGCCAAGGCAACCGTTTTTTAATATGAATAATCATCATTTTTCCAGTTTTCCCGTGGAAACTTACAATATTCCAGGATAAAAAGTATCCTATGCTTTATTATATTTAGGTTCTAGTAGTTCTAATTGACAACATAAAACGGCCAAGTTAGAGTTGGACTCGCGCACCGAGGGTTCCGTACCACCATCCCCCTTGCTATTATTTTTATGATATTCCCATTATTCTCTGAGAATATTAAGCTATTACAATTCGAAAGATACAGCCCTTTAAAGGTAGGACAGACAGACTGAAGGCATAGTTTAGCAATAGGGCTCCGTTTAATTTTCTAGAAATGCTTTAAAATTTTAATAATGAAATTGAATGTAATAGGTAATAATTAAATGGTATATAATTATCAATATTCATCCTCGCGGTAATATGAAGTATTTTGTGCTGTCGAGCTAGCTAGAGCTAAATTTCAATACGTTCTTACATTTGAAAATTAAATTCCTAAGCAAACTTAGTACTTCTAATCTGTATAACTCAAGGCCCGTGTTCCTGTGTTCTACATTCTTTTATGCTAGCTTTTTGTTCTCATTTTCAAAAGTTCTCTGCATGCTTAGCGTGATTTCATGGTAAACAGTAGGTCGTTACATTTACGCCCGCAAAACATGCCATTCCACATGTTTTCTGCGAATCTTACCGCACGTTACACGGCTTCAAACGAATTTTAGCATGATGGAAACATTTTAAAAGGTCGAAATATGCCAGTAGCAGGGAAACAGAACCACAGTAATACCGTAGGCAGTAGTGTACTAAAGAGGTTACATTAGATTATTATTTTTACTAGGAAAAAATGTTAGGAAAAATTTGTGAGCGAACCGAGTTCTTGTTGAGCGTGGAAAAGATAAAGTCAAATGTAAAGTAGAAAATATGCGATAAGTGGAAAATGCAAGTTTACATTTTGAAAGATATTTTACATGAGATAGCTGTCCGCATTATAAAGGTAAAATCAATTCAATCATAAACGGATGAGGCGATGTTGTGCGTCTAGTCATCCGTTGATGGAATGGGGATGGGGGAAATGAGCTGTGTCATTCTATCACTCACTATCCAAAATGTATACTTTAAAAGACCGAAAGACCACAACTTTTGACTTAAAGGTGCGGTCTTTTACAGTATACATCAACATCGCTCCAACATCGCCTAATCCGCACGAAAACATCATAAAACGTAGAAAATTTATTGCAAAGCCTAGGACCCAACCCGGTATTGTGGGATTCTAAGTTACACTATTGAACCGTTAGGCTACCATCAATCTTATTATTATTAGTAGTAATAAGAGCTATGGTAGCCTTATTATTAGCAATTATTGCCACAGATCGAACGCTTTTTTTAAATACTTTCAGTTACATAATAATAGTTCCCAAGCACTGTGATACTTTATTAGCGAATACGCGGAATAGTCTTCGAACGGCAGTTTACCGTTAAAATAATTGCGATGTGCCGCCTTGAACGGAGTAATCGTTCATTATTATTTCCATGAAAATTCATTTTTAATGTAATTGGAACTAAATGCTGGACGAGTTGTTGTTGACTTAGTAATGTAACTTCTGATTTTATATTTAACACTACATGTGCCGGCTTTGTCCGCGTTGTCATTTCTCTTGGTTAAAAGTAACCTATGTGTTAATATAGGACCAGGAACCAAAGTACCTATAAAGTACAATTTACTTCCAAAATTCGTTTAGCCGTCAAATAGTTCTTAATCGATTGCTCGGTTTCTTCATATTTTTTATTAGATACAAGGTACACAAAATTTTAAGTCAAAACCTATGCTATCCAACAGTGAAAACCGAATTTCAATCGGTCCAGTAGGTTCGCGTGATGCTCGAACATACATACAGGCACCATTTACATTCTAGTATTTTAAATCTCCTAGACAATTATTTTTATATTATTGACAATACAGAACTTTAGTTACCTACTGCTTTATTACTAGTGGCTCTGTGAGCTGTAGACCTCGCACTTACAAACTTTTTTGCAAACAATCTAACGGTGCTCAGTAGCGCCATCTAGTTACCTTATTGTAAAACTAACATTCATAACCAAGGTGCTCCAGCAATCCCTACCTAGTAGGTAAAGGGCTGTTTCTACTGGTAGAAACCTAAAAGTGAGAAATTTACTGCATTTTGAGGTACTGTTCTGCTCATCATGCCGAAGGTCCTCATCAGATATTCATCTCATCAGTTTTTTTCATAGTAGCTTTATCTATACTTATAATAAAGTACCAAAAAGTATGTACACCGAAGATAAATAAATAAAAATATCTTGGGAATTTAAAATAAGTTAATGACCAAGAATATATCATTTTTTTAAATCGTGTCTGATTGTTTGTTTTTTCACGCATCACGTAAAAACTTTTCACTGTTGCATAGCTTAGGATTTGACTTAAAAACTGGTGCACTTGATATCTTAATCAAGATGAGTAGAGAGCGGAGCAATCGATAAAAAACTGACGTCAGAACGAAGTTTTATGAAATTAGGTTGACCACGGGGGCAAAGACGTGGGCACAGCTAGCTAGTAGTAAATATATTTATCACAAGCTTACATTTTGCTATTGCAGGAGATAATCGAATTTAACTATTTTCATAAAGTTACCGAATCGTATTACAAAATATGCCATAAAGTCTCGTAGGGCTTGACGTAGCGATTATTGTGTAGCTTACACATGTGTCCGTAGACATGCTACGCCTCATCTACGAGGTTACGTTGCTAAGAATATTTTTATATTCAAACGAGCAGCAAAAATAGATGAAAAACTAATCTAAAAACCACGTACTTTTTTTGGAATACATTGCCATCGAGTTGTGAGCTACCGTGAAACTTTCAACCAGATATAAGTGCTCGAGTTTTATGTTACATGATTCCACCCGGAACGACGGACAAATAAGAAAGTGATTTAATAAAAACTTGGTATAATAGTTTTCCAGCAAAACCATTTTGCATTATTTCTTTAAAACAATAACGTTGTTTAATAACATTATTTCGTAAATACAGAGGCAGAGTTTTTTTTTCATTTATTCAATAGTCAGTAAGGGGAATCCCAATCTATCCCAAATAGCGGAAAATGCTTAAATAAACCATGGGCTCAATTTTAATTCAATTCAATTGTAAAGAAAATAAAAGAGTTTTTTTAAATATATCTTTTCAGAGATACTTACGCTTTTTGTTTATATTTAGTAATACGATTCGGTAACTTTATGAAAATAGTTAAATTCGATTATCTGCTGCGATAGCAAAATGTAAGCTTGTGATAAATATATTTACTACTAGCTGTGCCCACGTCTTTGCCCCCGTGGTCAACCTAATTTCATAAAACTTCGTTCTGACGTCTGTTTTTTATCGATTGCTCCGCTCTCTACTCATCTTGATTGAGATATCAAGTGCACCAGTTTTTAAGTCAAATCCTAAGCTATGCAACAGTGAAAAGTGTTTACGTGATGCGTGAAAAAACAAACAATCAGACACGATTTAAAAAAATGATATATTCTTGGTCATTAACTTATTTTAAATTCCCAAGATATTTTTATTTATTTATCTTCGGTTTACATACTTTTTGATACTTTATTATAAGTATAGATAAAGCTACTATGAAAAAAAACTGATGAGATGAAGATCTGATGAGGACCTTCGGCATGATGAGCAGAACAGTACCTCAAAATGCAGTAAATTTCTCACTTTTAGGTTTCTACCAGTAGAAACAGCCCTTTACCTACGAGGTAGGGATTGCTGGAGCACCTTGGTTATGAATGTTAGTTTTACAATAAGGTAACTAGATGGCGCTACTGAGCACCGTTAGATTGTTTGCAAAAAGTTTGTAAGTGCGAGGTCTACAGCTCACAGAGCCACTAGTAATAAAGCAGTAGGTAACTAAAGTTCTGTATTGTCAATAATATAAAAATAATTGTCTAGGAGATTTAAAATACTAGAATGTAAATGGTGCCTGTATGTATGTTCGAGCATCACGCGAACCTACTGGACCGATTGAAATTCGGTTTTCACTGTTGGATAGCATAGGTTTTGACTTAAAATTTTGTGTACCTTGTATCTAATAAAAAATATGAAGAAACCGAGCAATCGATTAAGAACTATTTGACGGCTAAACGAATTTTGGAAGTAAATTGTACTTTATAGGTACTTTGGTTCCTGGTCCTATATTAACACATAGGTTACTTTTAACCAAGAGAAATGACAACGCGGACAAAGCCGGCACATGTAGTGTTAAATATAAAATCAGAAGTTACATTACTAAGTCAACAACAACTCGTCCAGCATTTAGTTCCAATTACAGTAAAAATGAATTTTCATGGAAATAATAATGAACGATTACTCCGTTCAAGGCGGCACATCGCAATTATTTTAACGGTAAACTGCCGTTCGAAGACTATTCCGCGTATTCGCTAATAAAGTATCACAGTGCTTGGTAACTATTATTATGTAACTGAAAGTATTTAAAAAAAAGCGTTCGATCTGTGGCAATAATTGCTAATAGTAAGGCTACCATAGCTCTTATTACTACTAATAATAATAAGATTGATGGTAGCCTAACGGTTCAATAGTGTAACTTAGAATCCCACAATACCGGGTTGGGTCCTAGGCTTTGCAATAAATTTTCTACGTTTTATGATGTTTTCGTGCGGATTAGGCGATGTTGGAGCGATGTTGATGTATACTGTAAAAAACCGCATCTTTAAGTCAAAAGTTGTGGTCTTTCGGTCTTTTAAAGTATACATTTTGGATAGTGTGTGATAGAATGACACAGCTCATTTCCCCCATCCCCATTTCATCAACGGATGACTAGACGCACAACATCGCCTCATCCGTTTATGATTGAATTGATTTTACCTATAGAACCGTTAGGCCACCATCGCTCAAATGATGATGGATTCAAAGTGGCCATCATTTGTAAAAACAAATGATGGCCACTTTGAATTTGGTATTGTACAGCACAGACTATGGATATATTGGTGACCGTCACCGATAAGCGTGTACATGTGTGCATGTTTACTCCTTCCCATTTGCACATGATCCACATAAGTTACAACTTCCCCTTCAGTCCCGGCCCTTCTATATCCCAATGTAAAAGTATTTGAGTCTATAAATTCCATCTTCATTGGCGTAATAATTGTGTTTGTTCAGGGAAGCTTACTCCTTGAGCAATTGATTTAAACATAAAGAAACTCAAGAAAAGTTCCCGGAAAGGATCTTTTACGATCACGCATGTCTTTTTCCATTCAATTTTCGGCGTTATTACAAGGAGATAAGGGTTGTTGTAAATAGTACGTTTTATGGTCCGAAGACTTATGAAGAATATTTAAGGGAAAGTTTGCAAAAAGTTAATATTTCTCCGCGTATGAGGATTTGCAAACAAGATGCCGCGATGGAAATGTTTTCGGTTATTTTTTGCTGAGGGTCCAATGTTTGTTTATATATGTGAAGTTGTAATCAAATGATAAATATTTTTTGTATGTCAACTTTTACTTAGCTTGTGTGGCATATCATTTTGTGATATAACACGGCGAGTCCATTCTTAAGCCGCAGACTTAAAAAAGAATTTAATCAGCAAAATGCTTAATATGTAAAATAAAAATTTAATTCGATTTTGCTACTTAAAACGCACAAGAAGTAGTATGAACACATTTTTCTTATGTTACTACATTTTCATGAAAATCAACATTTTGATGTTCTGTTTCATAACAAATTAAGTATGAACTTCAGTCTTTCACTGCTGACCTTAACAAGACATAAGTTCAAAAACTATTACCCGACTACGGTCGTGTATAAATAGCCTATGACCCTCTTGCGATGAAGCCGAATTGATTGATACCTCGCTTGTCAAAATTGGACCTAGTTTTTATTTTAAATACATAACCCTTCCTTAGTTTCGCCGTAGTCGGGTAAAAAATAGCCTATGACACTCTATTACCTAAAGGTTAATCGATTGATAGCTCGCTTGTCAAAATCGGACCAATAGTGGCGACTCTATGGTAGAATATCCACATACCCATAAATACATAGACTGTTAAACTCATAACCCTTCCATTGCTTCGCCGTACTCGGGTAAAAATATGTGTTTCATGAAACAACTTTAGAAAAAAAACACAACTATTTGTGCGCTATAAGGAGTAGAATCCAAATTTGCGAAAAGGTTCCATAGTCTGTGCTGTACAATACCAAATTCAAAGTGGCCATCATTTGTTTTTACAAATGATGGCCACTTTGAATCCATCATCATTTGAGCGATGGTGGCCTAACGGTTCTATAGTGCAAATTAGAATCCAACGATACCGGGTTCATTACCTAGGCCCCGCACCAATGATTTTTCTAAGTTATGTGCGGTTTTCTATCGCTCCGTGCTTCGGAGGGCACGTTAAGCTGTCGGTCCCGGCTGTTATTGATTAATAGCAGTCGTTAAGCCATGTCAGAGGCCCTCGGGCGGCTTGACAAACTCTGACATCAGAGGCCAGCACTACCTCATACGACAAACAAACAATTTGTTTTTACAAGCTGTGTTAGTAGGCATATTAGAAACTTGCTTTTGCCCGCGACTTCATCTACGCGGACTACAGTTTATGGCGATAAAAAATATTTTCTACGTCACTCCTCAGGATTCAAACTATCTCCATACCAAATTTCGTCAAGATTGGTACAAACCGGCAGTCAGAGTCAGATTTAATTCATATGTTTATGCACAAAATTATAATTCCAATTCCAAAGTGACTGTCTTATGTATTAAAAGCTTTTATTTAACCTACTGTGTTATCTACACCTATAAACAGTACCGTGATATACCTACTGACTGACTGACTGATAGACAACGCACACATACATATTTATACATATTTATGTGTAGGTATATTGGAATATATGTGTATATATGTTTATTCATTGTATTCAGTTTTTATTATTTATTTGTTAGATTATAATGCACCACCGTCTTTGCCGTATATTAATTCCTTTCCATCCAAAGGTTGTCTGGAAGAGATCGCTTTTTAGCGATAAGACCGCCCATTGTCCCATTTATTTTGTATAAATGTTTTAGTTATTATTGTATTTTTTGTTCTATGTGGTGTACAATAAAGAGTTATCTATCTATCTATCTACCCTAAGCCGGAGGACATAGAGATTTGAAATTTCGAGGCAATATTCATTGAGTATTCTAGGGCTGCACTAGAGGAGAGTTTTTTTTTAAATTCCATCCCTAAGGGGATGGCAGCTAGCTATATAGAGATCGATGTATATTCTAAGCAAAACTTAATAATAGTCAAATCATGCAACATTGCAATCTAATACTGGAGAGTTCCTCTTGACATAATTCATGTCTAAATTTGGTACAATTAAACAAACACGCTGACTACGAAATAAATGATAAAATGAGTTTATTACATGAGTTTAAATGAGTTTTTATTGCCAAAAAGAGATTAATATAAGTGAAAACAAATAGGAAGAAAAAACAAACAGAGAAACATCAAACAAGATTGTCGGCGAACCCCAAACTAAGCACGAGGCCTGTATCTTGGGGAAAATAAATATTTTGTATCTTGTGATCTGATGATGGAGTCAGGAGCCAGAGGATGGGAAATCTTCACCATTGCTATTATATCTTTATGGGCTCATTTTTTGAAGCGACTACCCCTTAAGGCGGCTTTTTATAAGCTTACTTTGAAAAAGTATTTTTTAACTACATTTATTTTTAATCTGGTATCAGTGTTCCTGAGAGGCCAGAACATGAAAAATTGGTTAAACGAGTTAGTCGTTAGTTGTATTTTAATTGCCTCTAACCAATTATGTATTATAAAACTATTCAAAAACACTACCACTGTTTCCGAATCCCTACTTTATGTTTTTTATCAATATTAATGTTAATCAATATTCACCGGCACCGGAACCAATAGCCGTCAGTGGCATGCCTCGTGAAGTTGTTCAGGAGTACGTCTACCTTGGACAAACTCTTCAGTTAGGTAGATACAACTTCGAGAAGGAAGCCGGTAGGCGAATTCGGCTGGGCTGGGCAGCATTTGGGAAACTTGGTCAGGTCTTCTCGTCGCCCATCCCACAATGCCTGAAGACAAAAGTCTTCAATCAGTGCGTCCTACCCGTGATGACATACGGAGCCAAACGTATGTCATCTTGGACACTGACTGTGAGGCTGGTCCACAAATTCAAGGTCGCTCAGCGTGCTGTGGAACGAACTATGCTCGGGGTTTCTTTAAGGGATCGCATCCGAAATAAGGTGATTCGGCAGAGAACGAAAGTTACCGACATAGTTCAAAGAATTAGCAAGCTGAAGTGGCAATAGGCCGGTCACATATGTCGAAGAACCGATAACCGATAGGGTAGGCGACTTCTTGAGTGGAGACCCCGTGTAGGCAAACGTATTGTAGGACGCTCTCCGACTAGATGGAGCGACGATCTGCGTAAAGTAGCTGGCAGCAATTACATGAGAAGAGCCGAAGATCGGGCTCAGTGGCACGCATTAAGAGAGGCCTATGTCCAGCAGTGGACGAGTACAGGCTGATGTTGATGATGAATGTTAATCAAGTTTTTTTTACACGCCTATCTCTTTCTGTATACTAAAAGCTTTAATACAATACCCTTCGTAGTATTTACGGTCAACTTTATAGTTCTTAAACCTTTTACAAGATTATCTGTTCAAAAACATATGCAGCTTAGTCTATGCATTAAATTTCACATATTACTGAACATCATTCAAATCAACTCGTTCATTCAAAATCCGACACAAATCCAGTCAGCTTGCGGCTAACGTCTGCTGTCTAACTAATGGACATAACCACAAACGATATTTGGTTGCCCGATAATGGATTTACCGATAATTACCGATAATACCACAGATGTATAGAAGATGTTAGTCACCACAGATAGTGTTCAAGCGAAATAATAGATTATAAAAAATACAGCGAAAAGATCCATAACTTCGCATTAAAGCAAGCGTGGCATGTGTTGTACATTCGATGTCATTACAAGAACTGTTTACCGCTGAGAATAATATTGGCTAACTATTTATGTAATTTTATTTTTTAAATAGAAGATTTTTCAAGTTATTAAAAATAATAATAATAAATATGTTTATTCGAACACTGATTATTTAAAAAACAAAACATGAGCCCTGTCTCCTGGAGAAGCGTGAGCTGTGTACCAGAAGACAGTACATCCCATTTAAAAGTATAAGATCAGTACATACTCGTAGGTAATACTAATTTAACATGTACATATTTAAAGTTAAAAATAGCACCATAGCGTCGCCCCTATTGGTCCGATTTTGACAAGCGAGTTGTCAATCGATTTATCTTCAGGTATTGTATAATAGACTATTTTTTACCCAACTACGGCGAAGCAAAGGAAGGGTCAAGTGAACAAACTAAAAACTTGGTCCGATTTTGACAAGCGAGGTATCAATCGATTCGTCTTCATCGCAATCAAGAGTGTCATCTTGAAATTAAGCCTTTTTACCCGACCGTAGTCTGGTTTTATTTTTTGAACTCATGTCTTGTTTAGTACATATATTTGAAGTTTATTTAAAGAATTATTTATTGTGTTTTTGAATACTCTCTTGCCATAATACTGAGTCGGAATCAAACTAAAATAGTTGCGCAACAGGTAAACTTAAAGCGCCTACTTAGATCCAATATCGGGCATTGACGATCAACTTACGGTATCTATTTCCTCTATATCTGTGGGCGGTACCTAGGATTTGCCGATAGCAACCGATGCTGCAGAGATAACTGATAACTATCGGTGTAGGTGGTTAACCATTTCCGTGGATCACTGGGCTCAATTTGGATCCAGTTAGCAAGCTCATCGTTAAATTTTCATCGGAATAATTAATTTCAAATTTTTCGCCAATATAGACACCGTTAGCACATGGATGCACGTTGATAAGCTTTAGATTAGAAAAGAAGGCCGTTAACCTGGTAGTAAAGCGCTTGACATAGCAATAACACTTTCACTTAGAATCTAGGATTCACTCAGAAAATTGCAATGTGCGAAACTTTGACTTTTTTCAAATCTAATGCTCGTAGGTAGGCAAGTAATTTCACTTGATATAAGGCAGACCCCTCCCCTCAGTAAAGTAGCTGAAATGTAAGTAAGTGTGAAAGGGAGGTTTACTGTACCTACTCTCTTTCATTGTCCCACATCCTCAGTTTTTTGCTTTTCTATATCTATACTAATATTATAATGAGGAAAGATTTGATTGTTTGTATGTTTGTTTGTTTGTTTGTAATGGATAAACTCTAAAAATACTAGACCAATTTTAAAAATTATTTCACCTATAGAAAGCTACATTATCAGCGAGTAACATGGGTATTAATATATTTTTTAAATATCGCCCCCTTTGGTTCGATTTTGACAAGCGAGGTGTCAATCGATTTGTCTTCAGGTTTAAAGTGTCATAGGCTATTTTTATAACCCGACTACGGCGAAGCAAAGTAAGGGTTATGTGTTAAAACTAAAAACTGGGTCCGATTTTAACAAGCGAGGTATCAATCGATTCATCTTCAACGCAAGAATGCCATAGTAGTCGGGTTTTAGTTCTGGAACTTATGTCTTGTTGAGAATCGAGTCGGGCTAGTTCGTTCTACACCAGTCTCAAAAAGATCTTATTTTAAAATCAGTAAAACAAGTCTTGTGATATGATAAACGTATCAGTAGTGGCTTGTAGACTGGCTATGATAGCACAGGGCCTAGGGATATTAATGTTTGCTATTGCCTTCCATTTGATATACTAAGACGGACGCCGTACGTAGGAATTCAATATCAGAGGCCAGTATTGTGTGGAGCATTCCCTTTATATTAACAAATGCCTGGACAGCGTCCAAACTGAGTATTATGAGCCGGACAGTATTGTTCAAGATAGCAGCACGACGGGCAGGAAATAAGAGGCAGGAAATAAGGAAATAAGCCTGTTATCAGAGGATACATCTAAAGCCCGGTCATGATGCAGAGATAATTTCGTACATTGACCCCTAACTACCTATCTCTATCGCTCGCGCACAAATGTATTGCTGTCACGCTCGCGCATTAGTGATGAGTGAGCGCGACTGCAATAGGTACATTTATGAGAACTTAGTAGGTATCTACTCGTTTCTTATTAAGAGCAACCCTCCGCATGACATTTATGAGGGTGTTCTTTGCTTTGCCACCGATATTATCCTTTGAACGTTATTTGTGTTTGTTACTGGATTGCGTAAAGAATTATTTGGAAGACCAAATAACATTAATAAATGATTGTGTTAATTTTCATTTGTGATAGTCTTATTGCGACTACATTTGTTGGAACACACACTTTTACTCCCAGGTTAAACCATCAGGAAACAGACTCCAGCAAGAAGTTTCACGTCTTAGCGCTATACGTATACGCATGAAAGATGTGGAAGCAGTTCATTTCGTGACTATCGGTGGAATATTCACCATATAACAGCGGCGCATCGCCTTAACACACATAGTCAGTATAATAAGTCGTCCAATGACGGTATGGGAAACTAGATCAGATTAAACAAAACATTTTAGCGTTTTTACATAATGTTTTTTTTACAGGAAACTTAATTTGTGTAAAGGAGACATTTGTTGTCATTTGTTAAATAAAAAGAACCAAAACAGTGCCAATATCTAAATAAAGAAGCAACAAATGTAGATTAACAAATGTAGATTAAAAAACTAATTTAAAAACTACTTTTGTTTATGCATTCTCCTCTATTTGTAGGCTACCCTGAATTTTTTAGCAGTGAATAGTGCTCGAAATTTGAGTTGCAAGATTCCACTCGGAACGACAGACAGACAGACAGACGGAGAAGAAAGTGACTTAGTAAAAGGGTGGTAACAAGAAAATGTATCTTTTTCCTCAACAAAGTCAGCAAAGCCTTTCCACCTGTAACATAAAAATACCTTTGGTAAACGTTTATTCACATTAAACATTAACGCCGCGAAAGATGGCGCTGAATGAATAAATCAGTACCCAATATGGGATACTGTTGTCTTCGTGAATATTTAAGTGAACGGTAATCGCTTCCAGCGTACTTAGGTTAATCTTTGCATCGGTGCTGTCTTTAGCTTAGTAAATGATTTGTTAATTGGCCATTTTTGGGATCACTTGCTTAATTAATTTCAGAGATCATTTGTTAAATATAAATTTGCCGAAAATTGTACTTTTCTAATTGAAACAATATCCGATGGAAAACCAAGCTAACCGACACAGCTCAAAGGATAAGCAAGCTAAAGTGGCAGTGGGCTGGTCACATTTCCCGACGAACCGTTATCGGTTGAAGAAATCTCGAGTGGAGACCACGTTTAGGCAAACGTAGTGTAGGACGCCCTGTGGCCAGGTGGAGTGACGACCTGCGAAATGTATCTGGAAGAAAATGGATGAGGAGAGCTGAAGACCGAGCTCAGTGGCTTGCATAAGGAGAGGCCTACGTACAGCAGTGGACAAATATAGGCAGATGAAGAACTTGAAACATTATATGTTCCATAATATTAAAATTCACCATAATTTAAACCATGGTAAAATATATAGCTTTTTTTCATTATAGTATATTTTTTGCCACGATTGTTCATATGGTTGTGAGCTCCAGCCAAGGGTCAACTATTTGTTTCGCGTTGGACTAGCTAAACTATTAAATTATGCATCAAATAATCAGCCTATGTTGGTTGTCCCTCTATCTAAGACAAACTACAAAGATGTGCAGCTGAAACTGACTCAAAACTTCAATATCCTATAAATATTTCCAGTCCCACAGGGCGTTTCCTAGTCTTTAGCTTATACATGCCAAGGTCACACATTTCCGCCAGCCCATGTAATATTAAAGCTAACGTCTGCCTCGCGCCGTACTACGGCGTTACGTATATGGCACAGAATATATATTAGTACTAACGGCAACGGGAGGTGATGCTGAATTAATCAGGGACGGTAGAGATTAGTTTGGGAATGGATGAGAGACACGGCGGTAGAAAGAGATATGAGTAGATGACTATAATATAAAAATAGCACTGAACTCAATACATTTTAATATGTACGAGGATTTAGATTTAGCACCATTTCCATTTATATCATATCGGGTCACCTAACACACTTCATAACGCCCGACGCATTGACATTATATTTTAAAAATAACGAGCTTATCTTTACAATAGACGCATATGATGTGTAACATCTGACATCTCACCTTAGTAGCAATATTAATATACTCTAGCACCGCGTGCACTCATTGGTCAACTGTGAATTAGCAACTACTTCTTTTGATCTATCTGAACTTACTTTTTGTCAGAACATTGTATGTCTTGCTAACTGAGCCGGGAACCATTCGGCTGATATACAGAAGTACCTGAGTTCTATTCTCGACTGAAGTGTTTATTTTGCACATCAAAAAATGCGATGGCTACTAGCTTGATAGAACCGCGCGCGCTCCTTGGTCAAATCAAATAGCGCGCGCTTCCTCGGCTTTCTATTACACTTTCGGTTACGCTTTGTCTAACATATTTCACGAAATCACTCCCATAGATTTCAGGAAAGCGAGCGGATAGACATCAAACTGTTTTCCGATTTAGAGATTTAAGTGAACCCTATAAACCTTATTTTCAACATGGCTGCCCAATAGTTACCACAGCCTACAATCGCGAAATTTTGATTTAAACTTACATTAGACGTACATAGTATTAAAAAACAGAATTGAAAGTGCTATGATCAAGGACAAACTGAAGTAAATGGAGATGGAGTTAATGCGATAGTGACCATGTCAGTATAAAAAATCTATTAAGCTGGCTTCTCATTAGCTTGTTATCTTATTTGACCCGAAATTGTAGCAATCCCATTATTCATTGTATTTAAGCATCCCTGTCCCATATATCGATAAGTCTCATAGATTACGAAGGACCCGTCCCATAGATTAGGTGCTGTACATCTCATATCCGTCATTGGTTCACACTAGGACAGATAGGTGAGATGTGGTGTAAAATAAGAGCTGTGTCAAAATACAAAGTGTGGTAATAAACATCAGTCTTGTTTTTTTTTAATGTAATTACTATTGGTTATAAATTTTTATAAACCTACTAGCTTTACCGCCCGCAACTTCGTCCACGCGGACTACAGTTTATCGCGAAAAAAAGCATCCTATGTTCTTCTAGGATATTAAAAACCAATGCAAAACTAGGTATAACACTAATGCTCTTAATGTTTTTTGAAAAACTTGTTATTTCGTTTCCATGGCAACCGTTCCTTACAGCGAGTAATCAACATTTTCCAGTTTACCCTGAAAACTCGCAGTTTTCCGGGATAAAAGTATTCTATGTTTTATTCTAGGGTATAAGATATCTCCATTCCGAATTTCATCAAAATCCGTCTAGCCCTTATCGCGTGAAAGCTCCCCAAACAAACAATCAAACAAATAAAGAAACAAACAAACAGACAACGTTTCACTTTTAGAAAGAAAAGAAAGGAAGAAAAGACGTTTATTGTGCACAACACATGTTACAAGATAAAATAGTAAAGTACTTAACTATATAAACATTAATGCATCACAAAAGGAGCAAATTCAGCATACGAGTAAATGCTGCGAGGACAGTAGTCTCGCAACGCTGGTTTTCAACTCGCTCCTTTCTCACATGTAGGTTTTAAAGCATATAAAGCAGGTAGTTACAAATTAATTCGTTATATACATTATTATGGATTATGGATGATGTAGTACGATCAAATCGAATCAAAATATGTTTAGTCACATGGGCCCCAAGAGGGCATTCATGGAAGTTAACTGATTTCCACCGTATTCGGAATACATGCATTTGAAAAGAACCGGCATGAAACTGGATGGCATTTTTTGATATATTCCTTCAGTTCCGTCGATACACATAGTTGATGTTATAAGTAAAATAATATGTATGTATAATCTATCTATATATAAAATAAAGCTTATAAATTAATCTTATAATAAAGTAGTAAGAACGAAAATGTATGTACAAAGAAGATAATTTAAAAGAAAATGGTCTAGGGTACTTAAAATAAGCTACTGAATACGTATATAACATTTGTTTTAAATCGTGTTTGTCTGTCAGTTTGCTAATTTATTTGTCTGTATGTTTGTTCACGCATCACGTAAAAACTACTGGACCGATTGCGATGGGGTTATCACTGTTGAATAGCTTAGGGTTTGACATAAAATCTGGGGTACTTGGTATCTTAATCCGATAATTAGATACCAAGCAATCGATAAAAAAACTATTTAACGGCTGAAATAACCATGAAGAAATGTAGTTTATTGTACATTATAGGTACTTTTGGTCGCGGGCAAAGCCGCGGGCACCGCTAGTGTAATAATATGCGATACTATATAGAAATACACCTACGTGTAACTCAGTGACGGCTGCAATCCACAGTAATGCAGAAAATAGGACAATTCTACTCTCATTTAATTAATTAATTAAAAAAGTGTACACTTGGAGGACTTAATGCTAGAAAGCATTTTTTACCAGACATCCTGGTCGTGCAAAAAAAATTGTCGGGAGTGCGGCAAAATGTAAAAGAGATCTGAAATTGATTAAAAATTCCATAAGGTATATAATATCTATATATCTTCTATACTTATAATAAAGGAATAAGAACGAAAAAGTCTGTACAAAGAAGATAATTAAAAAAGTAATGGTCTAGGGTACATAAAATAAGCTACTGAACAAAAATATAACACTATAAAAATTCGTGTCTGTTTGTTTGTCTGTCTGTATGTTTGTCACGTAAAAACGCGCATCACGTAAAAACTACTGGACCGATTGCGATGCGGTTTCCACCGTTGGATAGCTTATGTTTTGACTTAAAAACTGGGGTATATCTCAATCCGATGAGTAGAAACCGAGCAATCAGTAAAAATATTTTTGACGTCTGAAGGAATTTTGATCAAATGTTGGCATACTGATATTTTAGGCCCTGGAATAGCACAATGACTACTTTTAACCTACAGAAGTAACCACGCGTGCGAAGCCGCGGGCATCAGCTAGTACTTACGCGGACTACAGTTTATCGCGAAATAAAGTATACTATTTTCTTCTAGGATTTTAAAAACATGCAAAAGCAACGCTCTTGATGCTTTTTGACAGACTTGTTATTATTTCGTTTCCATGGCAAGCGTTCCTTACAGCGAGTAATGAACATTTTTCAGTTTTCCCGTGGAAACTTACAATTTTCCGCGATAAAAAGTATATATGTTTTATTCCAGGGTCTAAGCTATCTCCATTCCAAATTTCATCAAAATCTGTCCAGTCGTTATAGCGTGAAAGCTCCCCAAACAAACAAACAGACGTTTCACTTTTATATATTGGTGTGGATATTCTACGGATAAGAAATATGAAATCATAAAATTTAACTAGTAAGAGAAGCAAAAAATTCCAGTTTTTTTAAATTTATTTTTAATCTTAATGTATTAAAAGTATATTGCTGTTAAACTTTGGTATCTACAGTTAATTCATTCAATAGCCGTACTACCACTAATGCAAATGAGTTGTTGAGAATAGCTTTTGTGTGTTTGGGAGTGGCCAGAAGTAAATTGAAAGCGGACCGTAATTGGCGGTCATAGATACCCTGTGAGGAAGGAAAAATACTCTTATATTGTATCTTATTGTTGCTCATCACGCCGAAGATTCTCATAAGATCATCACAAAAAAATTATGAGACCAACTTAATGTTACTTAAAAGGTTTTAAATAAAACCATTGAAATCGGATCTAATAAGACGGAGATATTGCTTAGCCTCCTTTTCGCCCTTTTTTGGAGGAAGTACCACTCCAATCAAAAATCACCGACGACAATAAAAACAATAAACCTGTATACCAAGTTTCGTCCAGATCGGTTGTAAAATACGACCCGTAGAGGAGTACCAACAAACTGACAGTTGAAAGCAAATTGATTGTACTTGAAGTAGACTTGAGCTTGCTTCGCTCGCTCAATCAACAAGGGGTAAAATCAGGCTCCTAATCTAAACTTTCTCCTAACTCATCGCAACCTAGATCAGAATTAGTTCAATGAGACAAATCTACCCCCTACTTCTTATTCCTTGAACCCCTAAACCCCGGCTTATATGTGGACGCAGCCGGCTAATAGGAGAGTAATTTGTTGTCCCGTCGATACGTCCGCCAGATAGCGAGCTAGTGACCCCCTTTGACTTCAGTTAACTCATGAAGTTTGTTGGTGAATCTGATCGACGTTCCGTCATATTTGATCTGTGGGGAATTTGTGTCGGTATACAGTCTGCATGCACTTACTGGTGTAGAATATTTTGTTGCTCGAGTTTGGTTGAAGATAACATTTGAATTGAGGAGATTATAGGGCAAAATTTAGGGCCCTGCGCAAGTTAAATACTTACTAATAATATACTTACTAATAATAAAGCAGTAATCAACAAAAAGTCAGTACAACGAAGATAGTTAAAAAAAAGGTCTTAATACAAGACGGTTCAAAAACTAAAACCCAACTACGGTTAGCTAAAAAATAGCCTGTGACACTCTTGCTATGAACGTATCGTTTGATACCACAATTGTCAAAATCGGATCAAACTATAAAGTTTGAACATATAACCCTTGCTTTGCTTCGCCGTAGCCAGGTGAAAAAAAAGCCTATGACAGTCTATAAATGAAGACGAATCGTTTGATACCTCGCTTATCAAAATCGGACCAAGATTTTAGTTTGAACACATAACCCTTCCTTTGCTTCGCCGTAGTCGCGTAAAAAAATAATAGCCTATAACACTCTATACCTGAAGACAAATCGATTGATACCTCCCTTGTCAAAAATCGGACCAATAGGCATGGTATGTATTTATGTGGATATGTAACATCCACATACCCACATACATACAAATATAGACTTTAACACTCATTACCCTTCCCTTTCTTCACCGTAGACAGGTAATAAGCTACTGAACGAATCATTTAAAAAAAAATGCAGACTGTCTGTATGTTCGCGCATCACGTAAAAACTACTGGACCTATTAAAATATGGATTTCACAGTTGGATAGCTTAAATTTTGATTTAAAATGTGGTGTACTTTATATATCATTCCGATAAGAAGAAGCCGAGCAATCTATAAAAAACTATTACACGGCTGGATTATTTACTTTTGGTGGAATAACCCGAAGGTTACTTTAAACCCAGATAAAGGATCACGCGGGTAAAGCCGTGGGCACAGCTAGTACATTATGAGAAAGTTGTGGAGTATCAAATAGACAGCTTTGAAATGTCACGTGAGTATTTTAAACAAGAAAGTTGGAGTATGGAGTCACATCAATTTGGTCAAAGATTGAAAAGTCAATTTGAAATCAATGACGCCATTTAATCCAGCCAATTCTCACCGCCCTATCAAAATCAATGCAATTATGATTCAAGTAAACTAGAGGTAATTAAATAGATTTAAAATGCAAATAGCACTTTGATAGTGTTGCTTTGTTTCAGTCAAGCTATTAGGAAATAGCTCAGCGGGGTCTAGAGTTCACCTTCAAACAAGATTGACGCTGACCTGATTCTTGAATGCAAGTGTCTTTGTTAGGGAAGTGGTTTCGACGACCATTCTGGCTAGATGAGTTTCGAGAGGGGAAGGTAGTCTAGGTTTGGTGGTCCGAGTTTCTAAGGTTACATTTCTTAATAACAATTTGTATTGTATAATAGCCCCGGCTTCGCACGGTTAGACCCCCTCCATTCCTATAAAAATGAAACGAGTCGTTTTTCCAACTTCTCGTCACTTTATGACTTTTTTTTGTATGGCGTTTATGTCAAAAGCTAAGCGAAAACGGTTCGTTTTAGGAACCGGCTATAGGTTTATCTATGACTAGTTTTCCCACCCACGTCTTCGTCCGCGCGGACTAGTGTTTATCGCGAAAAAAAGCATCATATGTTCTTCTAGGATATTAAAAACCAATTCAAAAGTAAGTATAGCACTAATGATGCTCTTGATGTTTTTTGACAGACTTGTTATTTCGTTTCCATGGTAACTACAGACCATTCTGTGATGGCAACCGTTATTTACAGTGAGTAATCAACATTTTCCAGAGTTCCCCGTGGAAACTTACAATTTACCGGGATATAAAGTATCCTAAGTTTTATTCCAGGGTATAAGCTATCTCCATTCTAAATTTCAGCAAAATCCGTCCAGCCGTTATCACGTGAAAGCTCCCCAAACAAAAAAACAAACTGAAAACTTTTCACTTTTATATATTGGTATGGATACACAAATTTTCGATTCTACCAGTGTTTTGATTGACTAATTTAAACAAAAAACTGTTATTGTAACTTAAATATAATAGTTAGGCGTATAGCCTCTAGGACTTTTTTTTGGGTAATGATTGGTACTATAAACATATAGTACATTATTTTATATATCACCAATAGTTTACGCTGTTACAACTCCTTTTTTCTAGGTGGGTACGGGCAGCAGAAAATTCACAAAGACACATAGGGCTTTACATACATTTATTTCCGGCATTTATCAATCAGTGCATCAGTTTAGTATTAGTATTAGTTTTAAATTTTAGGTTAATAGGTTAGTTTTAGAGTTATATTAGAATAGTTAATAAGTAATTAAGTACCCAGATGTATTTTAACTAGTCGCCAGCTAATTCTCATAAGTGGTCGGTGACTATAAGACCGCACAGGGTTCGGGTCGCTTGAGGTCTGGTGGTTGTTTTAAATTCAGGTAAAATTAAGAAGGGCGCCACTCGCATAGAAGATGCGAGACTATTAGGGAAATACCGCTACGGCTTAAGCCCAGTTTTTCGCAGAACGATCCTCAGGCTCGTATAGAGATGTTGAGTACTCCACGGGCAGGTCCGGGTTCCCCGGGTAGATACCGCAGAACCGGTCTACTCCCCGTCGAAGCGGACACCCGTTGAGACGCAGATGGCACCGGGCTGACCCGTAGGGATGAAATTAAAAGTGGGGGTTACCCCCCACTTGGGACCTCCTGAAATTTTCGAAGGAGACCTAAGTGTGGGTTTCGTGAATAATAATTCCGCAGAAATACGCGATAAAATAAGAGACCGGCATGCGGTGGGATGCTTTCTCAACTATAAAGCAGCCCGGACATGAGTGATGTCATAAATTAACGCAGATTGTATCACGATTAGCGCCATCACATGTTATGAAAATTGCATAGATCGCTAAAATATGAAAAGAAACGTGAGGTTACGTACCAAAACACAAGAAGCCACCCAAAACCGGCGTGGCGTTCGTACCAGCCAAAAACCCCAACTAATGGTAGGTCGCCGGCACAAAAAATCCCCACAGCTGGAGGTTGAAACTTCGGTCTGCAAGCGAACAAAAACACATCACAATACGATCCACTGAAACACCATGAAATTCCTCACTATTTCTAAAAACTCACCGAAGTAATATGATTTGACGTGTCGTCGACAAGAAACAGAGTTTCAATGTGACCTTAATGGCCGCGTCAATAGGGATGATCACGACAATTAGTGATGTAGAAATCTATGAAATCGACTACAATTCGATGCACCAACTTCGACGCATGCGCGAACAATCCTAGCGCATCTGACAACTGACAAGTAACCAACGGTCATTGGCACTGACAGATGACTGACACAGGTTAGTTTGGAAACCAAAATATTATTGAAGAGTATGATTTCGGGATATTTACTAAGTTAATGCCTGTAAATGTGATAAATTGGAAGTTTATGATCCGACATGATTGAAAAAAGGTAAATTGCGACAAAATGCTTGAAATCAGGCGTCACAACGCAACGCACGCCAAATAAAGACTTTCTTAGGTAAATTTTTGATACCTCGTGTTATACGAGGGTGGATTGAAAAGTACTCGGCCTAACATAGATCCATTCAATTCTAAAAATCAAATCTACTCACATTATTTAGTTCAGTTCAGACTAGATCATTGTGTGAAGTTCGAAACGTGTGCGATAATTAGTTGTGATTTTATATTTTTATTATAATAAATATTAAAACTGGCGTGTGGCATCTCAATCCGATGAGTACAGTACAGCTAGTCTGAAATAAAGCTCGAAATTTCGTACTTTTAATACCACGTTGAGACATTGGTTTTTGTGAACCTCCTCCTTTTGAAGGCTTTTAATAATTCCTCCACTTCTCTTTTTTACCTCATTCACGTACATATAACATTTTTATACATTTTGTTAATTCGTTCACGTTCTTGCCTAACGGAAGTGTACTATTTGTACTATATGAATTCCCGCGGCGCCACTCGTGTCTCCGAGAATATTCCGCCGCTACGAGTGTGGGTCGAGGGGCTTCAATATGGAAATTGCAGGTGGCACTCGTAGAGCCCTCTACGAACACCCCATCGGCAAGGAAAATATTGCCCTTGGAGATATTTTCGAGGTAGTATTTTTTACATCCATGTTTTTTTTTCTTATTGTAAACCAGCTACGCCCCGCGGCTTTGCCCCCGTGATCATTTTTCTGGGAAATAAATAATAATCCAATTCCAAACTATCCTACAGTGAAAACCGCATTTCAATCAATCCAGTAGTTGTTACGTAATGCGTGAACAAACACCCAGATAGACATACAAGATTTTTTAAATGTTATATTATTGTTCAGTAGCATTTTTTAAGTCCTCTAGCTTTCTGTTACTGGATGTAAATTTCTAGATTTATTTACTAGATTTATTTGTGACAAAAAATGTGTTCGTGTTCATAATGATAGAAATCGTGTATTGTCTGCAACATTAACGTATAATTTGATTTTTAAACTCTTCTATCTAGAGCGAATAGTCAATGAAATAATATATTACATACTTATTCTGTTATCCTCAAAGTACATAGTAGTAGAACACCAAACATGTACTTGTATTTAATTTTTCTATTAAGGTATGTAATCATTGTTTCTTTTAGAATTTTTTGTTTTATCATGTTGGCACACTGCGTTCGTGATGTCCCAAAAAGGTTTCGGCAGAAAATCAGTGCCAAGGTTTATGGCCTTAGCGTTTACAGCATTTTTCTTACTTATCAATTTGTTTGTGTAATGTAGTGTGTTGTTATAAATAAACGTATTTAATTTCTTTATTCTTTTCTTTCAAGACTGAGTCAAGTTGTATCTAACTTCTATTATTTTAGCGGTTGTAAAGAGTCAAGAGAGTTTCAAAATGCAAATTCTAGAGCCACTTGCGTCTCGCGTAGAGCTCTCCATGAACACCCCATTGGTAGAGAAAATATTGCCTCTGGAAATCCTTTTACCAAGTTATTGAGGAAGATTATAGCAAGGTTGATGCTGGAAAATGAGACTATTTGTATAATTTATCGTTCTGTTCTGATAGTAATATGGAATTGACAGAAATGTTCGCCAATTTTAATTTTAAAGAGAGAAATGAAGAAACTATATATGACTAGCTGTGCCCGCACGCGTGGTCATTTCTCTAGGTTAAAAGTACTCTATGTGCAATTCCAAGACCTAAAATACCAATATACCAACATTTGGCCAAAATTCCTTCAGCCGTAAAAATGTTGTTTATCGATTGCTCGGCTTTTACTCATCGGATTGAGATACCAAGTACCCCAGTTTTTAAGTAAAACCCTAAGCTATCCAACTGTGAAAACCAGTCCAGTAGTTTTACGTGATGCGCAAACGAACATACAGATAAACTAACCGACAAAAAGACACCAAGGGGATTTTTAGAAATGTTATATTCTTGTTCAGTAGCTTATTTTAAGTACCCTAAACTGTTTTTTTTTAATTATTAGTGTTGATTTCGTAGTAAGGGATATAAGGCTACATAGTAGGTAAATTCAACTTTTTTCGTTTTATGGGGAAGATCTATGGACAGTGGACTTCTTCCAGGTAATAATGATACAATGATCTCTTCTAGAGACAGTAGTACCTAATCTTATGTATACATATAAAACAGCACCGTGACATACTGACTGACAACGCTCAGCCTAAACCAGTGGACCTAGAGATTTGAAATTAGAAGGAAATATTCCAGATGCACAAGGGATGGATTTTTGAAATGCTCTAAGGGTGTGAAAGGAGGTGGCAAAGTTGTGAGTCGCAGCTAGTGTCATATAATCAAACAAAACAGTATCATAATATCATCACGCGCCACAATGTTCGTACTTTATATTTCAGCAGGATTTAAACAACGACAAAATTTAGGTAAAACTGTTTCCAACCTTTGTGAACGTCACGATCTCGCTCGTCGGACACGCTCGACCTAGCCGGTTCTTACCATACATTTTCAAGCTGTCAATTTTAAATTCACCGTGGTTTAACTAAAAAACAACATCGGTGAACACTAGAGCCACTAAAAAACTGGTACCAGAACGGTCAAAAAAAATCTGCCTTCACGCATGGCTGTTAAATAAAACTAAAAACGAATCCTGGTATACCGACGTGACACTTGTCACGTTCATGGTGTACTGGCGTGACGCTTGTCACGTTCGCTTTGAGAGTTACTGACGCACCTCAAATATATTCCACTGCTTCATAAAACCGACGCGTTTCTGACATATCCCAGATTTTACTGGCGAAAATGTAAAAGTAAACTAAACGGGCGAGGCATGAAAATGTCGTAAAATCCATACTTCCATATTTATATTATAAAAACGAAAGTAACTCTGTCTCTGTCTGTTACCTTTTCACGACTAAGCATCATCATCAGCCTATACCAGTCCACTGCTGGACGTAGGCACTTTCCTAATGCACGCCACTGAGCTCGGTCTTCAGCTCTCCTCATCCATTTTCTTCCAGCCTCTTTCCACTCCACCTGGCCACAGGGCGTTCTACACTTTTCCTACGTTTGCATAAGCGCGGTCTTCACTCGAGAAATCTATACGAATAAACGGCGGAACCGATTTTGATGAAATTGTGTATGTAGATAGATTTAACCCTGGGGAAGGACTTTGATAATTTTTATCATGGTAAACTGTAGTCCTTACTTTTATACATGCAGATATTGTGTCATACCTGTTGCTATTCAATGAACCTGTCCAATCCAATCCTACTCTGTTCGCTGTCATTATTACCTTCACTAAAGATGGAAAGGTGTTTTTTTTTTATAATAACGTCTTGGCAATCGTTTGAGCACAATTTCACACTGTCCGTTGCCTAGTAGAACAAACAAACTAATAATAAGTTCGACAGAACAAAGATTAGAAGCCTGGATTTGAATCCAGCCTCGTGGACCTACTTATACATTATCTTCTTCTTCTCCTTAGCCTATCTTCCCACTATTGGATATACATCTCCTCTCCTACATATTATAGAACATCTGAATTGCCCGACACAATGTATTGATCCATCTCGCACTGGGCCGACGTGTTGGATTACGGCCCTTTCTCTTTCACCAACTTTACTGGGCCAACGAGTTGGGATTACGGCACTTTCTCTTTCACCAACTTTACTGGGCCATCGTGTTGGGATTACGGCATTTTCTTTTTCACCAACTTTACTGGGCCAGCGAGTTGGAATACGGCCCTTTCTCTTTCACCAACTTTAGTGCGCCAGCGTGGAGGATTAAGACCCTCTCTCTTCTGAAAGAAGGTCCATGTCCCAACTGTAACAGGCTGATGAAGTATTGGACACATTGGTGTTGGTCTGACAGGACTGAACATCGAGGCAGTTCTCAATCTTTTATACATATAAACAGTACCATGACATACATAAAGAGAAAGAATTTTTTGAAATTCCATCATTGAGGGCTTAACGGGGCGGCAAAGTTTGAACGCGTCAAAGCAGTGGGGCGCAGAACTAAATTTTTATGTGAATATCTTTGGAATTTCCGAAACCATTTCAGAAGGATAAAAGAATAAGAATAAAAAAAACAATGATTCTTTTTTTATTTGAAAGTGTGATGTCATAATAATTTCATCAAAATTGGTTCAATAGTTTTTTACTGAATCCATCTGAAGTTAACTTTTGTTTAAAAATAACGATTTAATGTGCTTCTACACACCAAAAAGGGCGTAGCAAAAAGCTAGATCCAAAGAAAACGGCTATACTCGTTACATTACAGTGTTATAAAGAGCTATATTCAACCCTCGTTTGTCCCCACGGCCTCAGAAAGGCTCGTAAAGCCAAGACGTGGCTCCAGTCGCCTCCCGGATAATTATAAACGGCTAATTGTGAAGAATCACGACTGCTCTGCGACGGCGCTGCGACTCGTGATTGGGATTGGAAATTAGTTGCAGAGCTTCACAAATACTCTTAAAAAGGCACAAGTTCAAAAACTAACACCTAAAAATACTTACGACACTTGCGATGAAGACGAATCGATTGATACCTCGATAGTCAAAATCAGACCAAGTTTTTAGTTTGATGAACTCTTCCATTGCTTCACTGTAGTCCGGTAAAAATATAGCTTTACGCAATACCTCTTTGAATGTATCTACATAATAAGGTACTCTCACCTCGTGCGTCGCCAGAGGACGCAGATTTGCGTAAAAATCCGTAAAATTTTGCATGGACTGTCCGCTAACAGTGAAAGAATTCGGGAGAGGCCTTTGTCTAGCCAAGTGGGATAACATAGGTAAAACAAAAGGAAAAAAGGTTTTAAAATGCATTCATGGTATGCGATACCGTGTTACCGTGCGTTGTTCACATTATGATTTATTTACATCGCGTAACGTTGTAAACAGTTAATTTAAATGAAATTTTAATGATCGTTGAAGAATCAAGTCATTATTATTAATCATTCATATTGATCAGAAAAGTACTAACGACCAATAATTGGATCGACCTAGATAATTGATGAATTGGTCGTTTATTAACCTTAACCTTATCGCTGTCCATTAGATCGTTTAACAATTTGTCTTTGTTAAATAAAATTAATATCAGATACAAATTATATTGATGTCAGTCTTCAATAAATAATGAATTTCGATAGTTCTGTAGTTTCGAGAAGTTCTATAGATTGTTGGTTTATTAATGTTATTAATTTTTAATGATCTGTCATCATTCGTTTACAGCGGACAGCACGCACAAAAGTGACATAAATAAAAGTCAAGGTCATGATTTCCCATTTGTCAAAATTACTTCAAGCTAATATCATTCATAGCCAACAGCAATACGGCCTACTTCACCTTAACAAAATGTAAGTACAGGTGTTGCCGTGATCGTCCAGCGTAAATCCTGGCCGATAATAAAATTAAAATTCAAAACTGACCACAATGAGGGAACACGGTCAAAGTCACGCATGTACCGTCGTGTACACAGTTCGTCATAACCCGGGGGTAGCCGGGTTATTTAAAAACATCAAGATTGTTGATTGTGGGAATTGAACCGATCACGCCAAGCGCTTATCGCTGTTTTAAAGAGACATGTGCCAAGTTAAAAGTTATAAGACATCCTTTAAATAGAAAGTGTCTAATGATAAGTTAATTTAAAAGAAAGGTATTATGTAGTAGCCATGTCATGGTGAAACTTAGAATGGGCTATCACAATTAAATGCGTATGCAACATTTGTATCTGTGCTGTTAACCGTTGAAGAGTTCCCTAGTCAGGACCCAGCCCTGAGTGCAGCAACCATGTCATGCTATAACTTAAAACCGCCTATCATAATAAAATACGTACACAAAATTTCGTGTCTGTGCTGTTGACCGTTGAAGAGTTCCTTTATCTGGAGCTAATCCTAGATGTCGATTCAGGTCATGCTTATCATTAAAAAACACGTAAAGATATAAAAATTCAACTGTGTAGGATAAGAGGAAGTGGTTCTAATTTAGCTCGCAAGATAAATTAGTTAGGTAGTAATTGATTGGGTGGACCAAACAAACATCCATACATTGCAAGTTAAATAAAAGCATTTAATAATGCGAAATCTTAGATATAAAGTGCACATTAACACTGAACAAGATTAATATTAAGAGTGAGAAGTGAAATAAGAGCATTTTTGTTTCGTGTACTGGATAATTATACAACGGTATCGCTCGCCTGATGGTAATCGCTACGCCTGCCCGACAATTGCAGTGCCACCCAGAACTTCTGCTTGCAAATTTTGCACGGCACTGCACTGCGTTACGATACAGAGCACTTAAAACAGGAACCGACATTCAGATCGTAAGAGTAAAGGAACTCTAAATGTTCCAATTCCTACTAACCTAAACCAAAGAAAATATAAACATAGTTATTACATTTCATTCTAGGTTTTATATTTTCAAACGCTCTACCTAATACTCCACCAAGTACTTCTACCATGATGTCTCTACTCTGATGCACATAATTCTACATTAAAAGTTTCTACATCGCAGCCGCATACGAACATTAACTACGCAAAAAGGTAGACTAAAATACGTCCTAGTTTGCATCTAGTAACACTAACATTAAAATACATATGCAAGCTGTCACAAGAAAGTAGTGAATGAACGAGTGAGTGAATGAAATGTCGAGAATGCTTTACAGAAAGTTACCAACGGAGGTAATTATGCATCCCTCGTTCAGCTGGCGACAGATTTAACAACGGGCGACCTAATTCACACGTTTTATTTATCTGGTTTCATTCATTCGTTCAACGTATAAATTATTGCAGTGGATAGTAAACTTAATAATAGTTGAGGAGTTAAGTAAATCTTAAATACAAAATATACCTTTTTTGGCAGGCGTGTAATAATAGTTTTTTTATACATATGGCCGACAAGATAAACAGCAATACCCTGATGTTTAGAGAAGAAGGAAATGCTTAACTAGATTTGACCCAAACAAATAAATAAACAATCGAACAAAAATCTATAAACAGGTCAAGCTAAATAATACCGGTTAAAAACCAACTATGTTTCTGAACTACACGGGAAGCAAAGAAAGAGCGGTAAGCGGGTCGGTTTCGGTAACAAAAACCTCAATAACTTCCAAAATATTCGAAACTAGATTTCCCGCCCGCGACTTCGTCCGCGCGGACTACAGTTTACCGCGAAAAAAAACATCCTATGTTCTTCTAGGATATTAAAAACCAATGCAAAAGTAGGTATAGCACCAACGCTCTTGAAGACAGACTTGTTATTTCATTTCCATGGCAACCGTTCCTTACAGCGAGTAATCAACATTTTCCAGTTCTCCCGTGGAAACTTCCGGGATAAAAAGTATCCTATGTTTTATTCCAGGGTATAAGCTATCTCCATTCCAAATTCCATCAAAATCCGTCCAGCCAACAGTCCACTATGTTCACGGGTATGATTTGAGTCCATACTACGAGGTAGGACATTAGATACTTTTCATCCGAAAAATTAAAGGGTTATATTGGGGAAAAGTTATTTAAAAGAACACGTATCACGCTTAAATTACTGGAAGAATGTTGATGCAACTTGACACAGTCATATTTGAATTGAAATAAACTTTAATTAAGTTTTTATTTTAAAAGGATTGCTCAAATATATTAAAAGTTATCGCATTTTTTATAATCGTACCGCTTTCTTTGCAGCCTAGTGTACAATACAAATACACTTTATTGCACACCAAATAATAATACAAATATAGATACAACTTATAAATTAAAGAGTACAATTGGCGGTCTTATCGCTAAAGAGCGATTTCTTCCAGGCAACCTTAGTATAGAGAGAATCAGAGATTAAATACCTTTCAGTCAGTGGCACAATAATATAGTTAATTAACATAGTGTATGTATATGATTCCTCTAAACTGTATAAACGTAAAGTCATTTATTATTACGGAATTCATTAAAACGATCACTTAACACGACCCAACGAAAACACACAACTTCAGTCCCGTTTTACGTGTCCAAATATCCACTTACGAAGTTAATAATAGTGTTTATGGCTTTGGTAATATTAATTACCGTTTCTTCCACATAATAACAGATATTATGTCAGAACAGATTACAGTGGAGCTCCACATTTACATAATTATACAGTTGGCATTCAGGACTCCAGTCACGTATGATTATTCTCTAATCAGTGACGTTAGTAATAGTTCTCATTAATCACAGGGAATATCGACTGGGTTAAAGTATCAATCAATATCAAAACGTAAAAAAGTAGTCCTCGGCGCGCGTCTATCTGTTTAAAAACTAACGACTGAATCAAAGGACACGGCCCGTTTTGCTAGCGCTTTCTGCCTAGTTATTAAAAGTTCATGTTCATCAATAATTTCATGTTATTTGTATTGAAGATTACCCTATTACTAATTGCAAATGAGCAACATCTCTCAAGAACTTATAGTTTTAAAGATAATGACAAGTTACTTTTTTACAAGTTGAAACGCTTAAAAATAGCTATAGAGGCTCTCAGGCACTCCATTTGAATTTGTTTTGAGAAAATCTTTTGAATTATAGAGTATTTCATTGAATAATTACTATTTTAGATATAATCTTTACATAGCCCACTCAAAATTCATTTTTACATACTTACCTCAATTGATAGCCATCGTGTGAGCTTCGTAAGTAAATGCGTTGATAGTGAGGATACATTATACCTTCGCAAACGTTGCGTGGCTATCATGTGGCTATGCTACAGTAGATACACCTCAATCAAATCAGTCGCATAAATATTTATCCAAAACGTGAGCAAAACTGAGTCCGTAGTAACGAACGATGGTAAAGACATATTTGTAGAAGAAATCAGTCCGGGAGAAAAGCGAAGGTCGTCGGTTTTATAATGCACTAACAAGATCAGAATTAAATGGTACAATACACACGAATGCAAGCGCAACGGAGTCAATTCATAACTACTTGTGATAACTACTAAAACGTGGTGATCATATTCTCTTTGATAACTACAAAATGCAAAAAAGTATTCACAAGTGACATGACATTGTGTGATGTGACAGATGTCTGATATTTCTCGTAGTCCGTTTTTGCTAAGTGAAAAGCAAAATCGTATTGAATTATTTTAAAGAATGAAATAACAAACAAATAATCAAGTCAAAAAATGTTGCAATTTGCAAAATTATTTTTAATAAACATTGTGTACATTCACTTTAATTATTAATTCCTTTTTCATTTATAAGTTTATTTATCATCGTGCATACATTTCGTTGAACGGAAAGTAAGACATTCAAAATGTCGTTGATTTTCAGATAGAAATTTAATTACTTTTAATAGCAGCCCTTTAAAGCCTGGAGTTTTAAACATACATAACACATGCCGTAATTTCTATATCTTTTTTGTGAATATTAATAATTACCTGCAGTCAAAGTACGGTCTAGGCAAAAACTGGCCATGTCCTTTGGTATTTTGTTCTTTATAGGTACGTTTCAGCGTAAATAAGTATTAGACACAGTCACACACTTACTCACAAACTTTCGCAGTTATAATATTAGTGTGATATTTGTTTAAAACTTGGCAACACACAGCTCGTGCATGTTGCCAAATAGAGTATTCTTCTAACAGATACATAAAATAATGTCGAGTACTTACCTAATTTATTACACGACTGCCCAAAAAAGGAGTTTTATGTTTTTAGGTTTCATGTATGTTTGTATGTATGTATGTGAGTTTTTTTATTCCACCATAACTTTTAAATACCTGAAAAGATTTAGACGTATGGGGTATCGTTAGAATCCTTACATCCCACCGAGTAACATAAGCTTTTTTTTTTAATTTAAACTCTGGCGCCTATTTATTTAATGAGTTTTATTTTTTTCACTAAATTTATAATATGGGTATCAAATTGAAGTCTTTGATGAGCACATTTCATCAATATATAATTTATTAGCATAATTATTTTTTTGTCAGGGCAGGCATGTTTTTTTAGCTTTTAAGCTAGTTCATACATAACAATGTACGTTATATTTAATAACTCCCTCCTCCTGTGCTAAAAGTGTTGCGCAAGTAAGCAATAACCCAATAGTTATTTAATAAACAACTCGAGGGAACCCGTAAAGTTCCCGCTCGTTAACCCACACTCGGCTCAGAGTGGCAACACAATACCATTGTTATATCGGCACTTACTGACTTACTGCCGACAATGGATCTATAGTTTCCACTGGAACTACGCAATCTACCAATAATAACTTAGATAAGGTTGAATTTTTTAACTAGCTGGTGCCCGCCGCTTCGCACGCTTGGTAATTTCTCTAGGTTAAAAGTACTCTATGTGCTATTCCAGGACCTAAATACCAATATACCAACAAATGCTCAAAATTTCTTCAGCCGTCAAAAAATATTTTTATCGATTGCTCGGCTCATCGGATTGAGATACCAAGTACCCCAGTTTTTAAGTCCGCCCCTAAGCTATCTAACGGTGAAAACCGCATCTCAATCGGGTTTGTAGCTTTTACGTGATGCGCGAACAAACAGACAAACAAACAGAGAGACAAGATTTAAAAAAATTATCTATTCTTGTTCAGTAGCTTATTTTAAGTACCCTAGACCATTTTTGTTATTACCTTCATTGTACTTTTTCGTTTTCATTGGTTAATTATAAGTGTAGAATAGATATTAACGTAGATAACAGTGAAAACTGTATCTTGCCGGAACTAGTTTATTTAAAAAGTATCAGTTTTTTTTTATTCTATAATTTTCTTACGCCTTGTATAGCATAGTTATAAAATATTTTTAATTAATTATTGCTTCCATGATAAAAAGAGCTACACAACATGTGTCAATTAGGGCAACTGCTTGTCTACAACAAAACGGAGGACATTTTGAATCGTGGCTGTAGTACCTAGTTTAGATGGTATTAAATTAATAAATGATAATTAATGGTTTTACTTTGTTCTTTTCTTGCCTTTTCCCATCCCAATCATCATAGCTTTGACGTGTGCTATTAATAGAGTTTTTAAGGGTCATATTTAAACCATCATAGCTTCGAAAATATTTAACTTAGGACCTTGATGTAAGATTTATTTTAATGGAAATATCTTGTACTATGATAATACAATTAAAAAAAAATAGCTTGACAGGTTAGTTTCATAAAAAAATTAAAAAACTAAAAAAAATGCAATAAATAAATACGATTTTTATTTTGTTAATATTGTTATGTTATTTTGTGAAAAAGATATTGAATAAAATGTATCATAAATTGATTGTCTTCATTGTTAGCTTTCAAATGATACCTCTTTCGTCTTCCTAAGACGTCTACATCGATAGCAATGATTAAATCAGTGTAGGCGTCTGAGCTGCGAAGTAAAAAAAACAAAATGGCTGCCATTTTAGTATGGAGAGGCCAAGAGAAAATCGAGATAGTGATTTGTCGATAAAAATCCCCATATTTAACCCCCCTTAAGTCTCCGACACCGGTGACCAGACACATTGTATAACAATAAATATTCAAATAAAACATACGTATAAATATTGGAAGATACATATGAAATAAATGTATACATATACACATATAATATATATATATATATATATACACACCCATACATATAAATCAATACGCTACCCTATCTAAATCGCAAGTTATACCGAATTAGAGATCATCAATTTTGCTGATTATGCTGTGTGCGTCCTGAAATCTTTTGACAAAAAATAAATATTACATCATCGAGTTGACTATATAAGCTAATATTAACACAATAATTCGATGTCTGCAGTTTATAGTTACAGAGTTATAAAAGCGAGAGATATAACCCTTTTGGTGATGGTCCCTTTTTTAGTCATGGTACCCCGTATGTATTCGAGTGATTTTAAAGACTTTCCACGTTAAATCAAACGTTTCATTCAGAAAGCGCGCCAATCCACGCAACGAGGGACTGAACGAGCTGTTGCGAGGTTTTTACGCAACAGCTCGTTCAGTATGCTTGCGTTAAATGTACCATTAAACTAATTTCCATAAAGGCCATTATATGAAGAGTATAAGGTCAGATTTCGCTTGTTCTCTGTCGTTAGTGTCCACAGTACATTAGGCGCTAAATGAAAATACCGCGGTGTACCCCGCTGAGCAGTGCTGCCAACATAGATACGAAGCTTTACGGTGAATTTGCATCATTGTTGGCGGGAAAACTATAGAGGTGATCCAAGGAGACCTTCAAACTTTTTATTTCTATATGCACCTCGTGATTTTAACTCCCGACAAAAATAGATGGGTGTTATAAGTTTGAGGGGTGAATCTGTGTATCTGTGCGTCTGGTTGTGGCAAAGTACCTCTAAAATGATGATTTTAATGCGTTTTTTTTCTGTATGAAAGCTGATGTGATCCGAGATAGTTCTTACCTATAATTTATGTCGGTGGTTATTCAAATTTGTAATTTATCTTGTTAGACTGTTACCTACTTACTCGTACCAGAATAAAGGAAAATACAATAGAAATATAAACAACTAGCTGCACCCCTCACTTTCACCCGCGTGGATTATGATGATGATGATGAAAAGTAGCCTAGGTATAAATCCAGGATATAAGCTATCCTGGTACCAAATTTCATCAAAATCTGTTCAGCCATTTGAGCGTGAAGGTGTATCGAACATACAAACACGCTTCAAAAACTAGATGGCGCTAATCGGTTTTATACATTTTATGACTTTTGTATGGACTATCAGTTCTAATCTATGGAGTTCTGCATCGCGTATACGAAGTTTTCCGCTCGATACGAGAGTATTTATTTTTAAATCTCTAAGCTCTGATTGGCCTGTTTACGACAGTGGCTTCACTTCTCTGATTTATAATAATAGTGTGATATTAGTATGATTAGTGTGGCCAGTGTGATACAACAACATGGAGTTTGAAAACAATTGTTTAATAGGTAATAAGAATTTTGAGCTCTGATATTGTCTTGTCCGACGGGTACCTTTACGATACAATCCATAGATTCTAATAGCCTTCACTGAAACATAATTTGTAACTCCTAAGTTTGCTTTAGGGACCCATCAGCTAAATAAGGCCAGACCCGAAATAAGTTAGATTTATTTATCTACCGAAACTCGTGTTTCTAAACAAGTTGGCAACACTGGCCGCGATGAATGCCCGCCGAAAGTGGGTCGGCATAGAGCTACAAAATACATTAACTGAATAAGACTGGCAACATTTATAATTAATGTAAAACAATAGCTACTCAGAGTTAGGAATTTATAATTGACTGGTGGCTGGTATGAATGTGCCTGGATATGGCATATCTCAATCTATATCTAAAAATTTGTTTCGGTCTGACTTAATTTTTTAATGAAACTGGAATTAAGTTTGTTTGAAACCCCAAAGTAAGTGTTTTGAAAAGAAAATATATGAGTACGAATATGGTATTTTTTTAGGTAGTATATAAGTATGCTGTTGGTCTATAACTGACCTCTACAGCATCACGAACAGAGGGGCGGGTGCGAAAGTGCTCCGCCGCAATGCGTGACGCAGAAGACGCACGCCAAAGTTAAAGTTTTGGTATGGCAATTCATTGTCCGCCGTCTTCTTAAGTGACGATGGTGCACACATGTCTTATAAAAAAACTTATTACATACATAAATTCATCTCTGTAAAGTATTGAAAATCAAAAACTACTTACGCATCAATGAAAAGTTCAGAAGGTTACAAAGGACTCACCTGTAGCGTACGCCGGTTCCAGGTCATCCTCGTCATCTGTGTGATGTCGACTCGAGGCGTGCGAGTGCGAGTGATGCGCAACCCCCACGTGAACGGGCTGGATCGGCTGCTCATAGTGCTTGTGGTGGTCCACGTACACTCGGTGGTGATGAGGACACGGAACCGGGGGCAGATAGTCTGCCAACGTCCCCCCTCGGGTCAGCGTCGACCCCGCACTGAGCGTCCCCCCTCCCGAGCACGATGCTAACGCACTCCGCACTGACCCTAAATCCAGGGACGGTCTTCTCGACAGCTCCCCATAGCTTTCCCCGAACAACGCGCTTGCTGGCACCGCGTGTCGAACTTCATGAGCGTGGTGCGAGTGGCCCCCGTTGGATGAAGAGTGAGGCGATGCAGAGTGCTCGCGGCTGTCCCGGGACGTCGACGCCGTGTGGATGATGCTGTCGTCGTGCTCAACTTCTCTCGCCGTCGGTGGATTGGGGTGCGCGTGCACGGCCGCAGTTCCCGCTCGTCTCGGGCTCCGCCCGCGATCGGGCATCACCGACGACGCCGACCAGTACCCCCACGCCATCTCTGATTTTGATTTTGTCCCGCTGTCTCACACAAAAATCAGATTGCCATACGCAGTTCCGAGACGAGAGGGCTTAGAGTGTCGGCCGTGTAATCCGGCGCCGGGAGGTGGCAATTGTGTAAACGAACCTAATCTCCTTTGACGGCGCGTCCGGTCCGAAGCCCCGGCTTCGTGACTAGCGCCCTAATAATTTGATGTGTGTCACGGAGGTCGTGTCGGATCGACCCGTGGAACTATGATCCGGCAGAAAATTGAGAAAACTACTTGAACAAACTGCGGGTTGCAAAATTTCAATCAATAGTTGCACATCAGGTATGAACAAAAACTAACTTCAGACTGAAAAAAATGCAATATAAAGAAGAAGTATCTGAGGTGTTTTCATCAATGGTTGGGTACCAATTGTCAAGTGGAATTCTGGCCAACTCTCTCAAAATCCCTTGCCAAGCTAAATATATCAGTGACGTCCACGAGATTCACGGCCACCGAGTTCCATTTCATATCACATTGCGCCGATAGGATCAGGCGTGACGAGACGCAACTAATTCGGCTGCTCAGCTCTGCGCACTAAATGAGCTGGAAACTCCGCTGATACAGATAAAGCCCGTCTGAGGCCAAGATTAAACAAAACTAGAAATATGTAAGAACAAGTAGAAGAAAATAAACAGTCGATCGACTTAGTGAAGCGTTGGGATGCCATTATCAATTAGTTTCTTTTGTTGCTTTGTCATCAAGTTCCGAAGGGTTTTCTACACTAATATTATAATGAGGAAAGATTTGATTGTTTGTTTGTTTGTTTGTAATGGATAAACTCAAACAATACAGACCCGATTTTAAAAATTCATTCCAATAAAGAAAGCTAAATTATCAGCAAGTAACACTAGCATTTTTATTTTTATTTTTCATAACATTAAATTTCGCTTCGAAAATTAACAATAATAATCCATACCAATATATAAAAGTGAAACGTTGTCTGTTTGTTTGTTTGGGAAGCTTTCACGCGATAACGGAAGGACGGATTTTGATGAATTTTATAATGGAGACAGCTTATACCCTAGAATAAAACATAGGATACTTTTTATCACGCAATATATAAAGTTTCCGCGGGGAAACTGGAAAATGTTCATTACTCACTGCAAGGAACGGTTATCATCACATAATGGTCTGTGGTTGCCATGGAAACGAAATAACAAGTCTGTCAAAAAATATCAAGAGCATTGGTGCTATACCTAATTTTGCATTGGTTTTTAATATCATAGAAGAAAATAGGATGCTTTTTTCGCGATAAACCACAGTCTGCGCGTACGAAGTCGCGGGCGGGAAAACTAGTAAATTATAAATTAACAATAATGAAACCAGAAGTATTAAATTTTGTAAAAAATCTCGATTACTTTGTATCATAAACCAAAGAGTATATAAATAAGACGTAAGATCACAAACTAAGAAGGAGATACGGGTCTTTGTATATGGAACGTTGCAATGGAAACGAAATCACAGAACATCTAATAATCACGTAGGAAATGCTCTATGCTAATAATAAACGTAATATAACCGTAATTCAACCTCCTTGCGTTTAACATAATAATACTATAAACGAAATGGTACTTGAGAATAAAACCTATAAACATTTTGTGTAAGAAAATGTTGTTGTTCTATTTGTCCAAATAAAGTACCTACTAATTTTATCTATCTATATATCTACCCGTGCGAAGCCGGGGCGGGTCGCTAGTAATTCATAAAGCTATTTGCTTTGTCGGTAGTCGTCGATCACATGGTATCACGACGACAATAACATGAAAAACTTTAAGTTTAACTTTAGCCATTCCTGTACCAGAAAAACAAAATGTTTGACGGTTCATCATTTCTTCAGATCATTATTATACATATTCAGATTGGTTACTCGTTCCCTCTGTTGCTGTTGTAGTTTTTTTTTTTTATTACGGTCTAGGCAATCGTTTGACCACGATCTCATCTGATGGAAAGCGATGATGTGGTTGAATGGTGTAGCACGCTTGCCTAGTAGTCTATTCACTCTTGACTTGAACGCACCTGGGTTATAATTTTTCCAAAAACATTGTTGGAGTCTGTATCATCCCACTGCTGGGCAAAGACCTCCTCCAGATTCCTCCACTGTTTGCGATCCTTTGCTGCTGTTTGCCAGTTTGTGTGAAAAATGTCAGTCTCGTCCCGCCAACCACTTGCATGGTCTGCCACGATTTCGTCTCTAGTTGTTTTTTTCCGTTAAAAGCATAGTATTTTTTCTAGAAAGAAACTAAACAGGCCTGAACCAATGCATGCTTTACCAGCTGTGATCAAAAACATCGACCATCAATGGCGTCACCTGAACAACCGGGCTTGATTAGACTGGACGACTTGTAATCACAAGTGACAGGAATTTTCTATTTGGCTGGTTTCATATTTATGACACAAGGCTTTGGTGAGTTTGACCTTTATGAATAGGCATATAAGTTGCCCAAGTGAGATTTATAGATTGGAGAGCTGGAATAATTAATGTGGACCGCATTGATACGTTTAACCAGATGGCACAACCAATGACTTTTTAAGTTTTGTGCCGATTTTCGGAGGGCACGTTAAGCTGTCGGTCACGGCTATTATTTATTAATAACAGATGTTAAGCCATGTCTGAGGCCCCATATGTGACGAACTCTGACACCAGAAGCCTGCACTACCACATACGACAAGCAAGCAAGGTTACATAATGCATAAGGATTTAAAACATCATTAACAAGCTAGGAAATCCCTGTATCTATGGAATTCGAAAATGAAAAAAATAATGAAAAATTAATTTATTGCCACTATCATAAATACATAATAATCCATTATATGAAAGAATAATAGAAAAAGAAAGATAGAAGACGACAATAGGGCAATTATCTGTTATTGGGTATCTTCATTTTGTGCTGCATTCACATTTTGATGTGTCCACAGCGCTGTTTTTAAATATACCCCTTTTTCGGACTGAGGTATTTGCCGAAATATGAGCAATGCGGGTTACATTACAACTAGGTTAACATAATAAAAAAAACAGTGAAAATTAAACACAAAAACTGACGAGACTGACATTTTTCACACAAACTGGCAAACAGCAGCAAAGGATCGCAAACAGTGGAGGAATCTGGAGGAGGTCTTTGCCCAGCAGTGGGATGATACAGACTCCAACAATGTTTTTGGAAAAAATATAACCCAGGTGCGTTCAAGTCAAGAGTGAATAGGCTACTAGGCAAGCGTGCTACACCATTCAACCACATCATCGCTTTCCATCAGATGAGATCGTGGTCTGTGAATGAGGAGTATTTAATTGTTTATTAAACACAATTTATTTCATTAAGCTAGCATTCTTAGTTTCCGAGATTTATAGGTTTCTTTAAGTGAGCCGGATTCATTGCTCTCGAGTGTACATACGAAAATTGCAAGTTAAATAAAAGCTTTTAAAAATAAAGAAAAGTAAAACAAAAAGCAGTCAAAGGCAAGTTTAGACGTTCAGTTGAAGGAAAACTGAAAGTCTCAAAGCCAAGAAATTGTATTCGCAATTGTATTGTATTCTGCGGCTTCACAAAGAAGTGTTCTCAGTTATTCGTGTAGTTTTTTTGTCAGAACAAGCAATGATAGTTTGAATAGTTTTTTTCCAAGAGCAGTAGTTTTGTAGTATAAAAACGGACGAAAAGCAGTAGTATACTTTTTTTAAACCGAATTATTGCCGGTTCCTATATCTTAAAACGATCTGTTTTCGCTTTCTGACCGTCAGCTTTTGACATAAACGCCATACAAAAAAGTCAAAAACTAACGAGACGTTGCAAAAACGACTCGTTTCATTTTTATAGGATTGCGGGATTAGCCTGTCATTGTCTTCACATTAATAATTTTGGTGTACACTCAATACGATAACATGGCACGCGTCTCCAAAGAAGAAACACATCTAACAAGTATCAACTTATTTCTGGCAATGAAGTCAATTCAGTTTTTCGCTAGGAACACTTCAAAAAAAATGCATCTATCAAGTGTCAACTTATTTGTGACAATACACCAAGCATTTGTAAGTGCAGAGTCTAAAAACACACAAAAACCAATCATAGAATTGCTGTTCGCTTTGTTCTAAGGTTATTCGACTGTAAGTCGCATGTCATGTTATCGTGATTCATCAATAAAGTGGTATCTACCTATTCTACATTGATTTTCTAAAAAAATAAGCTTGCCGATGCTTGATATTTTTTTGTGAAATATTGCAAAAAAAACATGTAGATTTTTACCTTAACTCCATAATTGTGGAACTTTGCAAGCCTATATTAATTGCAAATAATGGGAATAAAAATTTACTTGCCATGTAATTAAAGCCAATTTGCGACATTAAGAACACGATCTGAAATATTACTAGTTTTACGAAAGAGCTCACTAAGGACAGCAGTTAGAGACTTACGTCATTACTACCGCGCAACTTGGTCATGACTACTTTCTCACAGCACAGAACTACGCTTTTCGCGGGTTCGCCGAAGTTATTTCATTACGTCGTTTTGTCGCGACAAGTTCTAGGATGCGAGTTTGGAACATGTGACAAATTAATGGCGGACTTCCAGGTTTTCTGACACAGTCGGAAGTAATAGGGCATGGTTTTACGTGTTCAAGTTTGAACGATCTCAACATGTGTTTAGATAACTCTCTGGGCAAATTTTGCAGTTGGGTAAGACAACTTTGAGAAGGAAACCAGTAGAAGAAGATTGCTAAAAGCTTCGTCACGTCTTATCGTCATCTATATCACAGTGCCTGAAGACAAAAGTATTCAATCCGTGCGTACCTACGGAGCCGAAACGTGGACCCTCACGGTCAAACTAGTCCAGAAGTTTAAGGTCACTCAGCGAGCTATGCAGAGAGCTATGCTTCGAGTTTCTCTGAAGAACAAGATTCGTAAGGAAGTGATCCGACAGAGAACCAAGATAACCGACATAGCTCTTAAAGATAAGCAAGCTGAAATGGCAGAGGGCTGCTCAAATTTCCCGAAGATTCGACAACCGTTGGGGTAGACGAGTTCTAGAGTCGAGACCACGTTTAAGCAAACGTAGCGTACGACGCCTTTGGCCAGGTGGAGTGATGCAAAGCAAAAAGCAACTGGCAGAAACTGCATGCGGAGAGCTTAAGACAGTGCTCGATGCCTTCATCCAACAGTGGACAAGTGTAGGCTGATGATGAATTATCGGACCATAGGCTGTTAGCAGATCATTGTCGAACTGAGCGTGTAAGACCGTTCGCGGCGCGACCATCGCGGCGCTCGCCAGTTTCACGAACAGGTTTTTTTGAATAACTACAAACATTTAATTGGCATCTGTAACTTTATATAAAATCGTGCAGAAGAAGTTGGATGTGTGCAGCAATGAAGTGACTGTGGCGGTAATACTTTCACGAAATAGCATCCATCATCATCTATCTATCTATCTATCTATATCTAGAAGACAGTACAGATACATATCTACTGACTGACAGACAACGCACAGGGCTGTGGAGTTGTCAGGTGGACATATGTAGAGATTGAGTACCTTAGGGGTGCCGGAGAAGAGACTTCATGAAATTAAAAACACGGGCAATGTTTGCACGCGGGCAAAGCCGCGGTGCATGCGCAATTGGTTTTCGCTCCCTGGTTAAAAAGTTATAAGAGATAGAGACGCTCCGTTGTAATGCCATACAGTGAGCGTATGTGTAATCTATACTTATAATAAAGCAATACGAACGAAAAAGTCTGTACAAAGAAGATAATTAAAAATAAATGTCTAGGGTACTTAAAATAAGCTACTGAACAGCAATATAACATTTTTTTTAAATCGAGTCTTCTTTTTTGTCTGTATGTTTGTTCATGCATCACGTAAAAACTACTGGGCCGATTGCGATGCGATGCGTCACTATTGGATAGCTTAGGGTTGACTTAAAAACTGGGGTATTTGGTATCTTAATCCCATGATTAGATGCCGAGCAATCGATAAAAACTATTTAACGCCTGAACAAATTTTGAATAAATTTAGTATATTGTACTTTATAGGTACTTCTGGTCCTAAAATAACGCTTGGGGCTACTTTGAAATGAAATGACCACGTGGGCAAAGCCGCGGGCACAGCTAGTTAATACTATTAGTATTATTACACATACGACCGAGCGTACATTATCCTGAATGTAGGTACATAACAAGAAATGCTGCTATATTCATTAACAGACGGCACAATACTACGTACGTAACAGAACAAAATCAGCAATTTAACAAAAACCGTCATTCATCATGGCCAGAAGTGAAATAAAAACAGTATTTGCAGGGCAGTAAAAAAGAACGCGTGCTATTTCATTTCGCAAAGTCATATTCAATTTTCATTGAACACGGATCACATACGATCATGCTATTGAAATTGATTACAAAAAGTTTATTATACTGTATAAATTTGAATTTGATTTCAATTTGCAAAAGTATATTTTATTAAAGAGACGGGATGTAATAAATTAAAGTTCAACTATGTATTATTATTAACTATTAAAGTAGACATACAAATTATTCTGTATATAAACTGAGGTAGATGAGTTTGATGCGTTTCTCGCGTTAGATGGCAATGAGATACCTATTGCGTGATCTGACTTTAGTTAGTCGCACGGTCTCGTAAAGAACGCGTACGCGACGTCACAAACTACCGTAAGTCGAATGATTATATGATTTTAGCATTAACGCCTACTTAGCGAGAATACCGTAAGTCGATTCTTCGAGCTTAGGACATAATAAAATGTGATTATATAACCGAATAACGACTTGCTTTTTGGTAAGAGCCACGCCTGCCCAAAACAAGTGCAGTACTGCTCAAAACATATTACATGTAACTTTAAACCTATGCAGCTACAGTAAAATGACGCTACTGTTAATGCATTTATGTGTCATGTACCTTTAAAAAAAATACATTTAAGGTGTACTCCAAATCCGCCTTCTCTACAGCTAAATGACACAGTTTACCGTGACGTTGCTTTCTGGATGACTGTCGTATACAACCCCAGGGCAACTAATTCAGCAGTTTTACGAGCGGCTGATCGTAAAGTGGCATGAGTCGCCGTGACGTAATAGACAGCGAATTACTGATGTAATGTTATGTGACAGTACATACTCGTAGTTTATAGTCAACTTAGTGTAATTGCACTTTAATGTTGGATTATAGATTATAAATCGACATGGTACAATATATAGGCAATCAATTACCGTTTATTTTGCAGAAATATACCGAAATGAGGTGTCATGGACTTGGTACGTAGTTTCACTTCTAGAAGCGTTTAATTAAACTTTACCACACTTTAGTAGAAACTAGCTTACCCGCCCGCGACTACGTCCGCGCGGACTACAGTTTATCGCGAAAAATGCATCCTATGTTCTTCTAGGATATTAAAAACCAATGCAAACGTAGGTATAGTACCTCAGAGAAATTAACTATAGTATATAAATAGTATATATATGTAACTATAGTACCAACGCTCTTGATGTTTTTTTGGCAGACTTGTTATTTCGTTTCCATGGCAACCGTTCCTTACAGCGAGTAATCAACATTTTTCAGTTTTCCCGTAGAAACTTACAATTTTCCGGGAGAAAAAGTATTCTATGTTTTATGCCAGGGTGTAAGCTATCTCCATTAAAAATTTCATCAAAATGTACATACAAACAGACAACATTTCACTTTTATATATTGGTATGGATAAAAATGATTTTGAGCGCATATAGTCTGAGTATACGTAATAAAAACTATTCTAAATTTAAAAAGATTTCGTGTTTATTGACAGACATACTGCCGCCATATTGAATGTTTTCAAAATATAGCCTATGTTACTCGGGGGGATATAAGGATTCTAACGATACCCCATACGTCTAAATCTGTTCAGGCATTCAAAAGTTATGGTCGAATAAAGAAACTCACATACATACAAACATACATGAATGCTAAAAACAATTCACTTTTTTTGGGCAGTCGTGTTAAAAGTGAGCAGTTGCGTTGCGAAAACATAAAGTCATACAACGAGGAGTGACCACTTAAAGCAAAGTCTATCGTAAAAAAACAGACATAATAAGTAATTTTTTTTTTTTTAAATCTATGTTAGGACAGTTAAAATTACCACTAATAAGATAAGACAAACATGTTAATTTACATTGATTTAAGATGTAGATGGCAACGTTTTCATGCAAATATAGAGTCAAAATATCCAAAATCGTTACGCTCTCAATTTTAAGACGCAATCTCGTAAGGTGGTTAATTAAAACAGCGGCTGTTCAATTTGTGCCAGTCTGCCGTCTCCACTCCAATATTGTGGCTAATGTATTCCATGGAAGGCAGTTGGTCATTTTGGGTAAAATATATTAAGGGGCGCTATGGGCTCCAACATTTTATTCCTGCTCGTCAAGATACAGGCTAAGCAGGAGAGGTGATGCATCTCTGGAGGCGATTTTAGTTTATATTTTTAATGTTATTTTACTTGTTTAAACAATGTTACGATTTTTCAAAAACCGATTTCACAGAAGTATTTGAATGTTTGTTGGGATTACCCACTTTCTTTTTTGTAAATATATCTTCGATGGATACTGAATGAAGTGGATTCATTCCATCGGCGGGAACGTCAAAACGGGTGTTTTTAAGTTTTTTTTTCGCTTTTTTGTCTATAGAGACAAATTTATTTAATCGTGTTTTGGTGACTACATCCGGATAAAGTATTTTGTGTTCATTTATTATACACAAAAAAAAAAAACAATTAACCGTTTTTAAAGGTCTAGTTTTAAATATTCGTGAGGACGAATCGTCAAATTTGGAGCACATTTCGCCTTAAGTTACTTAACATAGAATATCTCTCCCTTTGACTTTCTACTTACCGTAAGTAGTATGTTCTTATGGTTACTTCTATGTAAGCTGTTTGATGGGTTCCGATTGTATTTACAAGTTTTTTATTACTGAGCCATTTTTGATGCTGAATATAAATAGCGGCTGTAAAAGTTGTGACCGTCTGCTGTCGCGGCTTTAATATTGTGGCTAATATTTCTTTGGTAATTTTCGGTAAAATATGGTAAGTAAAATACATTTTATAAGTTAATTAAATACATTTTTAAAAAGCGGGTCTTCGCTTTGATGCAGTGGCCATGTGATGGTGGTCATAGAAAGGGCTATCACAATTAAATACGTATACACCATTGCTGATAACCGTTGAGGAGTTCTCTAGTCAGGACCTAACCGTGAGTGCAGCAACCATGTCATAGTAAAACTTATAACCGGTTAAATAAAATGCGTACACAAAATTTCGTGTCTGTGCTGTTGACCGTTGAAGAGGTCCTTTATCTGGTGCTAATCCTGGATGTCGATTCAGGTAATACTAACCATTAAAATGCATTGTAATCGAAACTGAACGGACATGTAAAAATTCAACTCCGCAGGAAGTGGTTCTAATTAAATAAAACCATTTAAAAAGTGAGAAGATCATAAGTATCTGCACTTCCGTTCGCTTCTGATATGTTTAACTTTTGCTTATTTCTGTGCTTCGATATTTTCGATACATTTGATCCGCGTAACTTGTGGGTATTTTATGCTCGGGGCGAATTAATTTCTGTAGATATGCCTATGGTGTTTGTTGTTACTTGGCAGTAGATTTATCTCATCAATGAAATTTAGGGATAGAAAGTTTAGGTTTTAAACTTCATGATGCTTTAGCAAGTTTTTGTACCACAAGACACCAAAGCAACGTTTAACAAATTAATCTTTCTTAAGAGTACAACAAGACTGGGACTGGGCTGGACGTGTCTGCCGCATGTCGGATGATTCCTGAGGAAAAATTACTACGCGATGGTCCCCAATTTACAGAAAAAAATAAAAAGGGTAGAGAGGCCTTTGCACCATAGCTCAATAATAATAACGAGAACAATGGTTTGTAACCTGTTTACAAGAATCAGAATAACTACACCTGCACTTACAAAGTTCCCTAATCAAATTACACTATATTCGTTATTAAATCTCTCGTGATTACTACTCGTATAACATAAACCAGTACTTCCGGTTTACGTACCGGTATTTCTTCGAGCGCCCTACTTAAATATTAATATTATGATAAGAAACTACTTGGTCAATTACCCCTTTGCATAGAGAGTAGCGTTAAGTTACATGGTTCTCTTGTCATTAGAGTATGCTTGTATGTGGTTGAATGGAGTTAGGCGCTATTTACACGATGTAGTTTTCGATAAACAAAAATAAGATCAAAACGCTGCAAAAATCGACTTGGCGATTTTTGGACAGCATTTTTGGAGCAGACATTTTTAATCGTGGTAGTTTATTGTAATTGTAGACAAAGTAATTAATAGTAATTAGTATTGAATTTACAGGTGAATTTAGTCCACAAAAGAAGAATCTAAACAATAAGATCGGAATCTAGACACAAATGAGCGATTAAATTGGCTCAAAAATAATTAGAGAGAGTTCTGTTTAAAATTAGAAACGTTAACAATCTACATAAGTAGATTAATTTGTATTGAATAAAATGTACTAGAAACTAGACAGTGTTTTTTAAAATGTACCTATTATTTTTTGTTTTTTGCTAATTTGTGTTTGGCGCGAATTTGTTTTTTTTAATGCATATATAATAATAATAAATTTGACATATAAGATAAAACACAAAAGTTAACACAAATTTTATATGTTAAAGAATATGTATTTTTTATTTTCTTTGAGAAATTTATTTCTTTAAATTTATAGTGAATCGAATATCGACTCGGAACTTACTTTTTATGATATTTTTTAGGTAATCTAAGAGTGTCGTCAGAAATCATTTTAAGTAAATTTAATATGCTTAATTATTTCTCCCGCTCAACTAGTACATATAAATACAAAATCCACTGATTTATTAATGACAACGTCAAGAATGTTTTAGACAACGTAAAGTTTACCACATAAACAAAATCGCAAAATATAATTATTCAATTTGAATTTTGTCACAATTATCAATTCTTTCCCTTGTCTTCGAGATAATATTGGTCAAAATCATTATCTAGAGTGATTTAATCACCTTAGATAATGATTTCATAATGTAAATCATAATCTAGGGTGATTTAATCGCCCTAGGTCATAATGTAAATCATAATCTAGGGTGATTTAATCGCCCTAGGTCATAATGTAAATCATAATCTAGGGTGATTTAATCTCCCTAGGTCATAATGTACTCCTTAAGCTAAGTACGGACTGGTAACAATTTTTTTATTTAATGCAGTTTAATTATTTTTTTACTATAATTATACAACTCTGTATGCAGACTTAAACCAGTCGCAAATTTACTGAAAAAGTTTTTGCATCACGCTTTTCCTTAAGAAAATCAGGGTCATGAAAGAGGAAACTAATTAAAATTATCTTTAAACCTCCCTAATTCCCTTCCCTATAAGGCCCGGGCCTATTCAGACGAATTTACAACTTTAGATCTGGTTCAGGTTAGGTTTAGACTCCCGTCTTCGGGATTAAACTAAGGGCAAGAAAGGTCTTTCGTAGGGCAGAGACAGAGTAGAATGTCATGAATGGAAGACAGATAATTGTAGTTGAATCTCTTGTGTGATGAATAGGGTGTTGTGGGAATAGCTATTACATAGCTTTAGTGGGTATATGGTTACCGTATACAATGTAATTGAGAGAATAATAATGCTAATCTAGATTCAATAAAGATGACACCATACACATTGTCTGTTATATGAAAACTATGGTATAAGAAGTTTAGATTTGCATAATAATTGACAATGTATATTAATAAGTTTGAATTGAAAAGAAAATTAAGCAGAAAAGAGGACAGCATATCAAAATATGTTTTAATAGGGTATTTTTTCCTAAAAATGTCTAAGAGAAGGGAAGGATTTGCCTGAATCCGCGTATTTCAGTGATATTTTAAGCGGTATCTGAAGATTTTCCTCAAGGGTTATTTGATTTAATAGCGAATGACTCGGAAAATTGTAGAAAAAATATGCTGACGGTGTAGATTTTTTACCGAAAGAGACCCGTAAAGCTAATATGAAATTTTCCGGAAAATTTTCATTGGTCCGGTGTCAAGCGTCATTAATTAGGGGGTAGAAGTCATTACAGATGATTAAAAACGCAAGAAGGCGGCGAAGAATACAAATATGCTGAAATTAATTGAAAGTACGAAACTGAAAAGCATCTATGAAAGTATATTTTCTGGTTTTCTCGCAGTAAAGTGAAACAAAAAGATAGACCTAAAATAATGGCCGGGCCCTTTCAGTTACGACCGAAACATATATTATGACTTTCAGCGGTATATTATAACTGTCTGAATATTAATTCATAGATTACATATACAAGGGTTTCAACATAACGATGTGCCCAAACAAACTAAGCGCGTTAATTATGACAAGTGACAGGTTATAAACTGGTTTACAGCTTCATAAACAAACGCGGGTTACTCGCAAGTTTTCTCGGCGGGCGGTTTTAAGGTCAACCAGCACTTGCGTAGTACAGGGTTATAAGACCGCGGGCGCGGCCCGGATTACCCCATTAAAAAGAAGGCAGTCTCTAACCTCGCCGGCAATCTCTACCGTGCAGTATTTACCCCAAAGTGCGACACACATGGAGCGCGAACCGACTGATCATAAACACGTCATGATCGATATCTGTGGACGTTTGTTTTCTTGCGTGTCAATAGGAGAAGAGGTTCGTCAAGTTTTTGCTTTCCCGACTTACGCAACGGGACGGCACGTGGTCGACGCTCGGGGGTTATCACTCGGTAACGGTCCGGGTAGTCGCGGGCGGTAGTGGTAACGTTCGGGGAGGTATTGCGAGTGAACGCGACGGGGTGTCGTGGAGGAGGCAGCGGTCGAGTCGCCGCCGGGTCGAGCGCCCGCGAAAGCGACGTGCGGCGGGCGGCGCGGCCGGAGCGTGACTGGGCCGCCCGCCCTCGCGCCTGCGTGCCGCCCTCTCCACCCCCGATTGATGTAATATTTGTCTTGGATTAAGAACTGGATAAGGAGCGTTAGCAATGTGCGCTCTTGAATACAGCACCTTCTATTTTTCCTTTATTGCAGTAGGACTTCTAGTTGCTTCGTTATATTTTGAAAAGCGTTCCGATTTTTGTGGGGTGTGAACAATCGGCTCATTAGATTAGCTGGCTCAGTTGGATCAATCCGCCGTGGCACGGGCCGTTGGTCGGGTGCGCTCGGGTGCGCTCGGGGGCGTTCGTTGGTGACGTCAGTACGGACGCAGGCGCGCGGCGACAGGTGGCCGCAGTGCCGCAGCCGCCTATCATATGATTATGACGTTTCCTGCTCGATTCCGATTTGATTCCGATACACTATACCAACAGTAAGAACAAATGGCTCATACCCTATTCCTTTTGGAGCAACCAAAGAGATTGGCTCTCTCTTCGAGTTTTAAGCAGACCGGTCCTGTCCTGTCATAGATTATAAAACCGTCAAAACCTACATTAACAGTTTAAGCATTTGCAATACATAATCTCGACATACCTGCAATAAACAAATAAATATATTTGGGACAATTTCACACCAGTTACCTAGCCCCAAACTAGGATACCCTGTAATATGGGCACTAGATAACGGATAAACATACATCAATACGAATAAAAAACGAATACGAATAGTATTCTTGAATATCGATTATTAGCGACAAGACAGTTGTTGTTAAATATCACGATAAAAGCTTTATTCGGTAACTGAAGACTTAAAAAGTAATGTAGCATATGTCACTTACCTTGTCCTTATCATCATGTCAATATAGACTTGGAACATTTGTCGGTGAACCAGCGCCGGCACTTACCTGGAACAAAAAAAAAACACTATTAGGTATTTAAAGTTGTGTTTTTTCCACTAACTAGTTAATCCAGTTAAAACAATGTGTTGTCACATTTGCAACTTTCTGAAAATGAAAAGGACAACAATAACTTTACAGCTTTCAAATTTAGTTTTAGTTTAGTTTGAGCCAAACAAAAAACAATATTTTGTTCAAATACTAAGCATTGCCATACAACGTGGCAATTAGTAGCATTGCCACGTTGTATGGCAATACTTATTATTTTGGGAATTGGAATTTTGGGAACGTTGCCTGCTAGTCACGGATTGTTACACTAAGTTTAGTATTAGCTAGATTAAGATAAGCATAATAATTGTTTTATTAAGAATATAATTGTTTTATGTGTAAATAAACAGCCTAAATTGTGTTTCCAAGTTCAAAAAACAGAAATGGCGCTTCTCTCTTTTGAAAACTAATATTTTCCAAAAGTAGTTGTTCAACTGAGAGTAAACTGAATGTACGAATGGTCAACTTTTGCAGGGATCAAAATATGGGGTCAAAACTTCAAGTCAATGACCGATATTGTAAATCGAATACAAATAAGCTTTTGAGGCAGATTTTTTATTTTCAGCTGGTTGCAATTTTGTCTTCTACATTAAAGCGCTGCATATGTTGTTTTGGATTTTATATCGCATGGAAACCTTAAGCTGTTCAATATGCAGAATATTTTCATGAGTTATATTATACAGTTTGATTTTGAAAACGAATGTCCGTAACTGGTCGGGGTGAGTTTTAGCCGTTTTCTATACTTATAATAAAGCAGTAAGTACCAAGATAATTAAAAAAATGCCTTAGGCTGCATAAAATAAACCCTCCAGCCGCGAGGTTCGACCGCGTTGTTCGATCAAGCGAACCATGAGGATTTTTAGGTCCTGGTGGTTCGATCAATCGAACTACGAAGATTTGTAAAATAAACTACTGAATAAGAACATAAGATTTTTAAAAATCGTTTCTGTCTGCTTGTATGTTTGTTCACGTAAACACTACTGGACCGATTGCAATGCGGTTTTCACTGTTGGATAGTTTAGGATTTGACTTAAAACTGATGTGCTTGATATCTTAATACGGTATGTAGAAGTCGAGCAATCGATAAAAAACCCATGTGACGTATGAATTATGTTTGATGATATTATACACAAAAATTACAACGCGAGCAAAGCCGCGAGCACAGCTAGTATATAATATTTCTTATAGTTGAACGTAGACAAAATATGTCTGCGTAGAGATTATGTCGTGTAAGAAACGATTGCCCCCTGATGTGATATCTAACACTAATATGTATCCATACTGCATTTCTGCCAACTGCCGGAACTATCGGCAGGTTTGCACAAGGTTCGGCTGCAATTGATTCTAGCTGTTCAATTATTGGAGTGTTCTGCACAGGTGCGCCCCTTGAGGGTAGTGCCGTTAAAGTGTACGGGGCGGCTCTAGTGACCTAAGGGGTTGTTGTTTTGAAAAGGAATACCGTATGACGGGATGCTTTTGAAATTGATTTTTTGAGAGAAAGAATTGGAAAACATCTCCGACTACTACTGGTTAGTACTTGCATTAATGTAAATAGGTATGAATCCATACAATATATAAAAGTGTAACGTATTTGTTTGTTTATTCGTTTGTTTGTTTGTTTGGGGAGCATTCACGCGATAACGGCTGGACGGATTTTTGAATGTAGATAGCTTGTACCCTGAAATAAAACATGACATACTTTTTATCCCGGAAAATTGTAAGTTTTCACGGGAAATCTGGAAAAACTGGAAATATGTTGATTACTCGCTGCAAGAAACAATTGCCATGGAAAGGAAATAGCATGTATGTCAGAAAACATCAAGTGCATTGGAGCCATACCTACTTTTGCATTGGTTTTTAATACCCTAAAAGAACATTGGATGCTTTTTTTTCGCGATAAACAGTAGTCCGCGCGGACGTAGTCGCGGGCGGGAAAGCTAGTTCATAGTAAACATCTGCAGTTTAGACATAAATAATGACAGATTTTTAAAAAAAATACATAGATGCGGGCCGATGCCTTACCCGCGTGTTGACTTTGCCACCCCCGTTCAACCCTTTATAGGGATGGAAATTTAAAAAAACTTTTAGAGATCCCTTAGAGTTCTCAATGAATATTTCATCTAAAAATAGCTACAATTAGGTATTCTTATAAATAACTTAATTCAAGGACCTTTTAAAAACTTACTCCCAAGTTTTAATAATGCTCAAAAATTTAATTAATAACTTCGGAAAGTAATAAAGAGCACGGAGATGAATTTTCTCATCTAATTCTCAGTCTCAGCTACTCGAGAACTCGTTTCAAGGTATTCTTAACTCGATTATCCCATTCTATCATTTCGAATAGCAAAGTTTGTTTATTTAGTTAACGAGGGAGCGAAGTTTGGAACTAAACGGTCGAAGTACCTCAATGCCTTTGGCTGCGGCGCGCGGCGCAGCTCGTGTAGAGTTCGTAGAGGCCTCGTAGCGAAATGCTACGGGAGTTTACAAGATGATACCTACTTGTATTGTGTTAACGTAATAATGTAACAACATAATTACATCTACAATAGAGCAGTAAGTAACAAAAAGTCTGTACAATGAAGATAATAAAAAAAAAAATGGTCGGGGGACGTAAAATAAGCTACTGAATAAGAATACAATACATTTTTAATTTGTCTGTTTGTTCGCGCATCACGTAAAAACTACTGGACCGACTGTGATGCGCTTTGAATAGCTCAGAGTTTGACTTAAAAACTGATGTTCTTGGAATCTTAATCCGATGAGCAAGCAATCGATAAAAAGCCATTTGACGTCTGAACGAAATTTGATAAATTTTGGTATATTGGTACTTTTGGTTTTGGAATAACACACACGATGCCACATAGGGAAAGCCGCGGGAACAGCTAGTAATTAATAAAAGTATCTTAAGTCTATGTTCTTTCAGGACCAAAAGTACCTATAAATACAATGTACAAAATTGTGTTCAGCCGTCAAATAGTATTTTATCAATTGCCCGGCGTCTACTCATCGGATTGCGATACCAAGTACAGTTTTTAAGTCGAACCCTAATCTATCATCTACCACTGAAAACCACATTGCAATCGGTCCAGTAGTTGTTAAGTGATACGCGAACATACAGATACGATTTAAAAAAATGTTATATTCTTGACCAGCAGTTAGACCATATTTTTATTATCTTTTTTGTACATACTTTTTGTAGCTTACTGCTTTATTATAAGTTTATAGAGTGTAGATAGATTGATATTTAATTATCTGATAGATTGATATGCTTATAGTATCTGATGTATATATATTGATATAGTTTGAGCATGGTCTGGTCACTATTAAAAACTAAGACAGTTTTTTCATTAATCTTAAATGCATACCATTCCGTTTTCTTAACACTTACCGCTTTTCTTAATATTTATTTTCCTAGTTTCCCAAACAAGTTAATAAACGCAGCTGTCTTTATAAACTAACAGCCTTCACAATTCTCAAGTTAATTGCTCAGAACTCACAAACTTAATTAAACTTGCTGTAAAAAGTATGACACCCAACACTTAAGTGCTTTATGGCAGTGAGCAACTTAGTTAAACGAAAAACAAAAATGTGACGAATTAACACAATTATAGTAGAGGCGATGGTGAGTTCAACTGCTTAGTAAGATAACAAATATTTACCTACGGAGCCGAAACGTGGACACTCACAGCAGGTCCACAAATTTTAAGTAAAAAAAGAAGAGAAATGAGGTGATCAACCGTAGGACCAAGATAGCCGCATAGCTCAAAGAATTAGCAATCTGAAGTGGCAAAGGGCCGGTCACATAACTCGACGAACTGACAATCGTTGGGGTATACGAGATCTAGAGTGGAGACCGCGTTCAGGCAAACGTAGTGTAGGGCGCCCGCCCACAAGGTGGAGTGACGACTTGCGAAAGGCGGTTGGAAGCAACTGGATCAGTGGCGTTCACAAGGAGAGGCCTTCTTCCAGCAGTGGACGAACTCGGGCTGATGATGAAGGTATATATAGAGACTGTTTTTAACGTGGTAGGTTTTTTTTTAAACATTATATTGTGCTAATGTTGCCGCCATTTTGTTTAGATTGTGTTCCTTTATCAATTTTGTAGAAGCATGTTCAAGAAGCTACACAAAATACAAAAAACTTCCAAGAATATTGATTGCAGACATTCCATAGAACATAAGAAAACGGCCACGGCAAGCGAGGGTTCCAAACAAACGTAACTTTGCCGTTTGAAAACTGTTGTCCCCATACATCGACATAGCTAGAGGTCAGATACATAAATTAAAAAAAAAGAAGTGATTATTGTACAAATTTCCGGTTTTCTGATTTTTCTCATTACTTGTGCTATAAAACATTGCTTCTTGCCAAATTTGATGATTCTAGATCAATGGCAAGTACCCTACAGGCATTCCCTTGCGAGTGACAAAATATGCGGCTTAAACAGCCGCATCGTTTGATTGCGTTGACTTAGAACTTTGTTTTTTTTCCCTGGTCCAAGGGATTGCAGACCTGAGTATTAATTTCAACTTGATACCTTCACGCGTTCCTAAGAAAAAGGGTCTAGACAGACAGACGGATGGACGGACAGCAAAGTGATCCTATTAGGGCTCCTTTTTTCTTTTTGAGTTACGGAACCCTAAAAACTCATAAGAAAAATCATACCCAAATTCCAACCACCTCCTTCTTCAAACCCGCCATTTAGTGCAAGAATAAATAAATATTTGCATCGCGTGCAAGACATAATTTGTGGAAAACACAGGAAGCAACGAATGTTATAATAATACAAGAATTACAGAGCAACTAAATAACGTTGCATTGTGACTAAGTACGGTCCAAAGCAATTTTATTTTGTTGATTTTTAGACCAGATTATAAAGGATTATTTAAATACTACCTGATGTCCGCGGCTTCGCACGCGTGATCATTTTTATAGGTTAAATGTACTCTATGTGCTATTCCAGGACCTAAAATACCAATATACTAACATTTGATCATAATTCCTTCTGCCGTCTAAAATATTTTTATCGATTGCTCGGCTTCTACTCATCGGATTGAGATACCAAGTACCCCAGTTTTTAAGTCATCCCAAAGCTATCCAACAGTGAAAACTGCATCGCAATCGGTTCCGTAGTTTTTACGTGATGCGCGAACAAAGATACAGACAAACAAACACCAAACAGACAGACACGATTTAAAAAAATGTTTTATTCTTGTTCAGTAGCTTATTATTATCTTCATTGTACAGACTTTTTCGTTCTTATTGCTTTATTATATGTATAGAAGATTTAAATCATACTTGTTTTTTAACATTTATCATAGCTGCTCCATAGATCCCTGTTATTAGATATGCGGTTTTTACTGCTGGATGTTTTTACTTAAAATCTGGTGCACTTTGTACCTCAATCCGATGAGTAGAAGCTGAGTAATTGATAAAAAAACGAGTTGACGGCTGTACAAATGTTGATGCAATGATGGAATAATGTATGGACTTTGTAGGTTTTTTGGTCCTATTTTTTTTAATCAAGAGCCTGGCGCTATTCCGTGGGCACAGCTTGTAAAGTATAAAGAAAGAATTCAATTTATAAAATAAGAAATTTTATGTTCCAACTTTAAGGGCACTGTGTCCAACAAAATATTTGCACATACGAATTTTTAAAAAACAATTTCTCACGGTGAAGAGCGCACTGCAGTGCCTAGAATTTAAAATCCAAAATCCAAAAGACATTTACCCTTAAATTTCTCTTGAACAAAGAGAGAAGTACTTCAAATTATACATTTATTTATTACCTAAGTCTACTTAGGTAATAAATAAATGTAGTTTTAGTTGCACTTAAATAGTTATGTGGTTAGTTTCAGCAGTTTATTGTTTATCATTTTCGTTTTGTAAAATAATATCATCTAATTAAGTAGATAGAATAGAAATAAACATACATAAGTTCAAAAACTAAAACCCAACTACAGTCGGGTAAAAAATAGCCGATGACACTCTTGCGATGAAGACGAGTCTATAGATACCTCGCTTGTCAAAATAGGACCAAGTTTTTAGTTTGAATACATAACCCATACTTTGCCTTGCCGTAGTCGCGTAAAAAAAATAGCCTATGACACTCTATACCTGAAGACAAATCGATTGACACCTCGCTTATCAAAATCAAACCAATAAGGACGACGCTATGGTGGAACACCCACATAACCACATACATACACTGCTAAACTCATTACCCTTTCCTTGCTTTGCTGTAGTCATGTAAAAAGGCGGCCAAGAGCGTGTTGAATAGACTTAGGCCTGTATTAATAAATCGCTCTTGGTTGAGCTCTCAAGTGCGATATCAACTGATACGCTCTCAAGTTGTGATCAGCATCTTAAGATCGTCGCTGATTAATAAAGACATTTCAAGAGCATCTCAGATCATGTCGCTTTCAAGAGCCGCATCTCAAGATGCTACGTCACGAACCAGAACTTGAGAGCAAGATTGAATGAACTACGAATGAACGATTTATTTTCTTTAGTGAAAGTTCGGTTTTTGCTCAAATAAGATATAACGTAAGGTTAAAATTTATTACTTCGATGTAGTTGAATTAAATTAAATGCGATTATATTAAACGTAATGTTTATTTTCTACATAATTATCATAACCTTACTTTAGGTTTTTTGTAGAAAGGATGTAAGCCATAATTTTTGTCTATATTTTTAGTTACACTATCTATTAAAGAACTTAACGCAATTCATCAACAAATAACTATAATTTATGAAAATAAAAATTCGTTGATTAGCCATGGTTCTGATATCTACCAAATCTTCGGATCTTTTCGCAATCATGCCAAATAAATTTATTTCCAGAGGAATATAAAAATATTCTTATAATGATGGTTAATATAATTATAATTATCAACTTCTGACGTAATATTTTCGAAATCCTTGATTCTAGCAACTGGCAATCACGCTCTCAAGTCACGGACTGCACTCAACATTCTGCATCTCAAAGCACACGGCAAGTGCGCTCTTGAGATTCGAGATTGATTTATTATTAAACACTAACTCAGCTGATTACGGCATCTCAATCAACAGCTTAAGATATGTTTATTAATTAGATTAGCATCTTGAGATCGCTCTCAATAGCGGTCTCAGAGTTTAGGTCGGTTTATTAATACGGGCCTTAGGGTTCCATAGGCAGGATCCACAGCTTCCCAACGATAGAAACCACATTCGAATCGGTCCAGAAGTTTTTAAGTAATACACCAAAATAGTTGTTTTTACGGTTGGATTCTGGCTCTCGCCCAAACGCGAGCGAAGCGTCTCTGTTTCAGCTTCGGCAAAAATTCTTTCGTATGTCTGGATGTCTGTCCGGATGTTTTGTCTGGATTTCCGTCTGTTCTCCTCTAGAGGTCGCATTTCTCAACCGATCTAGACGAAACTTGGTATACAGGTTAAGCGAATTTTTAGTTTTTTTTTTGTCGGAGGTGATTTTTGATTGGGGGGTAATTCCCCCTAAAAAGGGGGCTATTGAATATCTCCGCCATATTAAATCCGAACTCGATTCTTTTTTTCATTTGAAAAGTTAAGGTTATTAAAGGTTTTTTAGGTCTTTAAGTTAGTCTCATAAAAATTTGGTGAAGATCTGATGAGGATCATCGGCGTGATGAGCAGAATAGCTCCTCAAAATGCAGTAAATTTCTCACTTTTAGGTTTCTACGAGTGGAATCAGCCCTTTACCTGCTAGGGATTGATGGAGCACCTTGGTTATTAATGTTCGTGTTACAATAAGGAACTAGATGGGGCTACTGTACACCGCTAGATTGTTTGCGAAAAAGTTTGTAAGCGCGAGGTCTACAGCTCACAGAGCCTAGTGGCTCTGTGTGGGATAACACTAGTGTGTTACCTTGGTAGACTATAGCTCGTAAATTAGTAAACCCTGGATAGTTGTGATAATTTTGTTAGTAAATTCGTATTATGCGCTAGAACACTAGACATTAAAACAAATTTGAATCTGTTCTTTATGAGTTAGAGGAGGTGGACATGAAACTCAAGCCAAAACGACACTGAAAATTTCGTAAACGGAACCAAATACGCTAAGCGCTTTTTTTTGTAAGCGTAACGTTGTATTATAATTATATCTATTTATTTTCAAAAACTCCCAACAAATTGAAGGCGCAGCCCGTTCAAACGTGAAAAATTTCACTACTCTATATTGGCTCCTCTTAGACATATAATCTATCGCAAGTAGGACTCGGTAACGATTGCCCACTCTAAGCGAGCGTAGACGTGCTACGAATGCTACGATACTACTCCTACGTGCTACAACGTAGCAGCTCTACGTACGACTTTTGCTTTTTATACCCCACTACGGCGAAGCAAGGTAAGGGTAATGTAATGTAACAGTCCATGTACCTATGGACATACATGTATGTGTGTATATACATGTATATGGGTATGTGGGTATCCACCATAGCGTCGCCCCTATTGGTCCGATTAAAACATGTTTGTGTTCAAACTAAAAACTTGGTCTGATTTTGACAAACGAGATATCACTCAATTCGCCTTCATCGCAAGATATGTCTTGTTTTATTTATTCACTAGCTGTGCCCGTGGCTTCGCACTTGTGGTTATTTATTATACTTCAATCTATATCTATCTATCTATACTTATCGTAAAGCAATAAGAACGAAAAAGTCTGTACAAAGAAGAAAATTTAAAGAAAACGGTGGTACTTAACATAAGCAACTTTTTTTTAATTACTCTCTTTCTGTTTGTTTGTTTGTTTGTTTGTTCGCGCAACACGTAAAAACTACTGGACCGATTGCGATGCGGTTTTCACTGTTGGATAGTTTAGGGGTTGACTTAAAAACGGAGGTACTTGGTATCTTAAACCAATGATTATATGCCGAGCAATCGATAAAAACTATTTGACGGTTGTACGATTGTAGGTACTTTTTGTCCTGGAATAACACGTGTAGGCTACTTTTAAATAAAATGACTACGCGGGCACAGCTAATACTTATAATAAAGTAGTAAGTTCCAAAAAGTCTGAACAAAGAAGATTATAAATAAATATGGTTAGGGTACTTAAAATAACCTACTGAACAAGAATATAATTATTTTTTCAAATCGTGTCTGTTTGTTTGTTCGCACATCACGTAAAAACTACAGGACCGAATGCGATGCGGTTTTCACTTGTTTGGTTCACACAGGGTTTGACTTAAAAACTGGTGTACTTGGTATCTCAATCCAATGATTAGAAGTCGAGCAATCGATAAAAATACATTTGCCGTCTGAACAAAGTTTAGACGTGAAATTGGTACATTTGATCATGGAATAACACATAGGTTACTCTTAACTAGTATTATATGTTAGCATATTTTTTATCAATTTTCTTTAAAATAAAATTATGTTACATACTTATCGACAAATTCGCTAGATAGACCGTTTTATAATTTGCTATTGACTTGCTTTGAGTTTTTATTTTAAAGAACCTTACAAGAATTTATAAATAACCTTTCAATTATATCAAGAGAACTGTGGTAGCGGTGTATGTTTATAGAAATACAGTGTAATTTTTATTTGGATCTACGACAAATTATTAAAGGATATAATCGGCCGCGTCACCAAATTTTGACCATTTTGATTTATTACTGTCAATAAAAAAACGATTTAAAGAAAAGTACTATTCTACAGAAATGCAGAGTATTAATTATGCTATCGCACTGACCCCACCAGCTTTGAACATTTGAAAATAAACTATTAATATAATACTCTACCCATATTATTAACAAATCATAGCATACGTTATTCAACAGCGCAATGAAAGCACTCATCAGTTCCGGTTGGTTTAGCAAAGAGGTATAACTCGCTTTTAATTAGATTTGTTAAGGAGTTTGATCAAATCCTGCCAAAAGTGGCACACCACTAACGAAACGTTTACCAACGTACAACGCACCAACGTACCATCGTACGTTACGTTCTATGTACAATTCGTTAGATCTTGTGTACTGAAAAATATTTCTTATATCACAGAATAAATAATAGTACAAGAAACAGAAGGATATCTGAGTGAAGTCATTTAAATACATAGCGACCCTCGCTACAACGCAATAAAGTGCAATTTAACTCGCACAGCTCTGCGAGCTTTCAATTATATTTACCTAGAAGGCGCGTGCAGGCTAGAATGTATCGTATCACTACACGCGAGAGCTTCCATTGCTCTAACCGTTTCAGAATCGCTCTGTCACTTTTTCGCTCGGTAGGGTTGTATTAAGATACGAGGCATGCCTCTTAAGTTCTGTCGTTTCCATATTTCCCGGCAATTTTGAATTTGGAACTGTTCTACATTCGAATGTGTTTAAATTTTGAATCTCAAAACAGTTGAAAGTATTAGGATTAATGCTATTGTTTAGTCACAGCGTCGATTGAAATCTTTCAGGTTACGTACGAAAATGAAACTTTCTAAGGAAAATGTTCGTGCAATAATTTTCTACAACTTTAGAAGAGGCCTGACACGGCTTCAGTGTTTTGAAGAGCTAACATCTGTGTTCAGTGATGAAGCCCCATGTCTGCGGACTGTCGAACGCTGGTATTTAGAATTCCAGCGTGGACATACTAGTGTTAGTGGCAAATCTTGCGAAGGACGCCCAAAATCCGCCTTCACTGAAGATAACATCACTGCTGTGAGACAACTAATTCTTGAAGATCGTCATGTGACGTATCGAGAGATAGAGGCTCTATTAGGCATCTCAGGGACAACCATTCAGAAGATCTTGCATGAGCGCGTGTGAGAAAGCTAGTTTGCCGTTGGATACCGCATCTGCTTTCCTACGACCACAACGCGGTCCGCGTCAGATGGTGTAAGAAAACTCTGCAAAGGACCGACTAAAGTTGTTCGTTCTCGAAGCACTTCAAAGAAGATGGTGGCCACGTTCGTTGGAAAAACCGGCCATGTTGCGACTATTGCACTTGAAGATCGTAGAACGGTTAACGCATACCACAGTTTGTTTACCACAAATCATCGCCGAACTTCGAAAATCTAACTAAAAGCGACGCATCATCCTGCACCATGACAACGCAAGCTCACACAGCGCTCGTCAAACGATTGAGTATTTGAAGCAGGAAAAAGTAGAAATTCTTGACCATCCTCCATACAGTCCTGACCTAAGCCCTAACGATTTCTTTACATTTCCTAAAATTAAGAAAAGTCTTCGTGGTCAAAGGTTCCAGTCCAGTGAAGAAGCAGTCGACGCTTTCAAGTCAGCCATTTTGAACACCCCCACTTTAGAGTGGAATAAATGTTATAATAACTGGTTTGAACGAATGGAAAAGTGTATTAAGCTACGTGGTGAATACTTTGAAAAACAATAAAAAGTACTTTAAGGTTCTAGTTGTGTTTTTTTCTTCAAACGACAAAACTTAAAAAGCATGCCTCGTATAACTAGGTTCTTGTACTATTAATTATTCTGTGATATGATATGACTTAGTTAGATATTGTAACAGAATAAATAAGTGATAATGCATTATGTTATTACTTATTACTATAAATGTTGATAGTTCTATTACATACAATGACATTCTTATCATAATAGACCTAGTACCTCATTTTTACCATCCCATTTTCAGAACGCCGATAAGTTTAGTAAGATACCTTCGTATTATGTGTCTTTGGTTGATAATGATTATATCCTAATAGGTACCTATTGCACTTCGATGAATAAAGGTGCCTGTCTTAATTCCATGCTTAATAATGAGTGAAAAATAAATTTCTACCTACGTAATAAACTATAGGTACCTACGTAATAAAAAAATATCAATAACTACATAACTAGGGCCTACTATAGGTACTTATTACAATGATTACCTTTCAAGATTCTTTGGAAGCGTAAATAATGAGAAGTTGTCATTTATATCACTATTTAAACAGCCGAATCCTATGCAGTACCTGCTAGGTTTCTTAATTAAACTCATAAGTACTCATAATTAAAAAAAGAATAAAATCTACGTAAGTAGGTTCTTTATTGCTGAGCACTCAGCGCGCGACTCATCAAGCGCACGCTTGACACTCTGCTGAATTAACCCCAATATTGCGGCCTCAAAGTAGGTATAATATTTGTACTTGTTGCGGAGTGCGACCGGCCTGCCTCTATCATATTCGACTTCCAAAAGCAGGAGGTTCTTAATATCTCCGGGAATTTTAAACCGATTTAGATGATTATTTTTTTCATTACAAAAGGTAGAACTCCAGCATGGTCCCATGTTAAATTGGTTCAGTAGCTTTTTAAAAAATCCATACGAATCCACCATTTTTGGTTAGAAATTTATTTTTAACCCCCGAACTCTAAAAAAGTGTTATAAGTTTAGGTTGTGTATCATTGTATGTATGTATCACTGTATCCGTTGTATCGGTTTGTGGCAAACGAATGGACCGATTTTGACACCCCTCTATGTTCGCGTTCGGGGGTTAAAAAGCGGCGTAACGGTAGATCAAGAAGATGGCTGGACGACCATGACTATTTGCAAGAGTGGTCATCCATAGCATAAAATCATAAAAAAGTGGAGAGAGGTCAGGGAGGCTCTTGCCCAGCAGAGGGAAGAGCCACACATCGCCTTTGCTTTTAAAAATTAAATTAATATAATTCTTAAGAATAAGATCGCCTTTTTACTGACAAATCTGGCCATTATCATCATAAACATCACAGCTTGTATAAATCCAATAGTGGGCACAAACCTCCCGTAAAACGCAGCACTGAGTCCGATATTGGTAGTTCTCATGTAATCGCTCCATCTGGCCGGGCATCATACGCACTTGGACTCCGCTCAAGAACCAACGTTTACCTAACACGGCGACAGTACAATGTGCGAGTAGCAACACTTTATTGCACATCAATAAATGGGTCAATCGACTATTCTTTGTACATCTTTAACATTATTAAAGACACAAAAATAAAAATGTTTTTTTTCTTTTTTCTTTTTCTTCTCTACTTCATAAGAATACATTATATTACTAAATGTTATTCAGCCATCGGCAGTGCAGTATTTTTTTCTTTTTCTGGCTTATTTTTATGTTTTTGTTTGTTGATGTCTACAATTTGTCCCCTAAGTTGGTATCGAAATTTTTATTCAGGCTATTTTATGCTACACAATTGGTTTAAAATGAATATATTTCAAAGATTTACCTGTACGGGGAAAACAAATTGTCAATTAAGTTACAATAAAATTTATGAAAAGTAATTGAAATTTCATAATCAAATGCACTTTAATATAAAGCAATGTATTCAAAATATCTGTTCAAGATATAAAATCTCTATAAATTACTACTATTTGTGAGTTATATTTTTTTTTATTGTGGGACAAGATTTTTACAAAGAATAGTTGATTGACCCAAATAGGAAATTTAAAGTAGGTACTTAACACAAACTTTCAAAGTAAGAGGCACAATGGGCGGCTATATCGCTAAACAGCAATCTCTTTCAGGCAACCTTTGGATGGAGAAGATTATATGTGACCTTTCTTTCTTCTTCGTAAAGGAGCTACGAAGCAACAATCGCACACACAAACTTTCCTAATCAACTCGTAAATCAAAACACAGCAGTTCACTTTCCATTAAATTAGAGGTGTGGTTAATAGATTGAAAAACACCTTTAAAGCACAGTACACACATATCCTTACATACTGTGTCTAAAGGCACAGTTGTTCACTAAACTACTTCATAGTCGTTAAACGACTAACGCGCTTCTAACGCCGCAACCGCCGGACGCTCGGTACATTTAACTTGGCTCGTGTAGCGTCATTAATTTGTTAGGTAAGGACCGGTGTATACAAATGGTATAAAAGTCATAAGTGTAATTCATTTATTTCTTAACAAGAAAAATGTTTACAAATTATTTGCCCGTATCTTAACCTATACATATATATGTATGTCTCAAAACTTTTTTCTATGTAGTGATTTTATAGAATTCTATATCCGTAACAACTGGATGGTGAAATGGTGTGACACCTATTTTTTGTTTAATTTTACGCTTCGTAGTTTTTGAGTTTTAAGTTATAAGCCAAAATCTCACGCGAGATCACATTTCGAAAATTTGTTTTACATGTACTATAAGCTAAAAACGTTTTAGCCGAGTTCACTACGAACATGTTTCCTATATTCTGAAGTTACTTTGTGGAAATTTATAAGTACAAAAATTGGATGCGTTTCATGTTTTTTTTTAAATAAGAAAATACTGATATAGCATATTCGTCAGATACATATTCTTTAGGCGCTTAATCAATTATAACCACAATTGAGATAACGTACTCAACTCAAATAATGCGTGTGTAACAAACCTCATCTCGTAGTAAAGACCTAAACTATTTACTATTGTTGTTTATAAATAAGAGGCATGGTAGCCTAACTGTATACTAGTGCGTTTTAGAATACGATAACGGATTCGGTCCTGGGCTCCGCACCAATGACTTTTATAATTTATTTGCGGTTTTCCAGCGCTCAGTGCTTCGGGGAGCACGTTACGCTGCCAGTCCTGTCTGTTATTCATTATTAACAGCCGTTAAGCCATGTCAGAGATCTCGGGCGGTCTCACAAACTCTGACACCAGAGCCCATCACTACCTCATACTACAAACAAACACCTCAATCATTTTGTAACGGCTGTGAATTTGAATAAAATTGGTTAATATTCACTCCTAAAAATAAGATGAGTAAAGTCATAGAAAGCAGCTGGACTGGTGTCCTAGTCAGTTTGGCTGTCTAGTTAGGCCACGAGGAAACGCCCCTGGATGGTATAGGTACTCACGTACACGTAAAGTGGAGATAGTTTGTATAAGAGTTACTTACATGGTGAACAGTCATAATAGTAAATACAGAACCACTAAATTACTAATCCAGCATTTACACTTAAATATATATGGGGAAAGGCTTCCAAATCTGAGTCGAAAACAACTTGAAACCTCAGCATGTAAGACGACTACGAAGTATGAAATTATGCAATAAAAAAAAGTATATTAAAAAAACAAAACCGCTTCTCCCTAAAACTCACCTTGGTTGGTGAAAACAGCTTTTTTACACAATAAGAAAAAAGTTTACACAATAAGAAAAAAAACAACTGGTGAACCATTTTAAACTCGGTTAAAAAATCTTTCCCTTAAGAAGAACGTGCTACAAGATTGCAAGTATGCTCCAAAATTATATACTTAGGGAAGACAACAAGTTGTAAAGTAGGAAGGAAATAACTAGAACTGTAGTAAAAGTACCGGCTCCGAAATCCGGACACATGAGATATAATATCTACTAAAAAAAAAACTACTAATAAATCTAGGAACCACTTATTTATATCTCCGGAGAAACTGAGGTCCAATCTGAGGTCTGAATCCAAAAAAACATCTCAAGTAAAAATACTATAAAACAGTCTAATTTTTATGACTAATGTAATAAAAACGTGCGATGCCCACTTTGCGGAAACTTTAATATGATAATAAATTCCAAATTTATGTGCCGCTTTTTCTAAGAATGAGGTTACGTGCTTGCTCATTTTGTAATATAATATGTAATAAAAGTCTAGATTTTAAAGTAGTTTCTACTCCTTTTTCAACTTCGCAAGTTAAATCGTAGTTTTGACCTAAATCAAAGAACAACTATTATTCTCCTTTCGAGAAGGGACTTTCTCCTTACATATCAAATAGAGCGAACGTACTCACGAGTAATAGGGTAGGTACTTGACAGTACACAATAGAAACTAAAACGATTCATTGCATTGATAAATTATATCTTAACAATTCCGAATATATAATAACCTTAATAGAAAAAACAAATACCATAACAAGACATAAATTCAAAACCTACGGTCGGGTAAAAATAGCCATATTAATACACTCTTGCGATGAAGACGAATCGATTGATATCTAGTTTGTCAAAATAGGACCAAGTTTTTAGTTTGAAGTCATAACCCTACTTTTGCTTCACCGTAGTCGACTAAACAAGTTAGCTTATGACACATTATGTGAAGACGAATCGATGATACGAGTACCTCGCTCGCTCGCTGTCAAAATCGGACCTATAGGGGCGACGCGATGATAGAACATTTACATACATACATAGACTCAATACCCTTCCCTTCTTTCGTCGTAGTCGGGTAAAAAGTAACTTTTTGCCACTGCTCAGTACGCGTGACGTCACTGCTTCCAAATCGTAGTTGTTTTTTTCCTGAGTGGCTAGCGTTTTTGTACACCTTCGAGCAATAGTGACATCATACGGTCGCCATGACAGCTATGGTCGTTTTGGCGTGATTCTATTTAACAAATCTGAAAAGTGCATTTTCTTTAATGATATTCATTTGATTTCTAGGTAAATAATGTTTTTTTTTGATAAAATAGAGGCTGTGGCATCTTACCGATTAGATAACGAAAATTAGTCAAGTACCCCATTCAAAAGTTATCCAATAAGTGAAAAATCAATCTAATCTACAGATTTGACTTAGACTTTAATAAGTAATAGATACTTAGTAATAGATGGTTAGTATCTATTAGTAAGTATCTATTACTTATTAAAGTCAATTTATAATATTTTGTGTATTTCTCCTTGTTCATGAGATGCTAATTTTGATTTGTAATAGTTTTATTATTTTGCTTATATACAATAAAATACTTTAACTTTAATATGTAATAGATGTTTAGTATCTATTACCACAAAATAAATATTATGCTATTACTAAGTATCTATTAGTTACGTATTAAAGTCAAAGTCAAAGTATTTTATTGTAAATAGGCAAAACAATATAACTTTTACAAGTCAAAACAACAAACAAACAAAAAGACAGTATTAGCAAGGAGAAATACATACAATATTATGAATAGATCAAATCAATAAAATTTAGGTAAACTAAGTACGCCTGAATACATCAACTAAACTAGGTATGCTTTGTGTTTGAAAAGGAAATTTCCCTTTCATGTGCCAACAGAGTTAAATCTCACACTGGAAAATACTGACTCTACTCTTCTGACTCTACCGGTGGTTCGGGAATACGCCCGTTAGAGAAGAGAGCACCAATCTACAGGGATGTAATTTTTTTCCATATTTGTTAATTCTTTATATTTTTTCAAACACAGAATAATAATTAAACATATAAATTACAAATATTAGAGATAAAAGTGACAATGAGATGTCCCACAATCATCAAACAATCAAACTGGGAAAAATAAAGTAAAGTATAGTGTAAAAAACAAACGTGACACCATGTCTTGCTCTCATGGCATTCATGAGACATCTCTCAAAGTACTTTGAAAATTTTATACACTTAACGTAAACATAGAAGTAATCACTTATTATTATTATCATGGAGCTGGGAGACATCAGGTCATGGATTTCTATCACTAATATATACTCATTTACTTTATAATATACTTTCTTTATGAGATTTACTTTAACAAAAGTTTTAAACTAATTAATTATAATTGATTAATTATTTAATTGACAAGTCCTTTAAACCAGGAGGTTTAATACACTCTGAGAACAGGCATCATCAAACAGTTATCCAAAATTCGTTGGCTAAATTACATAGTGTATTTTGGGCTTACCATAAGTGGAGATAAAGCTATTTGCGCTAAAAGGATTCTCTCCCTCGACAGCCATTTACAGTCATAAATATGCATGACGAATTAAAATTTCCACTAAAATCATACATTCTCAGGAGAATGTTGCGGCAAATAATCCGTGTTTCGTTAACGCTCAGCGGCGTATTGCGCGCACGTGCGTATCGGATGATACGGCTTACGATACGCGGCCCAACTGCTGTAGACATCGAATACATAGTACAATAGACCACCAATATACTAATCTGTAAAAGAAGTCAATGACTGCGGTAGAAACGCTGCAATTAATCCAACATAGTACCGTTCAATATACTGATGCTTGGACTCAATAGTGCCGTTTAGTCAATTATCTATCCTTATAATGAAGCAATAAAAACGAAAAAGTGGTCTAGGATACTTATCTGTATGTTATTTCACGCATCGTTTGCGATGCTGTTTTCACTGTTATATGTATAGGTTATATGTATAAATGTTAAAAAACAAGTATGATTTTAATCTTCTATACTTATACTCGTAATAAAGCAACAAGAATAAAAAAGTCTGTACAATGAAGATAATAAAAAATAATTGGGTACTTAAAATAAGCTACTGAACCAGAATAGAACATTTAAAAAAATAGTGTTTTGTTCGTTTGTCTTTTTGTTTGTTTGTTAGTTTGTTTGTCTGTATGTTTGTTTGCGCATCACGTAAAAACTACGGAACCGATTGCGATGCAGTTTTCACTGTTGGATAGCTTTGGGATGACTGAAAAACTGGGGACTTGGTATCTCAATCCAATGAGCAGAAGCCGAGCAATCGATAAAAAACTTATTTACGGCTGAGGAATTTTGATCAAATATTGGTATTTTAGGTCCTGGAATAACACATATTTGAATAGAGTACCTTTAACCTAGAGAAATGACAACGCGTGCGAAGCCGCGGGCACAGCTCGTAAAAATATAGTAGCAATGAGGGAATATTCTATAGCATTATTCTATTTTTAGTTGGGCCTGCGGCTATACGTGTGAACATTTTTCTGGGAAAAAATTATCCATATGTGCTATTTCAGTACCAGGTGTACCAATAATAAAGTACAATATACCCATCAAAATTTGTTCAGCTGTCAAAAAGTTTTTATAACGATTGCTCAGCTTCTACTCAGTGGTGTGGCAAAAACACGTCTAACCTTTTTAGTATTGTTACCGACCTTTGCAGTGTTTTGTATATTCTAACACGATTTAAATAAAGAAGACAAGTTGAGTTGTCAAAGAATTATGTCATGTTTAGTCTAGGACAGAAAAAATACTCGTATTTCTCAGTACATGTTAATTGATAAATAATAGATCAGAATTATATTATTTAAATTCTGTAAAGTGAAATCCTAGTTTTTCATTCGAGTAAACTCCTATTAACCGTCCTGTAAGGCAGGACTATACTGATTTGGGATGAAGAAGTCCAATCAACCTCTCTTTAGTACTAAGTAAACTAAAGCTATCCAATAGTGAAAACTACTTTAATAGACTCTTTGAAAAATGCTTTCCAATCGGTCCAATAATATATACGTGGTGCAAGAACAAATAGACAGACTCCATATTTAAAAAAACTATTTTTGTTCTATAGCTTATTTTAAGACCCTTATATTTTTATCATCATTATTCAGACTTTCTGTTACTGCTTTATTATAAGTATAGATAATGCTCCTGTCATACTACTTGTCCGAATATTAACGCGAAATCCGTTGAATTTACTAGTAGCATTAGTGGTGCTTAACTGTTGTTTTGAAATTTGGCTAACAGGTGTAACGCCTTATGTATTCGAAGGCTCAAGCTAAAGAAACGTTGTCAAAACAAACATCCGATTAGCGTAGAGACTTCATTTGACAAATTTAGCAAAATTATAACCTATACAAAAGCGTTAAAGTCCTAATTAGAACGGCTCAAACACGTGAATGCCAATTCCTATTTGATGAATGCCTTCAGCTCCAATGCGAAATAATTTCTTCTATTCATCCGCTAAAATATTACGCGCCATCTCTCTGACTAATGAATTCATTTCAATAGGGGCTTCTGGAGAATTGAGGGCGTCGATAAAGATGACGGATAGTTCAACGGTGGCTTTAATTCTGACAGGAGATTTCGACAATCAATTTTGCAAACAGAGAAATACCATAGAGTATCTATCTATCTATACTTATAATAAAGCAGTAAGTAACAGTCAGTAAAAACGATAACTAAAAAAAGTCTAGGAGACTTAAAATACGCTACAGAACAAGAATATACCATTTCGTAAATGGTGAGTATTTGTATGTTCGCGTATCACGTAAACAGTACTGGACGGATTGTAATGCAGTTTTCACTGTTGGATATAAGGTTTTGACTTAAAAGCTGGTGTACTTGGTATCTTAGTCCGATGAGTAGAAGCCAAGCAATCGGTAAAAGCTTATTTGACGTCTGAACGAAGTTTTATGATACTTTGTATATTGGTGCTTTTGGTTTTGGAATAACACATAGGATCCTTTTACCGCATCGCAAATAGTCCAGTAGTTTTTACGTGATGCGCTAATAAACATACGGACAAACAGATAAACAGACAAACAAAGAGACAGACACGAGTTTAAAAAATGTTTTTTCTTGTTCGGTAGCTTATTTTAAGTAAGCCTGACATAATTTTTCAATTATCTCCTTTGTACAGTTTTTCTCGTTCCTATTTCTTTATTATAAGTATAGAACTATAGATGATTACGCTTGGTGTATTATCATTATTAATTTATTAATTTTAAGCAATAAGCTTTGATCTGTATGTATGGCTAATATGCAGTGCTTATCCCCTTGAATTTTGTGGCTTTTTAATGGGCGTTTTTCCACTATAGAACGACGACGGTACGGCACCAACACCAGACAGCAACCGGGCTATAAGGCCCGAATTCATGTATGAAAAGATATGACGGCAATTTTTCACTGGCCGGCTGCCATTCAATACTAGAAAACACACATTGAGGAATTGTAATATAATCCTAGTTCTTTGCGGTTTCTAGACAACGTTCCTTCAAAAGTTTTTAAGCGGTGTCTAAAACCACACATTGGTGGTTGAGCTGAGACAGAACTCAGAGCACTCAGGTGTCGTACGAGTTATAATTCGCCGACCACAGCTCTGGCGAAAATCACCTGATTTTAATTTGAATTGACTTAATAATGAGCTCGGAAGAAGTCCTTTGTTTACTTTTGTCACGTTGCCAAATGGCTACATTCAGCAGCGAGGGCTTGACATGTCCTCCAGTCATAAGTCGCAAAAGAGCGCTGCTATATAACAATATTTCAGCACTTTCAAGAGCTATTTTATCAGGTTCACACCACTACTAAGCCAAGAGAATTTCAGCGCTATTCGTGACTTCTTTGGGGTAATTATTAAGCTAGATGGTTAGCTAAAATTCTTAATTGCTGCAGATACATTTGTAAAGTGCATAAGAAAACAACTTTGAGAGTCATTAACAGTTTTGGGTGTCATTAATCAAAAATAAGGAGGTGAGCTTTGCAGAGAAATGTGCAAAGATTTGCAACTATTCGCTCTTATCTATATTATATTGCTACATCTTTCAGAATTCTGTTACTAAACTGAGGATGCATTTTTGTATTAAATTATCTACGCTGTATTTCTCTGTCATTACGATGCCGACTAAATAAACGTTATTCCGAAACTTGTACAGACAAAGTTAAACAAATGCGGCCCCAGCGCCGACCCTTGCGGGCACCCGCGCGTAAACGACACCGACACGACAAGTTTAAGTTACGGTACCGTGATTCTATTCCGAAAAACTTTATTATTAGAGACTAAATTGAAAATACTGTAGAGCACTGCAAGTTTTATATTTTTAAGAAGTTTTCCGACTGCGCAATATCAGAAGACTGAGCGCGAACTTTCAGCAAACAAAGATTAGTTATAATAAAGAAGACAGGGAGCCATAAAGTTTGTACCATATTAAAGAGGACCAAAAGGCGCGAATATTGAGATACGCGTACGTGACGTACGATCTGCAATATAAGCTAATATCGCTCTAGAAGGTGCGAGCTAAGAATAATGGGTTTTGAATATCAAACTAGGTATTTCCTTGTCCAAAGTACACGTTCCGACTCCACTCTCGAACAGAACATTTTTCATTTCGACGAGAATATACTTACGCTATCGATGGATTTATAAAAGCCTTTGAATGTGGCAATGTGTTGCATTCGTTTTGTGTGAATGCTGCAGTAGTCAAGGAATTTGATAGCTACATGTATTGTGTGGAATATGAAGTTCTGTTCAATGTATTGAAATGCAACGTTCCCAGTATTTTCAGAAAAAAAACTAGACTTTTTGTATTCAATGAAGTGAAGCCACAGTACAAATATATACTGTGTGCTCGTTACTGTGAAGGATTTTATTCATACAGAAAAAGGAATAACGTCGAGTGTAGAGGATTTTCCCAACTATTCTAACTTGTACCATTTTTTTTATATCGGTCCTAAGACGGCTGTGTTTGCGGAATAGAAGTATCAGAGTATCTTAAAGTTTGTGAGAAGGGATGGCTTGTTTTGACTTAGTATATTACAATATTAAACCGTTAAATTGTGTAATTATGTGATTGCCGTTTGACATCTTTACTAACTATTTGATTCGGATATTTCATCATCATCATCGGCCCATCATCATATTCATCCACTGCTAGACGTAGGTCTCTCCTTGTGATCACCATTGAACCCGATCTTCAGCTCTCCTCATCCAGTCGCTACCGATCGCCTTTCGCAAATCATCACTCCACCCGTCACTTCCCCGTCCGTCCGTCGTCACTTTTGATATTTAATTCGCAGTTACCGTTGATAGTTTTTCTTTGTTTTTTTTTTCTACACTGTCACGAACCAAGGACCTAGGTAAAATAACTAACCCCAATTCTGTTTCCACTTACAATGTTTACGTAGAATATTCCCGAATTCGGCTTCGCATACATTTGTCGTGTCCAAACAAGGTGCTCTCAGCTCAACGATGCACAGAGTGACTACAAACTAGCTTCGACTGGCGTCGCTATATATTTAGGTTTAGCAGGACACTACAACATGGCGAGAAAATTAAATTAAGTTGTTTGTATTTCTAGTGCGCTGAACGTGTCGTGTCCCACATATTCTTATTTTATTCGTGGCTTAACCGCAATATTAAGTCAATATAGTTGATCTAATCGAGCAAAGTGTCTCCGCTTTAAGTTCAATCAATTTGTTTTCATCTGTCAGTTTATTTTATTTTATTATCAAAGGTACGTAGCCGTTACGTAAGTACAATAAAGATACAATATAAGCTTAAAGAAGGCCAATTACAAGTTTTCACAAATATTATAGAATAGATAGATTAACATCCTCCAAAAAGAGACTACTGAATATCTCCACCTTATGAAATCCGATTTTGATGGTTCTTTTTTTATTAACTTAAGGTTCGTCTCATAAAAGATCTGATGAGGATTTTCAGCGTGATGAGAAGAATAGCTCCTCAAAATGCAGAAAATTGTCACTTTTAAAATTCAACCAGTGGAATACAATAGGGTCACTAGATGACGCTACTGTAGATACACCGCGAGATTATTGCAAATATGTTTGCGTTCGCGAGGTCTAGTGTTCGCAGAACTACTAGTTATTCTATGCATAAGTCACAGGTACGACTGTAAAATTAGTACTCTCGCTTTCTTTAATGGCTTGGACACCCTACTCTCGGCTAAATGTAGGTGAATAAGTATTGGAGGTACTGGAGTTGCGACCACTCTGAGTCTAGCGTGGTTTGAATATGAAATACTGTTATTCTGAATTACGGCTACAAATTTCAACTTTAACGTTAAAGACGACGTCGCGTTGTGGATATAAAAGCTTTTATTTATGCTTGTGCGTTACGCAGACATAGAGTCGTGGAATTACGATTCACACTCTCATAATCTCGTAATACATCAATACACCACAATCATCCAAGATCCTTCTTTTTTTTTGAACTTTTGAATATATTAATACGGGACTGCCTGTATATAAAATATTTGACACACGAATTGCCCCGGACAGGATTCGAAGCTGGGACTTTAAGCTCAGCAGATTTCACTATCACTACCAAACGCGAGGTTTCTTTATAGAGCTGAGAATATGAAAAACCCTATTTTTGGGACGAAATATGTAATACTTCTAATTAAGTCACAGCTTTAATATTTTGATATGTAGTTATTTAATCTATTAAATAGAGTTTCACGTAAGGAAAATACGACCATGCTATATTTTCTCGATTAAAAAATTATTTGAAACTTTGATTATTTTTGGCCTTTATGTGAAATATCTCAAAACTATAACGCGTATCGACCTGAATTTTACTTTGTAAGAGAGTTTTTAAGTGGATCTAGATAATCGCCTGGCGATTTTTCGATCCATCCCGTGTGTCGTTCAAAATCATTCAATTTATCTAAAATAGACACCGACACCTGCACACATCTCTCGCTAAAACTGCACCTGGTCGAGCAGGACAAACATTTGAGAGCGTACAGCACTTTAAGATTATTCTGTTTGTGTGGAGAGGCCAGAGGCCGGCGCTGCAGACCCCAGGTCGGTGCAGAAACAGAAGAGAAGATCAGTGGAAGCGATTTTAACTCTGACCTTCCTGGGGCCCAAGCCAAAAGACCGACCGCCTCTTTTAGCCGCGATTCACGGCGTTATTAGAGTTAGATACAAATGGGTTACCTTACTATTGTCTAGAATGGAATGGGCGAAGCCCGACTCCCGTGACCGGCGACGCCCGGCGATACCTCAACCGGAGGTCTTGTAGTGGAACCCTGACGTGGCCTACCTATCGAGAGCTCTCTGGTATCACGTCACAAGGGGGGGCACAAATCACACCAAGGGAACGGCTTCCCGCACTGCCGTACAACGCTCTGGACTCACGGTTTCAATTTTCAGTTCTTGAGACCACACAATATGCGGGTGATTCCCGATTGGTCTCCCAAACACAATAGTTCACATATAGACACACTAAAACTCGTTTACAATGAGTTCAGCCAAAATTAGGTCAAGGTTGTTCAAGTTCTAGGTTACGACCGTGACCTCTATTATCGTACACTTTTTACGTCAGAATAACCACGCGGTCCTTTTGACAGACAGCTGTCAGTTGTTCGACAGGTCTCGGCAGTGAGGGTCGAGCTATTAAATCCACTTCTGGTGGCGATCAACGCACTGAAGTGTTTCGAGCTTCCAGTAGTTGAATGGTCGTTCCTTCTGCTGCACATTGTGCTTGCCAAATTGCCATCGGAGCTTAAGGCCCGTTTTGTCCAAGTCGTGGGCACTTCCAAATCGACGTTATACGTGAAGATGTCCTGGACTGGTCGGTACTGAACACCAAGAACAGCTATCATGTTAGGACTATCAGCGTTCTCGAACATGTGAGGGTTCTGCTAATGGTCGTCTGGAAGACCCTTCAAAAGGGTAGGTGAGTTGGACAACCATTTCCGCAACTCGTAACTTGCAGAAGCCAAAATTCCAATCAGTTCATCACGCAGCAGAACTGCTTCTTCTTCAGTGGCGGCTCCAGAACATATGTAATCAACGTAGATATCTTCTTTCAGTAAGGCGGACGCCCGAGGAAAGGTCAAATGCTCTCGGTCCGCCAGCTCCCAAAGTGAACATATCGCCAAAAAGGGAATGGATCTCAGTCCGTAAGTGTTCGTGTTGAGCTCATATATAATCATAGGATCCTGTCATGGGTTTTCTCGCCAGAGGATCAGCTGATAGCGACGATCGTCCGGATGAATTTCCGTTTGGCGGAACATCATCTTGATGTCGGCCACAAAAACAAACTGGTGTCGACGAAAATTCGTGATGACGTCACACAAATCCTTAAGCAATTTTGAACCAGAGTGCAAGGTCTGGTTTAAGGACACTCCCGATGTGGTCCGCGCAGATCCATCAAATACTGTTCGCAGCTTCCCATTCGATGCCTTCAAAACGGCGTGATGAGGGAGAAAGTAGTGTTCCACTGAACGCCAATTCAAATTTGACACAGACATGTGTCCCAACTCTTCATATTCGCGCATGAAGTCAATATATTTCTGGCGTAGATCCCGATCCTTACTCATGCGGCGTTCCATACTCAAAAGCCTGCGTTCCGCAATCATTCGCGAGTCACCGAGTAGCGGTCGGACGGCGAGAAACGGTAATCTTGTTGTTATCCTGCCAGAACGAAGACGACCAGTGTTATTCTGGTAGAAAAGCTCGCACTCTTCATGTTCGGGATCTGAACGAGAGACCTGTGGTGGTTCCTCCACTTCTGACAGCATCAGAAAGAGTGGAGCCCACCATCAATGATCATTCAAGGTCAGGGATAGGGGGTACTTTCAGTACTCGTCCCATGACAGCAAAACCAAAAACCGTTGCGACGGCTACCAAGCCTCCTGGCTGTAGAACCCTTTTGTTTCCCAATAATTTTCCTCCCAGGACATCTGCACCAAGTAGCAGGTCAACTGGTCCGGGGGAATCAAACCACGGGTCCGCCAGATCCAAACTCGACGTCAAAGCCACCACAGGAGCTGACAGCGGTACCTGTCGGTGCTTGCCCAAGATATTCTCCAGTACGATAGCCGAAGACCTTACCCCAGGTCCTGGAGATCCAACAGGGCTGAACGCGAACAAGGCGTGTCCCTGGACGGTAGACACGGCAGCGTTTCCAACTCCCCTTACAACCTGCCCCACCAACCAAGTAGATAATATGCAACCTTGAGAGCCTGTATCCAATATAGCTCGGACTACAACAGAGGCACCCGTTGGTCCCCAGACCCTAACAGAGGCCGTCGGCAAGATAACGGTCTCTACCTGGGGGGTTGTTTTTGGTGGGCAGGCGGCAAATACCTATTGGTCCCTGGGCGGCGACCGCTCGCCGCTACCAGGTTGTGGCTTCTCAAAGCGAGGGTATGGCTCGAAATCCTCGGAGGCGCGATGTACCAGCCGGCGCGCCATCGGCGGCAGGTCGTACTGGCGTACCCGCCCATAACGAGGCGGACGCTGGTCCAAACGGGGACGTTCAGTCAAAGGTGGGGAGAATCTCGGTAGATGACGCTGCTTCCGTGGGCTTCGATGCTCCGCTGCAAAACAATCTTCACCACGTGGTGGCCTGGCTGGGCGACTACACACTGCCCTATAAGAACCGCCACTGGGAGGTGAGCGGCCTTCCAAACTGCGGGCCTGCGACCGTCCGCCGCGTTCGTCGTTCCCGCCCATGCGTGGCTGGCGATCGCAATCCGTGCGGCCTTCTCCATTGGCGTTTGCGCACAAAACTCTCAAGTGCTGCCCTCTACAATTGGCACATGGTTGAGGGTCAGGACACTCGCGCTGGAAGTGACCTCCAAGACAAGAGAAGCACAATTGACGTGCCTTCGCGATCCTGCGGCGTGCATGCACGTTCAAGGCCAGAAAGGCCGCGCACTTATCAATGTTATGGCCCGAAGCCTTACAATAGGCACAGTCAGGCCCACTGCGCGTGGGTGCAAATCGAGGAGCAGGACGCTTCACACTGGTGGCGCGAGTCCAAGTGCGCGCCTGTTTCCGAGGCTGGCGCGGGCGGGGCACAGCAGCCTCCGTCACTCCAGAATTGTCGGACATCCGACACTCATCCTCCAAAAACTTTACCAGGTCGTCAAAGGGTAGGTACGTCGAGCTGTCCCCTCCAAACCGTTGTTCAAAACGGGCCTTAAGCTCCGATGGCAATTTGGCAAGCACAATGTGCAGCAGAAGGAACCACCATTCAACTACTGGAAGCTCCAAACACTTCAGTGCGTTGATCGCCACCAGAAGTGGATTCAATAGCTCGACCCTCACTGCCGAGACCTGTCGAACAACTGGCAGGTTCAAAATCTGTTCCACATGCGTATCAGCCAGACGACGCCTATTATGATAACGTCTGGTCAGTAGTTCTCTCGCAGTCATATAATGGTCATCTGTGACGGGAAGGTGTTGAACCAAACCAAGTGCCTCGCCACGCAGGACCGACAATAAATATGCAAATTTCTGCGAAGGCTGGAGGTCCGTCCTCTGGTGTACCGAGCTGTCAAAAAGGTTGAGGAATGATAACCAGCGGTCAAATTCACCGTTAAACTTGGGCAAGTCCAACGATGGAAGTCGGCTCAATAATCCAGGTTGTACCGTGGATTCTAATTTGGCGGGCTTTTCACCGCTTCTCATCAATAAAATTTCCCCGGCGGCTTCAGAAATCACGTCCGAAAGTTCAAATGCTTGATCGTAGTCGTTTTCAACCCGACTACGCTGGTCAGCCGAAAATGATTCCAAAGGTACATTGGTAAGACTTGAAGTGAAGCGTACATAACAATTTTCCAATTTTCAAGTCTTTCGCTCAGCTGGCCAAATCTAGACAAAAGCGCACTCTGTCGATCTTCCCTACTTATCAGACCAGCAGCTGAAGTCAACCAGCGAAGTTGTGCACTAATACCGCTGACTGTTTCCCCAAGCGAAGCGTTAGTTGCCATTGTAAAAGGTTAATTCAACAAAGAGATATTTGTCTGACAACAAGGAACAAATGTATTTAAACCACGCTCTGCTAGGATGTGTGGAGAGGCCAGAGGCCGGCGCTGCAGACCCCAGGTCGGTGCAGAAACAGAAGAGAAGATTAGTGGAAGCGATTTTAACTCTGACCTTCCTGAGGCCCGAGCCAAAAGACCGACCGCCTCTTTTAGCCGCGATTCACGGCGTTATTAGAGTTAGATACAAACGGGTTACCTTACTATTGTCCAGAATGGAATGGGCGAAGCCCGACTCCCGTAACCGGCGACGCCCGGCGATACTTCAACCGGAGGTCTTGTAGTGGAACCCTGACGTGGCCTACCTATCGAGAGCTCTCTGGTATCACGTCACAAGGGGGGGCACAAATCACACCAAGGGAACGGCTTCCCGCACTGCCGTACAACGCTCTGGACGCACGGTTTCAATTTTCAGTTCTTGAGACCACACAATATGCGGGTTGATTCCCGATTGTTCTCCCAAACCCAATAGTTCACATATAGACACACTAAAACTCGTTTACAATGAGTTCAGCCAAAATTAGGTCAAGGTTGTTCAAGTTCTAGGTTACGACCGTGACCTCTACTATCGTACACTTTTTTACGTCAGAAAAACCAGGCGGTCCTTTTGACAGACAGCTGTCAGTTGACGCTTGACGTATACAACGATCCAAAGACAGTAGTGTTGCAAAATGACTCCTGATGGGAGTAAACACTGTTAGTCCAATTTAGTTAATAGTTACAGCTAATCAGCCCTAAGCAATATTTTTTGCACGTCATACATATTTGATAATACTATGGTTATGCCCAAGTTGCAAGCTCTACGTAGCTTGCTTCGCCGAATGCACCAAAATATGCCAATGGCCTATTTCTATCCGAAAAATCATAAACTCGCGAACATGACAGTGTTGGTCCGACTCCAAATAGGTCGGTCCGGTCCTTTGTCCGGGGCGATGGCGGAACGACGCGATGTGCCGACATGATTTATGGCATAACACTACGGGATGTGGAAGAATGGACTTTTTTGGTATTATTCGAATACGGTTTTTAGCAGGAAAGGGCTGGATACTATTAAAAATTTGATGAAATCCGTGAATCAAAGTGGTATGTGGTAACGTGTACGGGTGTAAACGGAGTGGAAAGTGTATACTTCGAGACAAACCATTTTTAGTAGGGACTAGCTTACCCGCCCGCGACTTCGTCGGTGCGGACTACAGTTTATCGCGTTTTTTTTCACATCCTGTGTTCCTCTAGTATATTAAAAAGAAATGCAAAAGTAGGTATAGCACCAACGCTCTTGATGTTTTTTGACAGACTTGTTAGTTCTTTTCCATGCCAACCGTTTCTTACAGCGAATAATCAAAAATTTCCAGTTTTCCCGTGACAGCTTACAATTTTCCGGGATAAAAAGTACCCTATGTTTTATTCCAGGGTATAAGCTATTTCCATTCCAAATTTCATCAAAATCCGTCTTGCCGTTATCGTGTGAAAGCTCCCCAAACAAACAAACAGACAGACAACGTTTCACTTTTATATATTGGTATGGATGTTGTACATGTTGTCATGAACATTGAAAAAGACATAGGATTTGGATATGGAAGTTAATTATGTGATTTACACGACACATACATGATTTTTCTTTTTGGGCACTACATCATATTGTGTGAAAATTTCAAGTCAATCTTATTTCGTTTAGGAGTTGCAAGCCGTGACGAAATGCCAGGCAGACAGACAGCGTTTCTACAGCAATAGGGTTCCTTTTGGATCCTTTGAATACGGAACCCTAAAAACTGAGAGATTTACGCTAAGTTCCTATATCAAGTTAATACGGTTCATTTTTGCTTTATGAACAGTGCGCGTATGATTTTCATTGTAACAATAAAATGCTCAATCGCTTTATTTTACGTCAATACTAAGCTGTAATATTGCACAAACTCGTAAACTTTAAGGGTACATATTAACAATACGAACAAATTATATTTTTATAGCCATTAAAATATTTTACGCGCAGAGAATTGTATGAAAATGAGAATAAGCAGATATGAATTGTTTACGATGTTACTAAAAATGAAGTCAATGACTCGAGATATTTCTATACCTATAAAACAGTACCGTGACGTACCTACTAATAAGTCAAACATAGATCTATTTAATGGGGGAAGATATTACGGGAAGCTAATAATAACGTTAAAAAAAACTAGGCTAGACAGATTGATAGATAACTCTATAATGCACAAGGATGGACCTAATAAGTAGTTAACTTGCATCGTATTTTACATACCTAATATGTTTTTTATTTTAAAACCTACTTACGAATTGAAAATTATTGTTTCATCTTTTTTTTCTCGAATTATTTTTATGATGTTATCATTACGCAGCTGTTCGGTCCTAGTTTATTATAGCATAGTAATATTCTCTGTCGTTATGTGTCACATACCTACTCGTATTTTTTAAATATTATGTGCACATAGTGGAAGTGATTAGTTACCCACAACACAGGGTGTATCCTAGTGTGGGAACTAGGGAGCCTAAATTTAAAAGCAGCAGTAATTGTAAAACTTATTAAGTATGTACCTACCTAGTTTTAAGATGCATTCGCTGTAATTACCTTGTTTTTGGTGAATAAATATTTATTATTATTATTATTATTGCTTTCGAACCATACCTGTGACCATACATCAATACTACTAGTGATTGCAATCCCGCAACCCGCAAAGCGAGATCCACAATCCTTATGCGACGAATCTTGCGCCTTTTGAATATTTGCGGGATCCTTCAGTCAGCTGCGCGGCATCTACGTAATTTGCAAAAAAAAATGTTTAAAAAAAAAACTGTTTTATTTGTACTAAAAACTACAAAATAAAATAAAACCGTGGGGCGAGTCGAATTTACTCAGGTTACGCTACGATTCGACTCGAACCACGATTTTATTTTATTTTTTAGTTTTTAGTATGTACATATAAAACTGTTTATTTAAAAAACAAATAAAAATGAAAGTTTTTAGTTTTTTATTTAGTTATTTTTAAAAGTGTTGTGTTTTACTTACCAAGCCCTTTCATTTGATACCCATATTGAGGGGATTGAAAACTAAAAAAGTAATCCGCCATTTTGTGGTGACGGCCATCTTGAATTTGGAATTTCCATAGTGTGCTGTATTCTAATAGTTAAGCTCTTTCATTTGATACCCATATTGAGGGGATTGGAAAAAAAAGTAATCCACCATTTTGTGGTGGCGGCCATTTTGGATTTGGATTTTTCTATTCTACTAGTTAAGCCCTTTCATTTGATACTGTTGATATATTGAGAATTCAATCTGATTTTACTTCGTTCTATCTTTGCTATGTCTATTATCTTTAGCATACGTAACCGTCAGCTGTCAATGTCAAGTAGTAGCAATCCGTCCAGGAGGTTGAAAAAATATATATAATCTGCCATTTTGTTATGTACATTCGGTATCATTTACAATGATAACCAAATTTCAAATCAATCGGTCAACAGGAAGGGGATAAAATTTCAATTACTTCATTTGATCCAAACAAACAAATAAACAAATAAAAAACACAGATCAAACTAAATAAAACCGTTTAAAAACAACACACCAACGTGTCTGCACAAATATCATCTAAAAGAGTACACTGTTACTCAGCGGGCGACGTTGCATAGAACACGCTACTGCTTGGCACATTAACTAGCTTCCAACTCCGCCTATTTCTTCCCAATCCAATTTCCTAATGGACAGATACAAGATATACAAACAGCGAGTAACCCGGTCACGTCCTAAGACCGGGCCATGTAAAGTTACCAAGTTGTAACTGAGCAAAACTTAGTTGGCGCGCGTGGACCAAACCTATTGCCGGCAGGAAGTTCTAACCAGAAAGTTCATATACGTGTGGCGTCGCAGATAGAACCATACATAGGTGTCAGAACGCAATGCCAAAAAATGCCAATGAATTTTTTTTTTTTTTTTTTCTTGCCGGTTCTTCTAAAGTGGTAGTATCCCGAATTCAGTAGTAGACACATTTAATTTTCACGAGAGCCCCGACCCTTATAAAGTCCGTGTGAATACACTTCCAACGTGTAACGGCTGAATTAATTTGGATTATATAGATACTGTCCTAGACTTACCGCATATTAATAAGACCCTTTCACCCACGGGGGGTGCTGTTACAACCAGTAGTGTGCAAACATTCCAGTGTTACGGTTTGAAGGGTAATGTTTACAGCAAAATTATTGGGCAAGAGACAACAACCAATTTCTCAGCGCCCTTCTCGTCTCGACATTCAATTGATTAAAAAAATATCTATCAGTTTTTCACAGTAGCTCCCCGCTTCCCGACTATGTTCCCGATTAACTTCGTCGGTACGGACAATAACATATTACAAGGTCTGATTTCGCTACAATCGCCGACTATGCATATAAACTACAATGTAGTCTCTAAGTGTAGTGTAGGGATCATATGGATATCTACATCCGTAACCGAAACCAGGATATCCAAAATAAAAATATCCTTACCCGAAAATAAAATAACGGATATTTTAGACACATTAACTGTTCAGTTTTACATTATATGCAGTTAAACTTGTTTTAATTTTCTATCAGTTTAATTAATACATCGTGACATTGAATTCGATATTTATCTTAAATGCATGTATTCAGTCCATTATTTAGAATAGTTCTATAGCATTCAATTAAAGAAACATATATATGAATAAATGACCAAAAAGATATTTGCCTTAAACTGAAATGTCTATTTCACTAAACACGCTACACGGCCGCGGAGCAGGTGCTCCGCCAGGCGCGCGATCTTTTCTCATGTCGCAGAAATAACAATTTTGAATTTTGACTAATTTAATATTGTCTACTTTTATTTTTTATTAGATATTTACTTTTCATATTTAGTACTACAGATACATTCTGTTGGCATACATTTAAGAAATATATAGAATTCAATGTCACGGTGTATAGTACTTGGTACTTTTCTTCAATATAATTTACAAATGTTTAAAAACTATCATGGTCATTAAGTTAATATTATTAACATAGAAACAGGATAAATATTTGATATGATATTCCGATATTTCGGCACCGTTCGTTGCAACTCGAACGAACTAAATTAACTGCGGATGAAATGTCTGATCTACCTTACTCGTTAATTACGCGCGACACCGACAAAACATTCCACCAAAACATATCTATATCCGTTTCCGAAACTCCGTTTCCGTCCCGTCGCTAGTATAGTGTAATGTAGTAGTATAGTACTCTACAGTATATCAATGTTAAAGTATTATGTATATTGCTTTCTGTGTATTGGCGTGCATGTAATATTAAAATTTGACTATATAGGGTCTAGAGTTCCAGACTGAGTGGCGCTATGCAATATATGAAGTCCGGTGATCTAGAAAAGCTAGAAAATGCGCATATAATAGAATGAAATGAGGACAATCTCAGTGAAGTTGAACTTAGTTCATAAACTGCGATAACGTAGGTAATCCAGCTCTGGAGCTCAGGGAGCGCCTGTCTTTTTCCTCGACTTCGGCGAAGCAAGGGAAGGGTAATGAGTTTAACAATCTATGTATGTATGTGGATGTTCCACCATAGCGTCACAAATATTGGTCCGATTTTGACAAGCTAGGTATCAATTGATTCGTCTTCATCGAAAGAGTACCTGGCTATTTTTTCCCCGACCGTAGTCGGGTCTTAGTTTTTGAACTTATGTCTTGTTTAGAATCATAAGCATCGGCTAATAGAAACCAAACAGCAGATATTTGGCGCATTTTCTAAATTTCTCATTGGAAGAAAGTTGTACACTTTTTAACTTTGAAATAAATAAAATAAAATAATATTCACATCAACTACCTAGCCCCAAACTAGGGTACCCTGTACTATGGGTACTAGCCAACGGATAAACATACATATATACGAATATTACATCCATGACTCGGAAACAAACATTACTGCTCATCACGCAAATGATTGCATCTTGCGGGATTCGAACCCGTGACCGTTGGTTTACTTCGCATTCAGGGTCACTAACCACTTAACCGCACCGGTCATCAAGTTTTTAATACTGTCGAGTAGTTTTAATTTTGGATAAAAAATGTCGGAGTCACAGTACATTCGCATTAATAAAAATATCGATGACGGTAATTTTTTATCGTTATATTTTTATTACCACTTCAGCCATTTTACAACTCTTGAACTGATAGATATACTGCTGAACATAGATAGATAGATAGATAATACTTTATTGTACACCAGTTTTCAAAAATTACAACAAATAGAAACAATGTTATAACTAAAGTACAACGGGCAGACTTATCGCTAAAAGCGATCTCTTCCAGTCAACCTTTGGATAGAAAGAATAATGGAGTGAGGTAGGAGAGCGGTGTAAACTATTAAAATATATATATATTGAAAATAAATAAACGTATACATACATGCCATTAAATACAAATACACATATTATAATAAAACATAGGCCTCCCCCAAAGAGCGCCACGACGAAAGGTCTTGTACCGCCTCCATCCACGGACTCCCTGCGATGGCTACAATGTTGTCCGTACTCCCTTCACTTCACTTGCTTGTTCGTGGTCGCCATTTGAGAACCTTTATTCCCCAGCGGTTGTCGGCTCTGCGAACTAAATGGCCTGCCCATTGCCACTTCAACTTGCAAATTCTGAGAGCTATGTCGATAGCCTTGGTACTTCTACGGATCTTATCACCAAGACGAAAGTTTATAATTAGTGCGTGATGCCAGTGATGACATACGGCACTGAGACGTGGTCGCTAACTATTGGTCTCATACATAAGCTCGGAGTTTCACTACGTTGTAGAAGACATGTGATGACATAATTATCTTCGAACCTACATAACGCTACCAAGGCCCACTACAACGTTATCATAGGAGACTTTCACGCTAAAGACTTACAGTAAAGTTTTGAAAACAGACTTGCAGCGAATCGAAAATGGGTTCACACGGCTATGAAAACAGAAATCACAAGGGTGCAAATGTTGGTTAAAATTTTGGAAATAACTAGCTTAAAAGCTAAACAAAACACGACTGCCCTGCCAAAAAATACCTTATGCCATTAAATTATATACTGTAAGAATGTGTTTATCAAGGCCTTCAATTTGAAGATAGTAAAATTCGTAGAAAAAACTCTTTTTCGCATTTGAAAGTAAAGATACAGCAGAAAAAGTTTTTTTTTTCTCCAAAGTCTTAAATCCTTTTTTACTCGGGGGATGTAAGGATTCTAACGATACCCCATAACTCTAAATCTGTTTAGGCATTTAAAAGTTATAGTGGAATAAAGAAACTCACATACATACAAACATATGTGAATCCTAAAAACATTACACTCCTTTTTTTTGGGCAGTCGTGTAAAAAGGGGTTGCTTTTGATGAATTCATTCTTCAGAAGCAGCCCCAGAGGAAGTGGATTTGGCAAAACTCCGACACTGGCTAAAAATGAGTTTAAATATTTATCGTTCGGAACTCTCTCCAAGCGAGTTCAATCTTTTTATAAAATGTTTTGAAAATATAGATAAAATAACGCAAATCGGTTCTACGCGCGTCTCATACATATATAATCCTACAAAGACGTCGCCTGGGTGTCAAAAGCACGTCAACTGCAGAGCCCCAAAGAATTACTCACCGAAGATCGGGCTCAGTGGCGTGCTTTGGGAGAGGCCTATATCCAAAAGTGGACTGATGCGGGCTGATAATGATGATGATGATGATGATGAAATAAGTTCTCAAGTTTCTTGTTGGTTTACTTACTTACCAGAAGATTTTAAATAAAAACTAAGCCACGTTTGTACGAAAGGGTAACCGCGACCTTACACAACCTCAATAGGTCGCTATAATGCTTAATTATGTCTTGCGCCACTTTGGTCGAAATACACTTTTATGCATTTTTGGGTCTTGTGTGCAGTTCTTTACCACTCCAATGAAAAAAAAAATTACCAGAAACCAGTTTTTTTGGATGTCAAAAAATGCTAATAACCAAAATAAAACACAAAATGAATGCTTGATTATGTCAACAGTGGTCAATAGCATAAAAGTCAGAACTCTCCGTTAACTTCTATCAAATTACAAACAAAATTTATGCTATATGCGACCGACAGATCAGTGCTTAATTATGCCACGTTCAAGTAGACCAATCAGCGTGCAGGATTCGCTTGACATCGTACATAGTTTCAATATGGCGGATTCTGTGTGAGGCAAGACGGCTACTAATAAATAAATAAATGTTTTTTTAATGATAATAATGAATCTGGCGAGTAGAAAATATTGTCAATAATGCAGATTTGTGGACAGAAACATTTTACATGACCGTAAAATATAAATCAAGATTTTTACTAATAATATTAGACAAATTTTTCTATACATACACTGCACTGCAAAATTATTGGATAATGTTTTAGGGTTTACGCCCAAAATAATCAAACTGCAACGTATTGTTGTGGAAAGGCTGTTTAGTTCATCCGTCCGTCTTACCGTACGTCTGTCCGTCCGTCTGTCCGTCTGTCTGTCCGTCCGTCCATCCGTCTGCTGGAAGCTTCTCTTAACGAAATAAGATACCTAGGAGACAAAAAAAAACGGACTCCTATTTAATAAATCTTTGGTAAAACATAATAATCGTATTTATAGTACCTGCTAAAAAATTTGGGACGGACTTGCTTGCGAAAAAGAGGTTTTTTTAATTTACCTTAAATAGTCTGGTAGGTACTTATCGGAAAAAGAGTTGTTTTTTTTGAGAAATTTATTAATTTATACCTTTTTCGACAAAACAATTACATATATATAACACACAAGAATATATTGTAGGTAGAACGGATCTCTTTAAAACATTGCAAAACGAATAACATACTAACGGCCTTACTTATAAAAAGTTAAGCAATGATTAGTAATACTGCACACTACAATATTGTACTGCGCAGTACTAATTGTCATTTATTAGGTTTTTATTAGTAAGGCCGTAAGAATTTTTGCGAGTACTATACCATTCTTTTGAACTTGCATTGTAAATATGTCGTTTAGCATAATAAAGCATAAAACAAGCAGTGCAAATTGTTGCTGTCATAATGTTGATTTTATGTCAACAACCAAATTTGAATGCATGTTTTAGCATTTTAATGTCAACAGAAATTTATTTCATTTATAAAACTCTTATTATTCGGTAGACTTTATTTTTTGTAGTCAGTTCCAAATAACTTCAATGTTAAAGTTTGAAAGTACATTTTTAAGTTATTGTGAGATTTAGGGATGAGAAACGTTTTTCGTCATTTCCCACAACTTTACAAATTGGCGCATGACATGATTAAGCATTATAGCGACGAATTGGTCTAGAAATCGATCTTTATATTTCGACAAAGTACCATAAATCTATACTTTTATTAAAGCAATAGGTACGAAAAAGAACGTAAAAAGAAAAAAATAAGAAAAAATTATGGTCTAGTGTACTTAAAATAGCCTACTGAAAAATAATATAACATTTAAAACAATCCTGTCTGTCTGTTTGTTTGTATGTACGCGCATCACGTAAAAACTCCTGGACGGATTGCGGATGCGGTTTTCTCTGTTGGATAGCTTAGGATTTGACTTGAAAACTGGTGTATCTGGTATCTCAAGCCGAGGAATTGATAAAAATATATTTACTGGGATCTCATGTTGGTATATTGGTATTTTAGGTCCTGGAATAGCACATATAGTACTTTTAACCTAGAGTAACGAACACGTGTGCGAAGCCGCGGGTGCAGCTATTATTTGTGTAATAAGTAGTATTGAGGTAATTAATAGAAGCTTGTTGGGCTATTCAGGACAAACGGTGATTGAACCAGGCGCAGCAGCAGCATCTTGGGTTCAACGCTTCATCTCTAAAAATAATAGTCGTGACCGTGACTGACTATAATTTCGTTGAACCCTAGTTGTTCTGCTCTAATTAAAGAAAATAGAATTACCTAGTTGGGATGTCAGCACATTATTATGAGCCATTAGTATTTATACACTAAAGCCCTAAACTAACCAGCTCTGTGACGGAAGCGGTCCCGAGCATGTTGTAATTTTGTTGGTCACTTGAGTCATACGAGTACGTTCGTGCAGTCAGGCGAAGCGCGATCGCGTTGATTTATTCGGGCCATTAAAAATTCCAATGGCTGTAATTCAGACAATCTATTTGTAAATGTTTTGGATTTCATTAAAATAACTTACTTCTTCGTTTTATTATGTTCATGGTTTCACAACTACAAATAAGTTTTCACAATTAAAAACATGTTTTTCCAGTAGACGTACAGAGTCGTGCATTGGTTGGACATAATTAAAGCTTCGCATAAATAATATCGATACTTCGGGGAAGAAAGGTCGTAAACGCCAAAATATAAAGTTTATAGGAGAAGCGAAAAACGTGAACAATAATAATATTTTATTCATAACATTTTTTATTGTAGTCTTATAATCATCTGGAATAGCGAAAAATCTTTGTGTTCAAATGTATTTTAACTCTGAAAACTTAAATACTAAATAAACCTTTTATTTTAAAAGTTAGTGTGGAATTACGACCTAAAAGTTATAATGAATTGGTGGATACGCCCTTTAAATCATATGTTCCCTAGTGTAAAATGGGTATAACTACGTATATCTTACTATACTCAAGCAAGTATTGGGCTTAAAAGCCTATCTTAAACAAATTTAAAACGATTAAAAGGATTAACTAAAGACGTAGGTGATTAAATTATGGGATTGTATGCATAGCAATTTAATTAAATTAAATAAAACCGAACTTATTTAAGCCTGAAGTATTTTATTAGGTTTAGGAAAGGTATTTTACGAACACATACAATAACAGACAACGCAGAGCCTCTTAAAGTGGGAAAAACTAAAGTTTATGATCGTACATAATAATAAGACATGGGCCGTGATTTCTTTGTAATAATAGATTTATCAGTCGGATTCATTGCAAGTCTAATCTTCCAAACTACCAGCAGAAAATCAAGTGCTTTTTTCCTCTGACTGAAATTCAATACATGACTTCTTATATGATGAAATTTGACGTGTTTTTGTTCCGGATTTAGGACTTTTCTGTGACCTAAAATCTTGGCCGGCGGTGATGTTTTGCACGTATATGAAGATCCAGGTTGCATTTTATCAGGTGGTGGAGAAGATGGTTTAACGTCAGAAAAATCTAATGTCAGGGCGATTAAAAATGATGTCTCAACAGTTAGAGAACAGCATAAGAGTTAGTGGCTTTTGGCGGGTTTTTTGGTCTAAGCGGGATAGAAATCACCAGGTAAACAGTTTTAAAGGTGGCTATTCGGTGGGCGCTACAGAGCACGATGTTTCAGGTTGATCGGTACAGATATCTGCAGGCAGTGTGGTGTAGTTGCATCGCACGGTGCTAACGGAGTGCCATCTACCAGTTGATACTGTGTATATCTCACTCTAATATTATACCTCCTAAAAATGACAGAGGGAGCGCAGTTTTGAATGGGTTATCTCAAGTAAAATTAGTCGTGGATAAAGAATACTTTATAACCGATGATCACGGTTCACGGATTCATCAAAATCGAAAATTATCTTTCTTTTCCAATAATAGTGAAAAGATAATCTGTTGAATTAGCATGGTACTAGGTGAGATTGAAGCTCCTTCAAGCCGGGCGTCTTTTTAACTTATATAAATAATAAATTAACGGTGTAACTCATACCTTTGAACATAGATAGGACCCTAAATGTACAGAAATTACAGGGTGTAAAAGTAATTATTGTATTATTAGCGAAGTTAAAACGGCGTAAATGAAAGTTGATTTTACTTTTACGGCCAAAAGTTTTTGATTACAATACGCCTTACATAATTATATATGAGGTACGATGAAATTAGCATTTACATCGTATTTTTATTTAAAAAATGGTTTAGATCTTAAAAATAAACGGGTGGTAAAAACCTTTTTTCTGGAATTTTGAGACTTTAAATATACGATAGAGCGTAAAATTCTAAACAAAACTGCACCATTAAGTAATTTTCGCCAAAAGTGATATTTACGACCTTTCTTCCCCGAAGTAACAATATATAATGATATATATACTCGTACTACAAAGCAGTATGTACCAAAAAATCTGTACAATGAAGATAATTTAAAAAAATGGTCTAGGTAACTTAAAATAAGCTACTGAACAACTTTTCTTTTTAATTCACGTTTGTCTGTTTTTAAATTATCGTTTTTACGTGATGCGCGACATCACGTAAAAACTAATGGACCGATTGCGATGCGGTTTTCACTGTTGGATAGCTTACGGTTTGTCTGCAAAACTGGGGTATTTGGTATCTCAATCAAATGAGTAGAAGCCGAGATATCGATAAAAATATTTATGACGACTGAAGGAATTTTGAAGAAGTGTAATACATTGTTATTTATAGTTACTTTTGGTCCCGGAACAAACACGTATGGGCTAATTTTAAATGAGGTGACCACGCGGGCAGAGCCGCGGGCACGGTAGTAAATAATATAAATTTGTCTGTTTGTTTGTTTGTTTGAGGAGTTTTAACGCGATAACGGCTGGACGAATTTTGATGAAATTTAGAATGGGGATAGATTATACTCTGGAATAAAACACAGGATACTTTTTATTCAGGAAAATGGGAAGTTTCCAAGCAAAAACTGGAAAATGTTGATTACTCGCTGTAAGGAACGGCTGAATAATAACAAGTCTGTCAAAAAAAAACAAGAACGTTGCTATACTTTTGCTTTCGCTTGTAATATCCTAGAAGAACATTAGATACTTTTTTCGCGATAAACTGTAGTGCTATTATTTTTTTACTCGCCTACGGCAGGCCAGTCGCAATCCGCAACAAGTACAAATATTATACCTACACTTTGCGGCCGCAATATTGCGGTTAATTCAGTAGACGCAAGCGCTCGATGAGTCGCGCGCCGTGTGCTTACGATAAAGTATCTACTTACGTAAAGTTTTTGTCAAATCTTATTCTTTTCTTAATTGTGAGTACCAATAAGAAACCTAGAATGTACTGCATAGCATTTGGTCTAACAAGTCTCGTAAAATACCTACACACTGATATTTTATTACGTAGGTAGCCATTTCTTTTTCATTCATTATTAAGCATGGAATTCATTCAGGCACCTTTTATTCATCAAAGTACAATACCTATTAAGTTATAATCAAATAATGAGGTACTAGGTATATTCTGATAAGAATGTCATTATGTAGTTAATAGAACTATCAACATTAAAAAATAATACATTATTACATAGTTGTTTATTCTGTTACAATATCTAAGTCGTATCATATCACAAAATAATTACTAGTACAGGTACCTAGTCATATCTTGACACAACCCTGCCGAGCGAAAAAGTGACAGAGCGATTCTGAAACGGTTACAGCAATGGAAGCTACTGCTAGCTGGAACGCGCGTTGTGATACGGTACATTCTAGCCTGCACGCAATTGATGAGCGCCTTCTAGGTAAATATAATTGAAAGCTCGCAGCGCTGTGCGAGTTAAATTGCACTTTATTGCGTTGTAGCGAGGGTCGGTATGTATTTAAATGACTTTATTCAGTTATCCTTCTGTACTTGTACTATTATTTATTCTGTGACTACGGGAAACATAAAAATGGTTACCTATGTGTTTAAACTAAAAACTTGGTCTGATTTTGACAAGCGAGGTTTCAATCGATTCGTCGTCATCGCAAGTGTCATCGCCTTTTTACCCGACCGTAGTCTGGTTTTAGTTTTTGAACTAAGGTATTGCTTGTTTATGTTGATGTAAAGTTTTTTCGGTTTCAAGAATTAAATCAACGAAAATAATGTTCTGTCTCAGATAACTGTTATATAGATACATTAGTGATCCCCGTTTTTGACATTCAAAACAGAATATTCCTTGTTTTTAACTTTAAATTTTGTAGCAGCACGATAACAGATCGATATATAACAATGAGTATTACTGTATTAATCCAAGCATTTGAAAATAAATAGGAAGCTGCTGTGAAGTTTTACAATGACAACATATAAATATTAATTTAATTTATGCTACCGAATGTGTTTTCTTAACAGATTCAAAAGCTACGAATAAAATACACAATGAACACAGACTCGCAAATTTCCCCTCGAGATATTTCAACTCTAAATTAGTGCAAAAGCATGCAAAAGTAGGTAAATTTCGGCGAGACAGCACAACAAACTAAACAAACGGCTTTATGTAAATGCCTCTGGAAAGATGCGCTCGTAAATGAATGAATTTACGACCACACATAGTTCATACGTATGCAATGCATGTTTTGATAAATACTGCAGTTTGAATTATACAGCTTTGCCATTGCTTTGGTAGCAAAGTGGAGATATTAATTTGGAAGTGTTTCGCTGGATTACTAGCTGTCTAATTTCCTGGAAGAAAAAATAAATTAGGTAGAACAACAGATGAACAGGGTCTTTTTACACGATTGCCCAAAAAAAGGAGTGTAACGTTTTTAGGATACATGTATGTTTGTTTGTGAGTTTCTTTATTACGCCATAACGTGTGGGGTATCGTTAGAATCCTTACATTCCCCCGAATAACATAGACTAGTTTTTTTGAAAACATGTAATATGACGGCAGAAAGGCTCCATTATCGACTAGAATATGAATATCTCATAAACTAGGCATCACCGCGGGGGGTTGTATCATGAGGTAGCCCTCCACCTCGGTAAAACTTAAAATCGGCTATCATATTTAAAAAAACATGTGTACATGTGTGTGTGTGTTGTGTGTGTTTGTGTGTGTGTGTGTGTGTGTGTGTGTGTGTGTGTGTGTGTGTGTGTGTGTGTGTGTGTGTGAATATGGCATCCACAACGTTCTGGTTTTTACCCAGAGATCGTCCGATATGCGACAGATTTGTCCGGCCCAGTTCCATTTCAGGCTGGCGGCTTTTTGACCAACGTCCGCGATTTGTGTTTTGGAGCGCAGTATTGTGTTTCTAATACGGTCCGATAGTCTGACTCCCAGAATACTGCGCTCCATGGCTCGCTGGCATACTCCGAGTTTGGACTTATGCTGAATTGTTAGTGACCAAGTTTGTGCACCATAGGTGAGGATGGAGAGAACACACATGTCCATGAGCCTTTTCTTGAGTGTTAGTGGTAACTCACCTTTCATTAGTTCTTTCATCGACCAATAATTAAATAATATAATAATTTAATTTTGCCAATAATTATTTAATTTTGCTCTTCCAGGCGTTTTCAGTGCGTCTAGCAACTTCCATGTCTTGTCGCGCCTGAAAAGAGACTATTTGGCCAAGGTACAGGTATTCTTGGACATACGCGATCTCGACCCCCTCAATGTCGATCCTATATTCTGTGCCGTTTGACATGAGCTTGGTCTTCGACATATTCATGCTAAGCCCAACCTCGAAGCTTGCCTTGTTGAGTTGTTGGATCATTAAGCTTAGCTCTTGAGCTGAGGAGGCAAAAAGGACAATGTCGTCAGCAAAGCGGAGGTTGGTAAGCTTCTTTTCACCAACGACAATGCCCTTGTTCTCCCAGCTTGCCGCCAGTGTTCCGAAAACCTCTTCTAGAGTGGCTGTGAAGAGTTTGGGAGATAGCGGGTCTCCTTGCTTGACTCCTCTCTTTATGGAGTTATACAAACTTTTGAAAAAAATGATTTTACAACTTTTTGTTTGAAGTAGCAGATTATATCTATCTCTTTAAAAGGAATCTACATAACCTACTTTAAACCTACTTTACTGTACTACAAATCGACTACATATAATCTTGACCTATTGACATAGGGATATTGACAAGTACCCTGACGTGAGTATAGTGCAGTTGTCTATGACACAGGTGAAAGTAAGCATAATTCAACCTCATATGTCAATAACGAATTTTATAAATAGACTACTATTCTCATTGATGTTTGACGTATATGTTACTATCGTACTATACTAGAAGTGAGCTCAACAAGTGAATCAAGATCTTCAGCAACTATGGGATTTTTATCTATTACATGTGTCTATAGGACGTTTTGAATCACAAGAAGCTCACAGACAACTACATATTACTCCGTCCTCTAGACAGGCTTTTGACGAACGTCGCAATGAGAGCATTTGATTATCGCTATTTTGGCGTTGATAGCAGTGAGCGTCCACGGAACTAACGTACTTGTACTATTATTAACCAGCGCTGGTTGTTATTAACCAGCATTATGCTGAGTTGGGGCCGGCTTATGGCAAAAAACTTAACTAACTACTTAGGTACTAACTTATTTCTTCAATGTTTTTATTTTGTGTACTTGTTTTTTTGCCATAAATATAGCTATGTCTATGTCTATGTCTATTATTTATTCTGTGACTAACGTCAGGAGATGATACAATGTCAATTTTAGTTCCATGGACGCTCGGTGGGGGCGCATTTAATCGGCACAAACGAAAGCAAAGCCAATCCATAGATATAGAGATCAAAGAAGATGGTAGAACCCAATCTCATAAAATGTGTCTCTTTTCCATAACAGCGTGTATTTCAAATAAAGGACATCTACCGAGTTCCCAGCGCTTCTAACGTGTAGCTTGAATGTTAACTGTGCTTCTGTGCGATTAAATGTTTACGAGCGAGAATCTGGAGAGCCTACTGCAGCGGTAAAAGGTTTTATATGCTGACAATGACGTGTCTTGGATGTGGAGATAAAACTTAACATCACAATTTATGCCTAGTTTTTAGCTGTCAGAGATTTGAAATCTTACATGAGTGTTCTCTTTTTATTTTTAGGGTACCGTAGTCAAGGAAACCTTGCAGTTTCGTAATGTCCACTGAACACTCCGTCCGTCCGTCTGTCTGTATGTCAGTTATTTTATTTAGTAACTATTAACACTACAAAGTTGAAATTTGAAACATGTATAGATATTTACTAGTGGCTCTGTGACCTGTAGACCTCGCGAGTTCAAACTTTTTTGCAAATAATCTAGTTACCTTATTGTAAAACTAATATTAATAACTAACGTGCTTCAGCAATCCCTACCCGGTAAGTAAAGGGCTAATTCCACTAAAAACCTAAAAGTGAGCAATTTAATACATTTTGAGCAGCTATTCTGCTCATCACGCCGAAGGCCCTCATCAGATCTTCAACAATTTTTTGAGACTAATTTAAAGTTACTACTTTCAAATAAAAAAAGAACCACCGAAACCGGATTTAATAAGGCGGAGATATTCAGTAGCCCCCTTATTTCCCCTTTTGGGGGAAGTACCACCCCAATCAAAAATCCCGACGACTAAAAATTTCTAAAAATTCGCTAACCCGTATACCAAGTTTCGTCTAGATCGGTTGAGAAATGAGACCTGTAGAGGAGAACAGCCGGACGGACATCCGGACATACGAAAGAATTCTTGACCAAGCTGAAACAGAGCTACTGAACAATAAGCCGAACATGAATTGTATTTTTTTAAATGATACCTGTCTGTTTGTTCGCGCATCACGAAAAACTACTGGACCGATTGTGATGCTGTTTTCACTGTTTGATAGTTTAGGGATTGATTTAAAAACTGTTGTACTGTATCTCAATCCGATGAGTAGAAGTCGGGCAATCAATAAAACCATATGACTTCTGAACTTAGTTTGATTATATTGGTACTTTCCGACCTGTTTTTTTTTTTAAATATTTCCTAACCGCGAAAAGTGAATAAGAAAATAAATAGACCAAGATACGTATTACTATTATTTACTGGCGTTCCGCCCGCGACTTCGTCCGCGCGGACTAGGTACAGTTTATCGCGAAAAAACGCATCCTATGTTCTTCTAGGATATTAAAAACCAATGGAAAAGTAGGTATAGCACCAACGCTCCTGATGTTTTTTGACAGACTTGTTATTTCGTATCCATGGCAACCGTTCTTTACAGCCAGAATTCAACATTTTCCAGTTTTCCCGTAGAAACTTACTATTTTCCGGTATAAAAAGTATCCTATGTTTTATTCCAGGGTATAAGCTATCTCCATATCAAATTTCATCAAAATCCGCCCAGCCGTTATCGCTTGAAAGCTCCCCAAACAAACAAACAACGTTTTACTTTTATATATTGGTATGGATTCTGTTTCAACAAAAGTTAACGCATTTTATGCCCGCGTAAACTCTGAAATAATTCCATAGTGGTGGACATAATCAAGCTTTAAAAAAACTTTGTTGGCGTGTCACGTAAACCTACTGGACCGATTGCAGTGCGGTTTTCGTAGTTGGATAGCTTAGGATTTTGGTTACGTAACCCTTAGTCTATGCGTGTATGACACGCACTTGGCCTTATTTTTATGAAATTACATTATTTTGAAATAGTTCTTCTGAATAGTTCTACCTAGTAAGTGAGATTAAACGATGTCTGAAACGGGAGACCAAACTCTAACCTGTTATTGTACTTTTATCCGACTACGGCGAAGCAAAGTATGTATTAATGTATGTGGATGTTTCACCACAGCTTCGCCCCTGTTGGTCAGATTTTGACAAGCGAGGTATCAATCGATTCGACTTCGTCGCAAGTGTCATAGGCTATTGTTGACCCGACCATAGTCGGGTTTTAGTTTTAGAACTTAAGTCTTGTTTTAAGCTCAGTAGCTGGCTTGCTGGAATTTCAATTTATAGTGTAAAGAGTTATCCATCTATCTAAACTTTCAAACGTAAATTACAAAACTCGCCACTGCCACAGTCGCCAACCGAAAATTTACTTTTCATCAGAAAATCTCATTCAAAATTCTAAAGCCACAAAGCCCACGTGTAAAATCTAGTTAGGAACAAAATTCGGTCTGACTAGAGCACCGGACCTAAATGTCTGTCGGCGTGTCGAACCTACTATTTGTGTGGCTCTGCAGACTACTTAGTACAGTGCCTGGTGTGCGATATGACACGAAGGATGTTTTGTTTTTTTATTGTTAATTTAATCATCTATCTTCTATCTAATTATCTATCTATCTATACCTATAAAACAATACCGTGACATACCTACCTACTGACTGATTGACAGACAACGCTCAGCCTAAACCAGTGGCTGTATAACTGTAATGAATCTATAATGAATTAAATTATAGTGTCAAAGAACTATTTTTCTACATAAAACTATCTATTTTTACATATAAATTATTGCAATTGGTTTGGCGGTCCCAAAGTGCCCGTGTCGTTCAATCTTTATACTCGTAGCTTTCTTGCAAAACAAAGAGCAACGGCATCATCAGTGTTTCAATTCTATTCGGGCGCGCATGCACCAGCCAAAAAGTTTACGCCTACGACAAGCTACATAATACAAACTCGACATAATGAGAATAAATTTATTAGTTAATAAAATGTGATTGTATTTTAGTACTTAATAGTAGGTTTACAAAACTCTTTCGTGCACGAATTTTTATTTTTCAAATTATTTATTAATAATGTGTCCTCCTTAGCGATAGTGCGAATAAAACTGTATGCAACTTTGTTTGCGATACATCTGCGGTAAGCCAGCCAGGATAGTGAACTATCCTGTCACGCATGCCGTAACTATACGTAGAACTATAATAAATCTACATAATTTTAGTAAACTGACGTGTCATATTCCCTGCCAGCTATTGCAACTGCGGTCGACTGTCTAGCAGAAATATTAGCTAGAATCTGGGAAACCCTAATTGCAGTCAGACATATAGCTTTGACTCCGCGCTGTTGTAATATGATATGAACTGACAGTGCGGTGAACGAACTTTGGGAGGTCTTTCGTAGATTTATGAGAAATTTTGTTTGAGCGCTAGAGGAAGATGGGAATAGTGAAATATCTGTAGGTAGGTACCTATAAAAGTAAGTTAGGTACTGTCTCACGCGTTGCGTTAACAAGTTTTGTGTGCATTTATGAACGAAAAGTGAGCGAGCGACACGTGAGGCGTAGCATAGGGAGAAACTTAAAAACTGATACTGAGATTTTTTTTTATAGTTTTGGCGTAAGCAATTATTATTGTTTTGGCTGGGGTGAATGGTCCATACAATCGTGCTAACCCTTGCTGTTCAGATTTGCTCAAAAATAAAGGTTAGGTACCTACTTCAAATGTGACTGGGATATAGGTACGTACTTCTTAATTTATTACATGTTGAATGTAAATTGAACTTTAGATGACCTTGTATGTTAGTTAAGACAATTGAAACAAAACGCTAACTAATGATCGGGTCCACTAGCCATGGCCATGCTTTGTCTAACAAGACATAAGTTCAAAAACTAAAACCATACCCCTAACCCGACTACGGTCGGGTAAAAAAATAGCCTATAATATTCTTGCGATGAAGACCAATCGATTGATACCTCACTTGTCAAAATCGGACCAAGTTTTTAGTTTGAACACATAACCCTTCCTTTGCTTTACCGTAGCCTATGACACTCTATACCTTAATACGAATCGATTGATACCTCGCTTGTCAAAATCGGACTAATAGTGGCAACGCTACGGTGGAACATAGACTGTTAAACTCATTACACTTCAATTGCTTCGCCGTAGTCGGGTAAAAAGAACTCCTTCTCTGATTGGTCCAAGCACATAAAAAATAACATTATTGGATCGTGAAGTAATCGTTATGATTTTCTCCATACTAAAACCTCTTTAGTTTTACAACGGCCTTGAATTCACAAAGTTATGCAGCCTAAATTTTTATAGAACATATTTTCCCGGGCGTCCATAATATTGAATACAGATACATTTCCAGTCGAAGGGAATCTTTCTGCTAATACCCCGGGGCACGTTACTTTGCATACAGAAGATGCCTGTAACCACTGGAACAGTGTAATACAATGATCAAACTTCATACTTTTAGTAGTGGTAGGCCTCTTACGCAAGAGTCCGCCTGGGGAGGTACCACACCTTTGTCAGATATTCAACCGCAAAGCAGTAGTGTGTAAACATTTCTGTGTTTGGTTTGAAGGGCAATGTTTCCAGCGAAATTACTGGGCAATGAGACTTAACAACCAATGTCTCAGGGTGACGAGCGCAGTGCAGTGACGCGCAAGACTTTGCAACCAAAGTTCTGGGTGGCACTGCAACTGTTATGGACAGGCGTGACGCTTACCATCAGGCGAGCGACATGCCCGTATGGTCATTCAAAGAAAAAAAAACACTTGAAACCTGAAAATTAAGTGTCGTTATTATTACGACATGTAGCTCATTCAGGCAATAATAATTGCTTAGACTTTATTAGGCTTGGCTGATCATACTTGTCAATAGGCAATCTTTTACCCGCGACTTATAGTATATAGTAAAATATGTCCTTCCCCAGAGTTCAAACTATCTCCATACTATATTTAATCAAGATCGGTTCAGCCGTTTTGTTGTGAAAAGGTAACAGACAAACAAAGACACAGAGCTGCTTTCGCTTTTATACGTAACTACAGTTTATCGCGAAAAAAGCATCCTATGTTCAACTAGGATATTAAAAACCAATGCAAATGTAGGTATAGCACTAATGCCATATTACTTTATGACCAATGCTCTGGATGTTTTTTGACAGACTTGTTATTTCGTTTCCATGGCAACCGTTCCTTACAGCGAGTAATCAACATTTTCCAGTTTTCCCGACAAAACTTTCAATTTTCCGGGATAAAAAGTATCCTCTGTTTTATTCTAGGGTATAAGCAAAGTCAAAGTATTTTATTGTGGCAAAAATAATAGCACTTTTACAAGTCAAAATTAACATCTCCTGAACAAAGAGATTTACATAAAATGTTATAAAAAGATCAAATCAATCCAAATTTAGATAAACTAAGTATTCTTTGAGTTTGAAAAGGAAATTTCCCTTTCATGTGCCAACAGAGTTAAATCTCACACTGGAAAAGGAAATACCCTTCTGACTCTACCGGTGCTTCGGAAATACGCCCGTTAGAGAAGAGAGCACCAAGAAACTCTACGGGGATGTATTTTTCCATATTTGTTCATTCTTTTTTTTTTTTTTCAAATGTCACAATTATAACAAAACATGTAAACTACAAATATAAAAGGTAAAAATGACAATGAGATGTCCCACAAACATCAAACAATCATACTGGAAAAATAAGGTAAAAACTTCTAACTCGATAATTATGTTGTATAAAACAACGTGATCTCATGGTATGTCTGAGACATCTCACAAAGTACTTTGAACATTTCATTCACTTAACGTTACCATCGAAGTTATCACTTATTATTATCATGGAGCTTGGAGACAACAGGCCATGCATTTCTGTCATTAATATAATCATTTACATTGTAATACTCTTTCTTTATAAGATTTACTTTAACAAAAGTTTTAAATCTATGCATTGGTAATTGATCAATGCCGTCAGGTAACTTATTAAAAAATCGTATACAGTTCCCCATATATGAACCACTAACTTTCTTTAACCGAAATCCAGACACTTTTAGTTTATTTTTATTTCTAGTATTAAAATTATATATTTTTAACAAAGGTATTGATATTCTTCCGAACATACATTATATTTTCATATATATTGACAAGCCACTGTAAGAATATTGATCTCTTTAAAACGTTCCCTAAGAGAATCTCAGGATTTCATATTGTAAATGGAACGAATTGCTCTCTTCTATAGCACAAATATTGATTGAATTTCCGCGGCCTATGACGAATGCCTATGAAGGCGAATCCTATGACACCTCATTTATCAAAGTCTATCAAGCCGTTTATGCTGTAGGTCACGCCAAAGGAACATACAAACATATATACGGCCCTACAAGGAAACCCTCCAATAAAAATATATTTTTCATGCGTTGGCACTCTGGTAGAACTTACATGATGAATTCGTATTAATCTCAATATTGGTTATCTGGAAGGAGATCAATCTCCTGTACTGCCTGCGCTGAGTTCCTGCGACCGTGTATTTTATTCATGTATAACAAAACAATGGCTGGTTCCTTTGGGAAGCAATTGGGCTGTAAGTACAGCAGGATTTGCATTTTTTATCAACGTTATTTGAAGACAGGAAAGTTTTTTTTGGATCGAGCTCTGTGATCTCAGCTTTTACAGAGGTATTTTCTAGACTACAAAGAAAACGAGCAAATTGTTTCGGTGGTTGGACGAGAAATCTGCGCGTAAAACAGTTTATTGTATTTCGACAGGCTGTTGCTTGTTAGTTTTTTTTTCAGATAGGTAAGTTGTAGTTTTGGAGAAGGTACAAGATTATACTTCTTTGAGCCTTACTAACCAAATTCATCTAAGATTTATGTATAGACAGACCCATCCCTCAATGGAATACAGTTCTTTAGAAGTTGAGATTTATTATCTTGATAATTTGCCCCCTTCACATTCATAAATTACTCCATAGGTAGCGTTACTGTCCCCTGAGACGGATAATGAGAAACTGAAGGAAGTATTTGGAGTGCGATGGAGTAAATATTGTTACTTTATTGGCAATTATTGACCGAGCGAGCGCTAAGCGCGAGCGAAGCGTCTCCGTTTCAGCTTGGACAAAAATACTTTCGTATGTCTTTCCGGATCTCTGTTCTCCTCTACAGGTCGCATTTCTCAACCGATCTAGACGTAACTTGGTATACAGGTTAGACGAATTTTTAGTCTTTGGGGATTTTCGATTGGGCGGTACTTCCCCCAAAAAAGGGTAAAAAGGGGGCTACTGAATATCTCCGCCATATTAAATCCGATTTCAATGGGTTTTTTTTATGAGACTAACGTTAAGTTAGTAACTCTCATAGTAAGTCTCATAAAAATTTGGTGAAGATCTGATGAGGATCTTATGAGCAGAATAGCTCCTCAAAATGCAGTAAAATTCTCACTATTAGGTTTCTACCAGTGGAATCAGCCTTTTACTTACTAGGTAGGTATTGATGAAACACCTTGGTTATTAATGTTAGTTGTACAATAAGGTTACTAGATGGCGCTACTGTACACGGTTATTTTTTTTGTAAAAAGTTTATACGCGCGAGGTCTACAGCTCACAGAGCCACCAGTAATAATTAATATCTGAGTTCTCACCTTGGTAGCAACATTAACATACTCTATCACCGCGCGCGCTCATTAGTCAACCTGTGAATCAGCGACTACTGATCCCATTCCTAAATTATTTGTTGTAGGAATGGGTCCTATAAAAATTAAACGAGTCGTTTTTCCATCGTCTCGTTACTTTTTGACGTGTTTTGTATGGCGTTTATGTCAAAAGCTGACGGACAGTAAGCGAAAACGATTCGTTTTAAGATATAGGAACCGGCCATTAGAGAACAAGATATGCTAAGAAAATTCCGTCCTCAGGGATACGATCCTCGCATACCTTTTCAACATCATTACAAACAAACAACGTTTTATTCGAATTAGCACCACACAATGCATTACGTAGACATCAGAATTCATCCCGACGCCGTTTTCATTACGAAACATAAAGCCAGCGCCAGCCCGTATTTAGAATATTCAATTCGCTTGAATAATGGCACAACAGAGTATGAGTTATTGTACTACGTTGATATTATTTTAGGGGTAGTTATTTTGGTGTTTTGTGTTGTTTAGGTGCTAGCATGCTCTTTAAGGTTTCACTGTGGGAGAAGTATCGGTATTGGATGGTTTCCTTGCAGCTAAGAACATCTTGGTTATGTTATTCCTTCCGTGCTGTTGTTTACTATGAATAAAATGAAATAATACTACGCGTAATCGCGTAAGAGCTCGATGGGCTAAAATCTTGGAAATCTTAAAAAAAATTATCTAGCAGTTTTGTAAAGCAGTTTTGATGGAAAATAAAAAATAATAAAATAAAAAAAATGTTTTTTTTTTGTGTTTTCTGAATAAAATTTATTTTTCAATGTAGTCCCCTAGGATCTGAACACACTTATTTGTCCTGGAAAATAACTTTTCAATTCCCTCCAAAAAATATTTTTCTTCCTGGTCTGAAAAATGATGCCTTTAACTCTTCATCGTCGGAAAAATGCTTGCCTCGAAGTTCTTTTTTGAGATTTGGGAACAGAAAGTAATCACTAGGGGCCAGGTCCGGGCTGTAGGGTGGATGATTGATTTCTTCAAATCCGCAATCCCGCACAGCAGCATTGGCAATGCGCGTCTTGTGAACAGGCGCGTTGTCGTGCAGAAGCAATACACCTGCGGTCAATTTTCCCCGTCTTTTTTCTTTTATTGCCTCCTTTAAATTGCGCAGGGTGATAGCGTAAGTTTCGCCAGTAATACTCTCACCTTTTTTTGTATACTCAATTAATAAGATTCTCTTGGAATCCCAACACTGTGGCCATGAGCTTTCCGGCGGATGGGCAGACTTAGAACTTCTTCGGTGGGGCTGTTCCTTTTTTATGCCACTGCATAGACTCCTGCTTGCTCTCAGGATCATAGTGATGAACCCACGTTTCATCACCAGTAACGATCCGATCATAAATACTTTGCGGATTTTCACCACAGGGCTCCAAAAACTCCTTGCAACAATCAACTCGCGCTTGTTTCTGAAGCGCTGTGAGCATTCGCGGCACCCCTCTTGCACTGACCTTTGACAAATTCAGATGGTCATGAAGGATAGTGTGAATGGTACCCACGGATAGCTTGGTTCATTCTGCTAATATTTTCACTCTTACACGGGCATCTTCGAGTACAAGTTTCTCAACAATTTTTACGTTTTCATCAGTAGCGGCACTAACCGGCCCACCGGCACGAGGGTCGTCTTCAATACTCTCTCTACCCCGTTTAAATTACTTGACCACTTCTGAATTGTAGATAATGAAGGGGCAGAATCTTGGTAAACAGCCATCATTTCTTCGTGAATTACTTTTTGAGTCTTTCCTTGTTTTGTGAGGAATTTTATGCTCGATTTTTTCAACATTGTCGTATCAGTCATCGTTGCCTTTCCGAAATGATATTTTGAATACTAATGGCGACAATCAAATAAAATTTTGTATTTATACCCTGTCATGAACTAATGAGATAATTTAATTACCCTCATCATTAGTATATTACCCCGATACCGAGAATACATTGAACGCCCGTCGTACTTACATAGATACATATATACAAGTGAACTTAAATAAAATCTTAATCTTTTAAATATTACTGCAAGTCCATATTGACGTCAAGGGTTTTTGGGAAGCGGTGTAAATCTCTAATTTAATTATTTTTTTTGTAATTTGAAGTAATATTTCACTTTCCTTGATATGACTTTACTTTTCACTTTACAATCGTCGTACACATTGTCAATTGTAAAAATGATCCCTTAGAAAAATAATACAAGACTAAACTGCGAACAAAAGCACCATCGACATACTTTGTAAGAAACCATTGCAACTTTCCTGTAAACCATGAATAACGCACACAAATCCCGTAAATCCACTGCAAGGATAAACTAAGTTTAGACTTTAGGAGTGGCAAGTTTGCGGAGTTGAGCCGGGTTGTCGTCACGCGAATCTTTCGCCATTTTTCAACACTCCCTCGTCGGTAGTATGTTATTGTTTTATGCCGAGTTGTTTGGAAAATATGAACACAGTATTTTTAAAAAATCACTCATTAAGCTGAAAAAGCCTCGAAACCGAAGTGGAGTTAAACTGGTCATTGAACGGAACAAATCACGTGGTCCAATGGTCACGTCTGGCGCGTGCTGGACGAGCTTTGGACCAAAATAACCATCAACAGCCCTGACACAGCAAAACGGGCTCGCAGAAAGAGTTGAAGCTTGTATACTGGCCCATAATAGCCCAAGTTAGAGACGCATTTATTTGTTTGTCGTGTAAGGTAATGCTGGCCTCTAGTGTCAGGCCGACTGAGGGATTCTGTCATGGCTGAAAGATTGCTAGTAATCGGATAACAGCCGGGACCGACAGCTCAACATGCCCTCCGAAGCAAGGACTGATGGAAAGCCGCACATAGCTTAGAAGTCATTGGTGCGGATCCCACCAGGTCCGAACCCTGTATCGTTGGATTCGAACTCGCACTATAATAGTATACCGCTAGGCTACCATCGCATCCCAGAGACGCATTGAAGTCAAGGGAAGGCTTGAAGGTTAACGTAGCCACATCATTGTTATCAACAAATTTATTTCGTTAGCTGCTGCTGCTGAGTACATGCCCTATTCTTCTTGACAGTTTTTGCATGCATGTGCGACTCACGACCTTATGTGACTAATAAGTTTTAATATACCTACTAACTAGGCAGACATAATACGTTCTTAACAAATAATTTCACCAAGAAATTCCCAGAAAACACTATCACGTATCTTAATTCCATAAGTAGGAACGTATCTCCACATAAATAACAGAAACAATATGTTCTCCTTTATTTATTAGCCAATTTATCACAACTGTTTTCCTTTGTTAGAAAAAAATGCTGAGTGCTATCTCAGAAAATTATACCCAATGTGAAAGAACAATATTGGAATAACTAGCTTATAAGCCAAACAAAACATGCCTGCTCTGCTAAAAAAGAACTAATGCCAATAAAATACTTTTGAAATGTGCTTATCAAGGCCTTCAATTTGATACCCATATTGTAAAATTCGAAGTATTTTTTCGCATTTTTAATTAGAGACATATTGAAGAAAACCAGACTTTTTCCAAAAAAAAAGTTTTTGAGACTCGGGGTAGGGGGGGATGTAAGGATTCTAACGATACCCCATACGTCTAAATCTGTTCAGGCATTTAAAAGTAATGGTGGAATAAACAAACTAACATACATACAAACAAACAAACAAACATACATCAGAGTCCTAAAAACATTCAACTCCTTTTTTGGCAATCATGTAAAAACAGATATCTAATGATTGAAATTGCCGTAGAAACCGATAATACCAGATGTGACTTGAAAAATACATCAGTTACTGTATGTACCACTATATAACTATGTTGTAAGACAAAATGCCAGCCATCTAGACTTATAGTTTTTTCTTTTCAGTAGTCGTTGAAAATTTATTTCATTAAGATAAACTTAATCTCAAGTTGAAGTCGATTGCGAAGTCTGTTTTATGTTTGTAAGTGAAAACTATTAATTAAATTCCAGAAATGCCACGGATTGCAATAAAAGACTTAAACGAACATACTTAAGTAATATTCCTCTTCTATCTTTTTATTTATTTACTAGCTGTACCCGCGGCTTTGCCCGCATGGTCATTTCATTTAAAAGTAGCCCATACATGTTATTCCAGGACCAAAAGTACCTACAAAGTACAATATACTACATTACTTCAAAATTCGTTCAGGCGTCAAATAGTTTTGTATCGATTGTTCGTCAACTAATCATCGGATTAAGATACCAAGTAGGTACCCCAGTTTTTAAGTCAAGCCCTAAGCTACCCAACAGTGAAACAAACTGCATCGCAATCGGTCCGGTAGTTTTTACGTGATGCGCAAACAAACACATAGACACGATTTAAAAATGTACCTACCCTAGACCTTTTTTTAAATTATCTTCATTGTACAGTTTTTTTGGTAGTTACTGCTTTATTATAAAATAGATAGTTTTTTTCCGTTGAGTGACGTGCAGGACCCTCGATTGGTAGTAAGCGTCTCGCCTGCCCATAACAGTAGCAGTGCCACCCAGAACTTTGGCTGTAAAATCTTGCGCGTCACTGCCCTGCACTCGTCACCCTGAGACATTGGTTTTTAAGTCTCATTTCCCAGTAATTGCTCTGGAAACATGGCACTTCCTAGTTTCCTCGAAACGAGCTCGAACGATTTAGCTTAAAAATCACTGAAAATAGTACTATACATTCAAGAATTGGATCATTCAGAAAACATAGATAGTTAGATAGATTAACTCTTTATTGGACACCACAACTACAACGAGAAATTATATCTAAAAATAAAGTATAACAATGAGTGTCACAAGGGGCGGTCTTATCGCTCAGAGAACATAGGAAAAGGATCATAGTTTAGGAAGTGATATAAACAAAATAACTAGCATCATACGCCGATTTTCTTTAAAAAAAAAAACCTAATTGTCACGCAAATTTTCAGGCAGTTATAGTAGTTACCATCTTGAACTATTTAATTGAAGAGTTCAAGCCGTTTAGATCCTATTGATTAGCATTCTACATTCGGAAATAGTTTGTAAACAATGTAATCCATTCCGGACTATCGTTATTGAATGCTGGTTCATTTGAACTACAGATCTTACACTCAGAGAATGTTAGCGGCAAGCTTTGCAAACAAATTTTCGTGCTGCGTCATAGACTATGGCATTGTTTTACAGCCCTTATAAAAATTAAAGGGAAATAAAAACTAATTTAAAAAAGAAACGACTTCAAATCGTATACAACTTAATAGAAAGAAATAATTCAAAAATTTTGAGGTGTGTGCTCACCTCAATTTTTTTGTATTTTTTCTTTCTTTTAAGTTTTATACGCTACTAGCTGATGCCTGCGGCTTCGCACGCATGGTAATTTCTCTAGGTTAAAAGTACTATATTATGTGCTATTCCAGGACCTAAAATACGAATATACCAACAATTGATCAAAATTCCTTCTGGCGTCAAAGTTATTTTGATCGATTGCTCGTCTTCTACTTATCGGATTGAGATACCAAGTACCCCAGTTTTTAAGTCAAACCCTAAGCTATCCAACAGTGAATACCGTATCGCAATCGGTCCAGTGTTTTTTACGTGATGCGCGAACAAACATACAGAGAGACAGACAAACAGACAGACACGAATTTTAAAAATGATCTATTCTTGTTCAATAGCTTATTTGAATTACCCTAGACTTTTTTTTTAATTATCGTCTTTGTACAGACAATTTCGTTCTTATTGCTTTATTATAAGTATAGATAGATGAAGACTTTTTTTTTTAAATCAGTTTTTTATTTCTTACTTTTTAGTTTCGTTAAAATAGGCCTAAGAAAACGAAGTACTTATTTCGTTCGCTAAGAAAAAAGCCATACTGGAAACAGTTAACAGTCCTTATCTTTTAAACTAAACCGATTTTGATAAAACTTAGACTATTCCCTAAGTTGAATGTAACTGAACCTATTAGAAAAATAATTATTGCAATCAGACTTGTAGTTTCCGTGAAATACGTGGACAAACATACATACATACATACATTAATATAAATATTTTTCAAAAGCATCTATGTCACCTACCCACTGTTTTAGAATCAAATCAATAAGGGTAAGAGTTGGAGGGCGCACATGCAATTCAAGCAAAATTGACACTTTATAGCCGAATATTACATACACAAATTAGACAAATAGAAAAAATTGCCAATGAAACCTATAAACATATATATATATATATATAAAACATACATACAGCCGAACATATAACCATCTCCTTTTCTGAAGTCGATTAATTATAATTTTAAAAGACCTATCCATCGAGACCCTTTTTTTTTCTTTCCCAGTTTTCAAGTAAGTACGGAAGAAAATAATTAAAAAAAACATACTTTTATGTAGTAGTTATATATATTTATACGAGTGCCGAATTTCAACCTTGTAGTGAAAATAGTGTCGAATAAAATGGCTGTGACATACATACGACGGACATGATGAAACTATCTAGGCGACCCCCAAACCGAGGTTAGTACTCCCTGGGTGCCTTTGAAGCCGGTCGCCAAAATTTAAACTTTGGCGTGCGCCTTCTGCGTTACGCATTGCGGCGGAGCGCTTTCGCGCCCGCCCCCAGTCCAGTGAAGCACATACCCTTCCTAAAAAAAATACTATATATGTTTGACTACAGATCCCTCGCCGGTAAAGCCGCGGGGCGCAGTCAAAGCTAAATATATCCCTTATTATGATAGTTTTAAGTGAGTATTATTATTTTTCTACAGGTAGGAAAGGTTAGGAAAATTGAGTTGGTGAGGAAGGCATGGATGTCGTCAGAAGAATTTATTACGTACATATTCTCGAGTTTTTGGTTCTACAAGGAGATTGTTCTTCGGTGCCGAATTGGAAGGAAGGCAGAAGCAGGAAACGGGCAGGGCGTTCAAGGGTTAGCTGGACAAGGTTGAATTATTTAGTAACAGGTTTCAATGATGGATCAATCACGAAAGATGGAATGTCATACTCATAGCCAACATGAAGTTTTTACAGTAATTGAATTCTGGAGTTAAATTTACAGGCGTGTTGTTTGTTTTATTAAGCTTCAAAACGATGGTAGCCTAGCGGTGTACTAGCGTAACTTAGAATCCAACGATATCGGGTTCAGTTCAAGGCCCCATGACTTTTCTAAGTTATATGCGGTTTTCCATCGCTCCGTGCTTCGGAGGGATTATTGATTAATAGTAGTCGTTAAGGCGCTGTACGCTCTAATTTTTTTGTCCTGCTCGTCAAGGTGCAGGTTAAGCAGGAGAGGTGATGCATCTCGAGAGCCGATTTTTGTTAATAGTTTCAATGTTATTTTACTTTTTTTAATATTTTTACAATTTTTCAAAAAACTGATT